>JARHVA010003777.1:752500-1352500 GCA_037957365.1 Torreya grandis
TATAAAAAAAGAGAATATAAAAAGGAAGGGAAGATTTTAATTGTAAGCGTACCCTCATAAAAAAATGAAAAAAATACATAAAATCAAATCCACCAACACCATATAAGGTTTTAAGACCAACCAAACATCCCAACATCAATAGGACATAAACTTCCATTATTTTAACCACTGACTAAACTATCCTTCAGTTCCACTTGTGGTTCATCTTGAGATGCTAGGAGAAGATCCATCTTTGCTTTAATTCCAAAAAATCCTTCATGGAATGTTATTTTCCATCTTCTATTGTCTCTTTTATCCTCCCTAATGAATTTTGACCTATTTTTCTCTATCTAATATCATGTTCCTTATTTTTAATTTTTGTTTGTGCTATAGTGAGAATCTCCTTACTCAACAATTCATCCTGAGATTCCTCCACCTAATCATTTTGAAAATGCTTATTGTCTTTGATACTCATACTTTATTCCTCCTCCTAAGTTTTTTTAATCTCCATATTATTCTCAATCCTCATACATTCTTTCCACTAAAAGAGAGTTTCCTCCATGGTTAGAATGAGCTAGTCTAATTTTGCCTTAGTATACATTGAATATTTTACCTTAGGAGGTGAGACCTATAGCATCAACACTTCCTTATCTAGTTCAGGGAAAATAATTGGATCTTGATGAGTTTAATTTTAATTTTTAAATTATTCAAAGCATGCCATTAAAGGGCCTTTCAACTCATTTTGACCTGAAGATGGTTTAGGTAAGATTGTGGTGTTCTAATTTCACCTTCAATATCCAAATCCATTTTATGTTCCATTGGTTGAATATCAAATAAATTTTGGTGATTTCTCCTAATGAAGTCTTTACTTTTATCATTATTCTTTTTTTCTATATTTAGCTAGTTTTTTATTTTTGTGCATCAAACATTGAAGAAGGATAATTTATGACTTTTTGTCTAATAGTATTACATCTGAAACATCTTACAAGAAACCCCTTATATTATATGCTTTGTGCCTATGGCCCCAAAAGAAAAATAATTTAGGAGTGAATGAGAGGTTTGGAAGGCTCTAATTGCAAAAAAAACCATGTGTGATTTATTTGTTCTCTATTGAGTCTAATGTCATAACATTAGACCACCCCATAAATCTACCATAAATTAATAACCTAATAACACTGATTAAATAATTTAATTAGTGATTAAATAATATTTAACTTATAGTTATTTATGTTAAACTAAGGTTAGGAAGGTTAATTTTATATCCAAATCATGTGCCTAAAATAAATCCAATGAGTAGTAATGTTATATCTAGGTAATGCCATTAAATCTAGGTGCAAATACTAAGACAAACATGTAATGATTAATTTATTCCCACAAAAAGTCAATTTGAATTCCAATGGTGTGAATCCCCTCGGTTGTGGACTCGAGATTGAATGAATATCTTATGAGGCCTATTGAGAAGACTGAAGTGGAGGAGGTGGTCTTCAGCATGAAGAGAGGCAAAACACCTGGGCCAGACGGATTTCCTGTGGAATTCTATCAAGATTTTTGGGATGTCATCAAACAGGACCTCTTTGAAGTAATACAGGAATCATATTCCAATAAGGAGATGCTGAGGGCTTTGAACGCTACCTTCTTGGTCTTAATACCAAAGAATGAGCAGGCGGACCAGCTGGATCACTTTCGGCCTATTGCCCTCTGTAATGTTGTTTACAAAATTATCACTAAGCTCTTAGCGGGTAGACTCAAAAGCTGCCTCCCTTTGATTGTGTCAGAGGAACAGGGGGGTTTTGTTGCGGGCAAGCAAATTCTTGATGAGGTTGTCATTGCTTCTGAAGTCATTCATTCTATGAGCACATCCCAAGAGCATGCCATGTTCATCAAACTGGATTTATCTAAGGCCTACGATAGGGTCAGCTGGAGGTTCTTACAAAAAATCATGTTGGCCTTTGGCTTCAGCGCGGCTTGGATCCAATGGGTGTTTAGCTGTGTCACCACGCCTTCCTACTCGGTCCTCATCAATGGGCAGCCCACGGAGCTTTTTGGAGCAGCGAGGGGACTTCACCAGGGGGATCCGCTCTCCCCCTATTTATTTATCATTCTGGCTGAAGGATTGGGCCGGCTCATAAAATTCTAGGTCTCTCAGAGTATTGTGCAGGGATGGCAGTGGGGGAATGGCCTGGTCACGTCCCATCTTCAGTTCGTGGATGATACCATCCTGTCTGGGAAAGCGCGTATTCGGGAGGCGCGTGCTTATCGTGACACCCTTGACATTTACCTGGATGCTTCTGGGTAGAGAATCAATGACCACAAATCCTCTATTTTTTTCTTCAATACGCCTGGTCCTATACAGAGGAGAATAGCGACCATCATGAGGTTTCAAATTAAGGCTCTCCCAGTGATTTATTTGGGCATTCCCATTGTGGTTGGTAGGCAACCTCGGCGGTTTTGGCAGAATGTGTTGGATAGACTGAGGCAAAAAGTGAGTCACTGGACCCATAGATGGCTCTCCATGGCTGGAAGAGTCACATTGCTCCAATCTGTGATTCAAGCTCTGCCTGTTTATCGATGCTTGGTTCAGGCTGCCCCAGTGTATTTTCTCAAGGAATTTGATGCACTTTCCTGCCAGTTCCTTTGGAGTGGGAACCTGAGAAGCACCAAATGGAGTTTGATCAAGTGGGAGACAGTTTGCCGGCCAAAGAAAGAAGGGGGACTTGGGCTGCGCTCTACCATCCTGGCAAGCCAGGCTTTGGCTACCAAATTATACTGGAGATGGTGTACGAACCAGTCTCAATTGTGGGCTCGCATTCTGGATAGTAAGTATTTTCTCAAGGTTGATCCTTCTATCATCCCTCAGCTCCCTCTTGATGGGGGAGGCTCCATGATTTGGCGTACTCTAAAAGGAGGAGCTCAGTTAATTAAAAATGGCCTTTTCTGGATTTGCAAGTCTGGAGAACAGGCCCTTTTCTGGGAGGATTCTTGGGATGGACAGCCCCCACTCCTGCATTCTCATCCGCATCTGCAACCATTATATGAGGTCTTTCAAGCTACTGGCTGGACTAATGTGGCCCATTATAAGGAGGAGTATAACATGGGTTTAGCCACAGGATTCAGATGGAAACATTCGTCGGATTGGCCCCCCGGTGGACCCTGGGAGCATAGATTGGAGCTGGATCAGGTTTTAACTTCCAGACATTGCAACTCTATAAATGGTCTGGATGAGCTTGCTTGGGGAGGATGCTCTACTGGCACCTATTCGGTCTCGGCTGGCTATCGGTTTCTGCTTACGCAAGTGTTGGGAGAAGTGAATTTCCCCTGGGGGAGGCAGACATGGAATATAGTTACTTGGCCCAAATGTTGCTTCTTCCTATGGACGCTTGTCTACAACAGGTGTCTCACGTGGGACAACTTGTGCAAACGTGGCTTCCAGGGACCCTCTAAGTGTGTGCTCTGCTGTGGAGAGGTGAAAATAGGGTCGCACCTCTTCTTTCTCTGTCCTTTCACCAAACATCTGTGGCATAGATGGTGGGACGCATGGAGGAGACCCTGCTCCCATGCCACCTCTTTAGCCGACTTCTGGAACAGTTTAGGCGCTCCCAATTCCAAAGCACCTATTCTCCAGGCCGCCTGGCTTGTTGGACCGGCATTCATATTATGGAATGTCTGGTTAGAGCGTAATAAATGCATCTTTCGCGCTGAACAGAGGACTGCAAGTGTTATTTGGGAAAAGGTTCGCAACTCCCTCCTGGAGTCGTTGACTGCGAAGGGATTTTACACGGACGGGCTGGCTGAGGTGGAGTCGACTATCCTTGCTTGCATTGCTGGCACGCTGTCCAGCGCTCCCTCCAAGAGCCCACCTCATCGCACTTGTCACAGACTCAAGCAGGGTCATATTCCGATATGCAGAAGTGGTCGATGGACCCCCCCCCCCCCCCCCCCAAATGGGAAGTTTAAAATTAACACCGACGGATCTTCGAGAGGAAACCCGGGTGAAACTGGCATTGGGGGCGTTGCTCGAGATAGTTCTGGAAACATTCAATTCATCTTCTCTGTTTATAAGGGTTGGCATACCAACAATTACATGGAAGCGCTCACCATTCTCCAGGCGATTCAACACTGCTGTCGACTGGGCTGGCAGAATATTATCTGCGAGACAGATTCTCAGGTGGTCATTGAGTTGTTAAGCAATCGTAATTTTGATGGAGCTGATTGGCGGCTAGTGGGGATTGTTCAACAGATCCTCCAATTGAGTACGGTGATGGAATCGGTGTGTTTCAGGCATATCCCCCGTGAATGGAATGGGGTAGCTGATTGTTTGGCCAAGTGGGCCTCTGAGCAAGGAACTCAATGGAATATTCTTGACTATAGCATGCTGCCTTCGGACTTCTCCCAGAAGCTAACTCTTCTGGTTGAGCAAGACAAGGCGATGTAATGTACTTTTTGGATTTTCTCGATTTGCAATAAATTTTTACCCCGACTTAGTTAAAAAAAAAATTCCAATGGTGTGAATAAAAGCCCAGGTCGAGCCATTTTTGAAAACAATTTTGTTTCAATTGAATACATACAAAAAATGGAAATCGTAGAGGTTTTATGCATGAAATTTATAATTTTAATGGCACTACATGATGATACCTCCATTGTTATTGTTTGAATGTCCTTGATGCTTAGTGGTCAAGCCTCTTTTCCTAGTTAAAAGTCTTTATATGGGTACTCCAATTCATGCTCACTTAATGTTTGATCCTAAATGCTATTCCGTCAACCTTATGTGCTTAAACATGTGTTCACCCTAAAGTGTTCATAGATTATGAGATTTTTAAACTTTATATGACATTTTTTTGGGATTGTATTTTTGAACTTATAGATGCATTTTTTGAGGATTATGTATATCTCTATTGATTTTAGTTTTGTAAACTGATGCAAAATAAATAAATTGAATTATCTTTGGCAAGAGTTTATTCATTATTTTATTATTATTATTAGGCTTATATAGATATAATATTTATGCTATTAATATCCAATTTATCTTTACCATACCATCATCATCTCATGCATCTTACATTATGGTATTTTTATATTTTGTGCATATAATACCATATTAAAGTGATATAAATTTTGAAATACTTCAATCATTTATTTCAAAAATCACTTTTCTACCAAAGAGCTTAACTAAAAAAAGTTAGAAATAACCATAATTATTAAGGAAAGTCAGTCCATGAAGCATATATAAATAAAGACTTAAACTATTAGAAATTAGGTTAAAATAAGGGAATTATGTAATTTTAGGCATAATTAAAGTTGTGTAACATTTATATTGTCTGAAAAATTTTAGAACAACATTTGTATTTTGAAGTATTTATGCTTCAAATATGTACCCCAGGTCATTGGTCATTTCTACACATGCTTCAAGAATATTTATTTGTTCATTTTTTAATTTACACAGAAATGCAAATGTTTTAAATATAAAACAACCCTTCTTACATTATTAAAAAATTAAAGAATTAATCCATAAATATTTATAATGATAAAAATAGTTTTTTTAAAAACATTTAAAAACTTCATACATGTTTGAGTTAGTTTTCATATTATAAATCATGCTTGTTCCAATATATTTCATTGAATTAAAATATATCATAAGATTTTTTAATATGCTTCCACATTTGGTGTACAATTCAGTCCCACATTCTATCAAATAGTTTTGCATACCTTGTGTGTGCTTCCAAATTTTGAAATATACCTATGTATCATAGGTGGACTATGGTTCATAAATGTGTGTGTGTGGGGGAATGTTCAATATATGAATGTAGACAATAAATACATATTATGCAGTTATTCATGGTATGAATGTCAATACCAAGTACATATTGCATGGTTTTTTAGGGTATGAATGTTGATAACAAACACATTTGTTTCCCATAGTGGTTATCTAATAAAAATTTATTATTGATTGATTAAAAATTAATTTTTTATTTGATCTACATAATTTGTAATTTTCCTTTTTGTATATCTAAAAGAACAAATGTTAAATAAATGAAAAGCATTACTTAACCTAAACATTTTTTTAGTTATAGGTTTAGTTTGTTTATCAAAATTAGGTGCAGATCCCCAGCAATCACCATCTAAACATAAGTTTACTAATGAATATGTTGTGAGATATGAAGCAAAATTGATTGCTAAACATATGCATAGGCCAAGAAAATGGAAGAAACAAATTACATATATCAACCTTGGAAAAGATTGTTTGAAAAGAGAACAAGAAAGGGACCACAAATGATTTTTTGGGAGAAATAAATATTATGCTAGAGAATTAGAAAATTAATGCTAGAGTAGTGATGAATCACATGTTACAAGTGAATGAAACAATTCTAAAAATGGTAGAAAATATATTTTAACCTTCATACCTATTCAAATATGCAGTGAATTAGAAGTTTTGTTCCATATTTTTTAATAATTATGTTTATAAAGTAGGGTTAAAATGGTTTGCAAGAAATATACATCTTACAATATTCGATGAATCTCCCATAGGGAAATTTGATCTTTATATATTAAAACCAAGTGATGAAGAACTGATTATTTACACTATTGGTAATAACTCTTGGATATAGAGTGTTTCCATTTCATTACATCTACATATGGTTTATGCAAATGATGAAGGAAAGCTTGTTGGGTATTATCTCTTTACGTCGGTGTTGAAGCCTCTTTCCAATAGGCTAGTGCACTGGCCCTATCACATGAGGGATGAGTCTCGCATGTTCATCCAAAGCATGTAGTGAAAGATCATTTCTCGAAGACTTTGAAACATGTGTTGTGTTTACTCATTTCTTGTCAAATAAATATCCTACTATTGTTTCTTAACATATTATGCTACCATCACTAGATAATTATACAAGAACTCATGACTTTTAATTACTTAATGCATTTCAATATTCAACATAGTTCACAATCCATTGCTCAAAGTATTTTATGATAAACATTGAATTCTCATTAAGTAATTTTTGACTAAAAGATAATACTTATTATATCTTAAAAGGTTCATCCTTCCATTCCCCCCTTGAATGATTATAAAAGGGGTTTTTACACTTGATTTTCCCTATCCAAGTGTCAAGTTATTAAATATAAGATAAATGGCACACATAATCCCAATAAGCTAGGTCATGGCTCTTACAGTTGTTTTTTCCTAAAGAATCAAGCCTCCATGCCCCTAGATGTTTGATCTATGTAATATATTTATATCCAAGTATTTCATTCATTACAGGCTAGTATAAGGCCTCTGATCAGTGGGTTTGAGGTGTCCTACTTGATTTATTCTTTCTAATTGCTCCCGCATTCTTCATGCTCCACCTTCCTCGTACTCCCCTAGTCTTTCACTTATTATTCCAAGTCCTTTATTCTCAGGTTCTTCATGCCACATTTTCTCTTGATTGGGTCCTTTCACACTGGGTCTTCTGCACCATTATCCTTTGGCACCCTTCAACTCTTGTGCTGCTAGTTTCATGCCATGGTCCTCCCATGCCATGGTTCTCCCACACCATGATAATACTTGTATAAAAATGGAAAATGGTCCCTTTTCATTATGTGCTAAAATTGGAATAAATACTTGGTCAAAATTATGGTGCCAACATCACCCCACACTAAGCTGTTAGTCTGTCTAAGAATAATTTGTACCTATAGTCTCAAAGAACTTAGGCCCTTTCTGCTCGAGTTATTTCCTCAATTCATCCCAATGGGATAATGCATTAAGAACTTTAGAAAGTATTTTTTCAATTGCCTCCTTTACTGCTTTCAACTCCTTAGGCTGAATTGGAGTCTCAGTCTTCTTCATCTATTCCTCCAGGGCTACATTAGCTTCTTTTTGGATGTCTTCTAATTCAAAGACTTCCTTGTCAAAATATTTTTAGAGTGTGGTAAAATTGGCATTTATTTGTTGATGATGGTTATTAATATCATATTCCATCATTTACACATCCTTAAATGCCTTCACACACTTGATTTGGTATTTTATTAATAGAGTGACATCGTCCGCTTACTACTTTAAGACCTCTTCATCATTGAGTCAGGCCTCTATTACTTTATTTAGGAACACCATGTGTGAAAAAATACTATCCAAAATTAGGACAACCTCCCTAAATCTCTCCAAATTAATACAACAAATATTTGCTATAGTGTTGTACTACTCTAAAAGTTCCTTGGATTCATCTCAGGGCATGAGGCACTCCTTTTTCTTTTTGAGAAATAAATCAACCAATGTTTCTAACTTCCCTATGGTATCCCCATCTAATGATATGCCATCTTCCAATGATGGATTTAATTTCAAAATTGTTTTATAAAGGGTTAATACCCTTACCTTAGCCTCATTGGTCTTTTAAATTTGTTGCTTCAAAGAGGCCACTTCCTTGGCTAGCACCTAATTTTCATCATACACTTTATTATACATTTCTAAGACCCTCCTATGTTTTCTTTTAGCCATGCATGCATCTAAATCTAAAAAAAGATTTTGGTGCATCACTTCCATGGCAAGTTTCAAAAACATGGTGTTGGTCATTAATGGGGATAGCTGTTGTGGATTAAACTTCATAAGGTCTAGCAAAACTTGGGGTGTTTGGGCTAGAAAAAATTCAATCCAATGGAATGTCAAACTGAGGTTCCTCATTATACATCTCCATGAGGAAGGACAATTGTTTTTTTGTTTCTTGGGTCACATCATTGGGGTGGAAATACTTCCAAAGATAGAGTTTCTGGTCATCTATGCTGAACTGGTATCATTCATCTAGATTAGATGACTCTTTCTATTCTAGTTCCCCCTCAGCTGGTCCCTTCCCCTTTTTTAGGTATTTCTCAAGTTATTATTGGATTTCTATAGCCATCTCATCCATTCCCATTTATTCAATATAAACTTGATCAATAGCCAAAACCTCTCACACTAGGGATGGAGTCTTCTTTGGATCAGATTCCAAATTATGTATCTACTCCTGAGAGGGGTCCTTTTGGGGTACTTGTCTTGGATGGGGATGAGGCATTGAACTAATGGTAGTCCTTAGAGAAAGTAGAAGTGAAGGTGGTTGAGGTGGTGGAGTTGGGTGAGAAGATGGTTGAGGTGGAGAGGATGGGGGTGATGCAGGTGGTGAATTGTGAGATAAAGATGAAGATGAATACAAAGAATGATGTGAAGGTGAATTATGGGGTGGTGGTTGTGGTGGATGATGTATTGTCCTAAAGGGATGTGACTCCACTATCCTCTACCAGTTTTGGGGGCCTTGTTCCTCACTTGTGTTAGAGCTTGGCTTAGATGGCCTCTTCTTCAATGGTACCTGGGGGATCCTCTCCTTGGGTTCCCCATCTTGAGGATGAAGGTTGGGGCATAACATATAAAATAGTTTATGTACATATTCCCTAATCAAGATATTCTTCATATTGATACTAGTCATGCTTGTTTTTCCTATCTCTTTATGCACCTTTTTGCTAGGGTAAATAAATATCTTTTAGAGGGTATAATACTTTACATCTATTCATTCTAATTATATATTTATTGGCTGTGCATCATGAATTCTATTCACAAAATTGATGAAGTAGCATGCAGAGAAGGCATAGGGTAGATCGGCTGTGACAAGGAGAAGTGCTACTTCATAGTGAATTCTACTTGATCCTTTGTTTGGGAGGCCAGATCCTTGAGAATGTGCCATTCATTCCTAAAGGCTGCCTTCATTCCATCAAACCAGTACTTCATCTTCAACTTATATGTTAGACTAATGTGCTGAGGGTAGGTGAAAGCTTTATAACACTCAATGGGGGACTTGTGAGTGGGGGGATACACCCACTTCAAAGATCCTGAATTGTAATGAAACACACCAATTTCATCAAAAACCAATACTAACAAGATTACCCCCCAAGGAAACTTGAACTTAGGTATTTTATGTGCCTTATCTTCATCTTTAGCTATCTTTTGGGCAAAGTATAGTACCAATTATACTATACTCCTTTCACTACTTGGTTTGCTACATGAAGGTGGGCTATATCCACCTCCTTCCATCGGTTAGTCCCTTTAACCTTGGTGGAAATGATTCATGCTATGAATCTAAGAGTGGGATCTTGCAAGTTTGTGATGTGCATTGCATGTCCCTACTTTTGGTACATAAGCATGGTGGACATTTGCTAGATTTCCTCTATATCCACCAAGTCATCCAATACATTGAACCTTGAGCATTAGAGTCCTATGACCTTGATTACCATTTCTATGTTGATCTTTATATCGTGCCCTATGAAGTGGACGTAATGTTCATGAATTCATGAAAGGAAGAACTAAACTTCCTTAGTAGGCTTTCCAAAATATGGTAGTTTAAAGAGTTGAAAAAGGCCAGCTTTGTCCAACTGGTTCTTGATGGTTAGGTCATAAACCACCTACTTTCATGTGTTGGTGGTCTAGACCTAACAATCATTTTGAAATTACACCTCATTTCCCAAATGGTGGTGGTTATAGTCAAATACAGTCATAGTTTCCACCTTAGAGACCTAATTTTCCATGCACAAGACTGACTCAGGGTATTGCATCTCTTCTATGTAAATGGTTTGAGGGGGAGATGGTGGAGCAGTTTGTGATGAGGAGGCCTATGCATGATTTCAATTTTTCACCATCTTAACTTCTTCCATGCTCTCACTCTAAACTCTCACATGCTAAACTTGCCTTAGTGTCTCTTCTAGGTCTTCTAAAGGCTCCTCTCTTATAGGGAACCATGCTCCTTCACTCACCTCTCTCTCTTCTAGTATGATTGATAGTTTTTAAAGTCTTTTTGCCTTTTTCTTTGGTCACATTACCTTTTGTGGCACTCAAAGGTTAACCCTCAACTATCCCACATTCTTAAATGAATACATGATGGCATTTAACTTTCCTCACATGTTGATCTTCACACTTGAACAATGGTAGAACTTGTAACCTACAATTTTTTTTTACCAAGAATGGCCTTGACCCAATTATACATGTGGTTGTACTTAACAATATTCCTCCACTTGGAAATCCTCTTCATGTCTCTCTTTAATTCTCAAATATTCTATTTCACAATAAGATTGAGTTCATCTCTGGTCCTTTGGTTTGTTAATCACTTGAAGATTTTAGCAAGGTAAAGTGTAAAATGGCTTTGACATTTATTTATAGGTCCTCTGGCCAATATACCTCATTAATTAATTTATTTTCCTTGTCATTTATAGCCATCATGCATATCTTCTAATAATATCTATACTTCAGATCTTGCATTGAGCTTTAAGTGTTCTAACAAACTTGTCCCATCATTCCACTCACATGCTTGTTGTTATGCCTACCCTTGTCACATTAATGGTCCATTCCTTCCCATGCCTTTCTTGGAGTTGGGTGATAATTATCCTATTTTTCTAAAGTAATGGGGACCAAATATCATGCAAATGATGGGAATTCATTTTATTAAATGAATCATGTGCCTTTAATCACTTACGTGTCATGTATGACTCTTACACCTTTGAAACTTATGTGCCCACATGTCTTGTATTCATATGCACATCTTACCCCACACTAAAAGGGTTCATGATCCTCCAAAAAAACATCTAAAGGACTAAAAAAAAATGATTCACCCACTTCAAGGGCAGTGTTTTTTTATTAAAAACAAAAAATCCTAATCTAATAGCCTCAAGCCTTATTTGAAAAATATCATAAACTTAAATAAAATTATAAAATGGCTGAAGCTGACTCCCATTATAATGTCTAGGTAGGAATTGACCATATATTCACTTTAGCTAGCATGTACCAGTAAATCAAATATTTTGAATTATGAATGGCCCATCCCAATGAATGTAGAGCTTGCCAGGGTGGCACATGAAGTTAGAGTCATAGAGTAAGACTTTCATTCCTAGAGTGAAGATTTTGTTCTTTAGATGGCGATCATGCCATGATTTCTATTTTTGTTTCTCAACATCTTGATTCTAGTGAGTGAGGAACCAAGCCTCATCTAGTTTCATGAGTTCATCTAGCTAAACTTTCAAAGATGTGCCATCATTAAGGTTTCTTATATGTGTGATCTAGAGAAATGGAACTAGGATCTCAACTAGCATGATTGCTTCCTTTCCATATACTAGGTTAAATGGTATATTTTTGTTGAAGCATTTGTATGTGGTCTGGTATGCCTAAAGTAATGTAGATACCCTGTCATCCTAATCAGTTCACCAATATTGTATATTTTTGTCAAAGTAGTACTGAGGATTTTTTAAAAGCTTCTACTATTCCATTAGCCTGTGAGTGATATGGTATTGTCTTGTGATGCATAATCATGAATTCAACCAATAGGATTTGAATTGTCTCTTTTAGGAAGTGGGTTCCTTGATCACTAGTGAAACTTGAGGACATCCAAAGCATGTTATAATGTTTTCCTAGATGAACCACATGGTAGTTCCTGCTGTACAGTCTTTGGTTGGTGCTACCTTAGCCCAATGCATTAAATAGTTTGTTATCATAATTATGTACCGCAAACTTATTCTTCATCCTATAGGAGTGATGGGCCCCACAAAGTCTATAGCCCACTTTTCAAAGGGTTATTAAGATGAAATTAGGCATAATGACATAACATCTCATCATTAGGTTTTCCCACACACTAGTAAATATCACATTGCCTTGCATATGCGTTTGTATCTTCAAATAAAGTTAGCCACTAGAGTTCGATGAGCAACACCTTGTGTGTGGTAGCTTCCCCAACATATTATCCTCTGAAAATACCTTCATGAACTTCTTATAATACTTCAATGTGCTCATGTTACATTATATAATGATGCAGTACCTCATAAAGATCCATCTTATTTAGATCTCTTGCTATGAGTTGATAGGGTTCGGTTTGAACTACAAGTTGTTTTTTTTCTTGTAAAGTGAGAGAATTAGGTGCACAACCATTATTAAGGAATGATACAATATCCTCCAATTATTTAGGCATCCTAGTGACTTGTAAAAGTTGTACATCAATAAGGTCATATTTTATAGCATGTGGAGGTTCTCCATTTTCAATTCAAGATAGATGATCAGGTCCATAATTGGTTTTCCCATGTTTTACTATTATAAAAAACTAGAATTATTGAAAGAGAACTATCCATCAATAAATTCTTCCATAGAGAATAGGCTTATTGATGAGATAATTTAAATCCTCATGGTTTGTGTAAAATACAAATGGTATGGCTAGAAGGTACTGTCTAAATTTCTATAGCATGTAAACCATAGACAAGGCTTCACATTTAGTGGTGATATAGTTCCTTTCAATCGATGTGAGTTTATTTTTAGTGAAATAGATGGGATGGTCCAAATTTCTCTCTCCTAGTTGTGAAAGTATTGTGCCAACTACTATGCCAGATGCATCAACATGGACATGAAATGGTTTTGTCCAATCTAAAAATTATAAGATAAGAGCGATAACTAGTCTTTCCTTCAGAGTTTCAAAAGCTAATTTATAATAATTAGTTCATATAAATTATTCATTATGCTTTAATAGTTCTTCTAGGGGCACTAAAATCTTGGTATAACCCCAAATGAACTTCCTATAGCAGCCTATGTGTCTTAAAAATATGCACACCTTGCGCTAGGTTCTTCACACTGGTAGTCATAAAATGATAGAGACCTTGGATGGATCCATGAGGAGTCCCTCTTTACAAATGACATGCCCAAGGAGTACCTAAAATGGTGTCATAAATAGGCATTTATTCAATTCAAATAAATTTGTAATACTTGACAACACTCAAGCATGAGCCTCAGATTGGCACAATGGTCCTTGATATGCTCGTATACCATCCAGTCATCTAAGTAGACTTAGAGAAACTTATGGATAAAATATTTAAAAGCCTCCATTGCTACCCATGAGAATATTGTTAAGGCATTTTTAAACTTGAAAGGCATGATAATGTAGGCAAAATAGCCCCATTCTATATCAAATGTGGTCTTGGAGTAGTCTTCCTTAGATATCTAGACTTGGTGATTCCCTAAGAACCCATCAGTAAAGGAGCATATATCAAAACTGGCAACACCTTCTATTACTTCCTCCATGAAAGGTGTTGGGAAAGGATCAGTGACATAGGATGTATTCAAAACGTGATAATCCACTTAGATATGAATACACACATCTTTGTTGATACTGATTACCATAGGACTCACCCAGATAGATTCATTAATAAGAATAATTAATCCAACATGGAGCATGTTATCAATCTCTTCTTTCATCCATGCTCAGAGGTTAGGGTTCATCTAGTATAGGTGTTTCTTCATAGGATGAGCACTATCAATCAATTTTATATGGATCTTCCTGAAAGAAGGGTGAACCCCTTTCATTTCACTATAGTTCCTTAGAAACACATCCTGATACTCTTTCAACAGCTCAAAGAGTTATGAAATTTCTATATCAGTCTAATAATTGCCAATGGTCACTACCTTAGGTTCCTACTCTATGATAATGTTTGGTTGAATAATTTGAATGAGCATGTGCTAAGGATTGTCCATGAGAAAATTAGTGTCCTAAATTGGTCATGAGCTAGTACTTTTAGGAACATGTAAGTTGTTACTCAACAGATCGAATAGAGTGGATCATTCTCCTTTGTCTACTTAAAAGATGAGCTTCTACTTTCCCAGGTAGATTTCTTTATGATGATCTTCACTAGAGACTATCGATGGTGAAAGAGTTGATTGTTTGGGAGGATCACTGAATAAACCCAAGGGTTCCTCTGGTTCTTGATAAATATGATGCAGGTGGTCTTCCATTAGGTGTAGATCTCCAATTATTTCTTCACATATGGTTTGAAGAGTAAGGCACAAGTCCATCCTTGGTAAAGAGTAAGAAAGCACAAATGTCATATTCTCCTTTAATAGCTACCAAAACCTTGTTCTCATGTGCCTTTCTTCATGTATGTACCAAGCCCATACCTAAGTACACAAGGTTTCATAGAATGTATGGACCCATAGGTATTTCAGTAAAAATGTTTCTTCAGCTTGCCATATTGTTTCACATGCCTTAAGGTGAGGTTTAGGCACTTCTATGCCATTATAGCTGAGTGTATCTATGATCTTATTTTCATGGTGAAATATATGATATAGAACATCTCACACTTGATCCCAAAATAATAGGTGATCTTTATGGATTCATCACCACCTAGTGGCGATGCCATAAAAAATATGGTCTAATGACCTTATCCATTCATTTTTAGTACCATAGAACTCTTCAAGGTGCTAGACAAAATCATGCACTTCTATTTGTCCTTGGAACCATGGAGATTCATTAATTCTCTTCAAAGGTGGTCCCTCTAATGGTCCTCACATTGCTAAACCCATGAGGTGCACAAATTTATGATACTTAAGAAGCTAGTGTGGGATGTTTTCATCTCTATTGATGGTGTTGCATAATATTCTAGAGATATCATAATCAACATGGGCCTAATAATTATAGGCATTGCTTGTGGTATTTGAGATAGACTAGTTGTCTATCTAGCGAAGAATACCATCTAGCATTGGATCATGCTATTCATCATGTCGGGCAGCCACATTATATAAATTGTTGATGTCTTCATAAATGCTCATGGGTTCAATATAGGGTGGTCATTGTGATTGGTCTAAATGTATTATCATACATTTATCAATATTTTCATACATTTATCAATATTTTCAAAGCTAATGTATTGGTTTTTAAATCTTAAATTTGCATGATTTTCATAACACCAAGGCCTTCCTAGTAAGGTTGGGTAATAATTAGCCTCTACCAACTCCAAAACCTTAAAATATACTTTGAAGGGAACCCCAATTATTTCAATAATGGAATTTTTAAGGACTATGATAGGGTATGCACGAGTCTTTTTTTCCATGAACAAGAGATGAGGTGAAGGTTACAAATCTAGACTAGACATTTTCCACTATGAATCTTTAGTGAGAACATTTACTTCAGCACCAATATCTACTAGAATATCCTAGATTACCCATCTATTGATAGCAACATTATTTAATATTTCTCCATCTTTAAATGAAGTAGAACTAGGACTTTCCTATAGTCAAGCATGGTTTAAATATCAATCTTCACTTTATTGACTTAGCTAAGTGTGGATTTCATTTGGTTGGTGAGCTTGACCTTTAAACTAGGCACTAAACTAGGGAATGATGTCTTCATCAAGCATGTATTTGCATAGTTCCTAGAAACTATCTCACATTACTGAAGGTTTAGTTTCCCTTTACACTACAATGTGTTGTGTGACATCCTTATCCTTAAGGTATTAAATTTTGCCTTAGAGCTCTACATAAGTGTCATTGTATTATGAAGAACATCCTTTTACTGAAGTGCATCAAGGTATTTTTTAGTGTGTGGTTCTTCTCGATGTACCTTTTCCACTGGGTTGGGTGTGGATTGCATTTGGCCCCTTCTACGAGTAGTAATATTGACTTGTTATACAATAGGGATAGTTGGTCAAGCATGCCATTATGGTTTGTCTATATGGATCATACCTTGACCTTTTTCATTTTGGTCCTTTGAAATGACTACATATAAATCTGGGCACTCTTCTAGCCAATGGTCTTTTTTTAGTAAGGGTTGGTTGCATATTCAGGCAATCCCTCTGAGTGTTATGGAAAACCACACTTATAACAAGTCATTGGTGGAAACCTACTACCTCATCCTCATCCTCTTCATGCCCATGATAGCCACCATTATCCTAGGAACTAGTGACTGAGGCTTGGTGCATGTCACATGCTTGAGCCTCATGATATCAATAATTAAATGACAATCATTAGTGTCATTAGTATAAGCATCATAAATTTTATAATACATAGATACTTTAGTACTCATGGCCCATTACAAAAGTGGATAGGAATGAACATCATAGTCATCATAACAAATCTCACAAGTTTGCTTTAAGACTACATGGATGTTCTTATGTGGGTAGTTGTTTCTTATGTGTCCTTCAGTTTCACAATCGATACACTAAACACCACTATGTCTCATGTGCATTATTTGCCATCAATTTTTCAAGCTAAGAATCAATAGATTATATTTTTGCCTCCATAAAGGGACTAATACTAGTATCCATACTTCCAACCGCTTCATCATATAGGGCAGCCTCTAGAGCCTCACGCACGTTGGTAAAAGTTCTTTGTGATAAGGTCCTTCAAAAAGGTAACAATAATCCTCCTATGAATCATTGTGCATGTCGAGTAGGATTGATTTCAAAGGATAGCTTAGAAATCAAGGTCTTGAACTGAGCATCATATTCCCATATGCACTCTGTAAGTCCCTACTTTATGTCTTTCAGCATCATTATTCTCTATTTCTCAAACTTAGGAATATAAAATTCTTGTAGAAACACTACTTTGAGCTGATCATAGTTGACCACTACTTGTTGAGGGTTGAATTTGTGATACCATTTATGTGTACATTTTAAGAGCGTAGTTGTGAAATATGTTTCCTTTTTATTAAAAGATGTGATGCCATGTGCCCTCCAAATTAGTTCACACTTATGAACATGCTCAGCTTCATTTTCCACCCCTCAGTACTTAGGTAGGTGCAATGCCATTTCATAATAAACCATAGGTGGTTGAACAAATGATTGCTCAAAAGATCCAACTTTTATTCCTAGAGGGGGTCTGCTTCCTCCTAATCCTCCTCAAGTATCTCTAGTTATAGTACCCATGGGGAAAGGTGTGGTGGAGGGTTGATTTCATAGATTGGGGCCTATATTCTAGCCTTGGCTACATCTTCCAGGCATTCTAAGCTGTGCCATGGACTTATTTTGAAAAGAAAAAGATGTAAATCCTAAGTTATTACCTAATGGCTTAGTCTAAGTTTCCCTTATCTATTCATATTCTGAATCTATACTATCTATATCCCAATTCCTTATATGTAACCTATCCAACTCAAAGGCATCAACATGAACTAAGGTGGGAGAGCCTAGTTGACTCATACTGGGTTCATTTTTGATAATCCAACTCATTTCTTTGTAAGATAATAGTGGCAAAGGTTGTGGCTTATAAGTGATGGGTTCCTCATGCATGTTCGACTCCCTATGCCTCTTCACAACACTCCTTGAGTGCTCCTAATATCTTATCATACCACTAACTCCCATGATCCTCTATCAGGATTCATCATACTTCTATTTTTGTAGTGCTCGCTAGCTTGCTACCATGTTGAACCCACAATATTAAACCAACCAATAGTCTCCCCTCTAAATGTATGGCTCATGCACATGAGATTTTAACCTTCCATGGGTAGTGTTTCCAACCCAAGATCTATAATTATATTTTTAATCTCAGAAGGAAATAGCAAAATATATCATCCCCTTGGTTCTCATAGAAAATTGAACTTTAATTCCTTAGGACATGAATATGTGGTCATGACATATTCCAAGATGTAACTATTCCAAACACCCTTCCACCAATAATTGACCACTCGTGTCTAGGAATCTTTTAGTCATGCTAAACTCCTTTGATTTTCTAGTGTCCATGATTGTCTACATCCAAGGATTTAGGATCATCCTTGAGTATATGCTAAGATATAAGAATGTCAAAGAACAGGGACCTCAAAAAAGAAAGTCTCATATAAAGAGTTTTAGATGTTTTGTTCTATCCACTATCATGCAGAGACTCCAAGCTCAAGATATGAAATCACAAAATTATCTTCAACATTGGTAATCCATTCTTCAATGTTCTCTAATGTAACACACTCAAACATTTCCCATTCTTGTGCTCTAACTACTTCAAGTCGTAGCAATGGAACCAAAATGTTGGGTGTTCTATCTTTACGTTAGTGTTGAAACCTCTTCCTAGAAAGCTATCACATTGGCCCTATCATGTGAGGGATGAGTCTCACATGCTCACCCAAAGCATGAAACAAAAGACCAGTTCTTGAAGACTTTGAAACACATGGTGTGTTTAATCATTTCTTGTCAAATAATATCCTCCTATTATTCTTAACATATTATGCTACCATCACTAGCTAGTTATAAAAGACCTCATGACTTTTAATTACTTAACACATTTCAATATTCAACATAGTTCACAATCCATTGCTCAAAGTACCGTATGATTAACATTGAATTCTCATTAAGTAATTTTTGATTAAAAGACAATACTTATTATATATTCAAAGGTCCATCCTTCTATTCCCCCCTCAAATTCTTACAACATGGGTTTTTATACTTGTTTTTCCCTATCCAAGTGTCAAGTTCCTAACTACGAGATAAATGGCACACATACTCCCAACATGCTGAGTCATGGCTATTACAACTATTTTTTCCTAAATAATCAGGCCTCCATGCCCCTAGATGCTTGATCTATGTAATATATTTGTATCCAAGTGTTTTATTCTTTGTAGGCTAGTGTAAGGCCTCTAATCAATGGTGTTGAGGCTTCCTACTTGATTTATTATCTTTAACTACTCCCACGTTCTTCTCGCTCCACCTTCATCACACTCCCCTAGTCTTTCACTTCTTATTCTGATTTCTTTATTCTTGGGTTCTTCATGCCACATTTTCTCTTGACTGGGTCCTCTCATTCTGAGTCTTTTGTGCCATTGTCCTTTGATTCCCTTCAACTCTCATGCTACTAGTTTCACACCATGGTCCTCCCACATCATGGTTCTCCCGCACCATGTCGGTACTTGTATAAAAATGGAAAATGGTCCCTCCATGTTGTGCACCAAAATTGGAACAAATACTTAGTCATAATTGAGGTGCCAACAAAGCTAATTCAACTATTGACAAATTTAGCCTTCTAGTCAAATTGTCACCCTTATAATTTGAAACTTTGATTGTCATGCTAGCTTGCCCTGTTGGTTACTATGTTTCCCTTATAATGTCCTTGAAATGATCACTTGAAACCTTGATTAACAAGGTTTAATGTAGATTTTATAGGTTTAAGGTTGTGTTCATCATGACTTTGTGCTTGTTTAATCACCTCATGACTTGTGTCAAGTTGTTTCAAGTGATGAAAAGAGTCTAGAGTGTCTTGAAATGCCTCATATCATGTTTAAAGGTCATGTCATGCTCTACAAATGATCAAATTATATGACACTCTTTGATAAAATATAATCCATGGTAGTTAAGCATTATAATGATGTTAAAAAACATCATGATACATTTTTTTAGACATTTGGAGGCCTTATGAACACTTTTTTAACATTCCTATCAGGTTCCTTAAGTGATTATGGCATTTTTATTGATAAAAGAGTATATTTTAAAGAATCCATACATGTTTCTAAGTTTTAATTCACTTTCAAGCATATTTAGGCGCTCATTTTCCCCCCTTAAGGTCAGATCCATGGTTTGGAGGAAGTTTTATGTGCTAAAATGAAGAAAACCTTCTTTTTTCCCTTATTGACTTCTTTGACAACACATTGAAGGTCAATAATTTTTGCTTAGTACAGTCAAGAGAGAGAAGGATAGGAAAAAATATAATGGGAAATGATAGGGACCCTAATGAAATTTAATTTTATGGCATTGGTTGTCAGATTCACCCCCCCCATATTTATGAATAATTGATAAGAGTATAAGGGGGTCATAATGGCTTATTCATTCAGATAAGGTCCAAGTTTGTTCCTGTCTCTTCAATTCAAAACTAGATGGAGAAAAATGGTTATGGTGAGGTGATTTTAGGGTCAAATAAGACTCCTTCCATATTGGATTAATTAGGAAATCTTTATAATAAGGTACCTATGAAAGCAAACTATTCTTTTATGTTGACTTTGTGAATGGTTTGTTTAAGCAACTTTGAAGCATTTTTTGGGTTATCAATTGAGTGTTTTCATATTTTAGGGTTATCAATTTCATAACTTAATCATGATACACATATTATATTTAAACAAAGAGTTCATGTGCCTTCACCTTGAAAAAATGTCTTTCTTGAGATAGTTTGTAGTGAAATGGTGTCTTTGTCAAGATGTATTTAGCACCATTTGGATTTTGATGTGAAATATTCTAAAAGAGGTCAACATGATCTTATTAGGTACCTGATAAAGAGATAAAATTGTTCCATATTAAGAAAGTGATCCACATGATGTCTGAGAGAGCATGGCTCAAGAGATCAATCATGACCAATGACTTGAGACTTCTTCCAAGAAATATCCTAATAAACAAGGTAAGAGAACCATATGGAAAATAAGCTATTTTTAGGGATCATGGATCAATAAAATAAGTATGAAAGAGCATGGAGTGATTCCACATCACACTCTATAAGCATTAAGGTTGTTAATGACACTCATAGTTTAAAAGATCACTTATAGGCCTGGATGTTGATAATGCAAGCTTGTGTGTGTGATCATGATCAAAATGAACTTATGATTGATTATAGAGAACAAAGAGAGCATAATGACTACCCCCAAACTCATAATTGTGATAGATTGAGAATAAAAAAATTGAAATCAAGTGCCAAAAGGGCTCCATGAAGGTTCTTAAAGAGATGTGAGTATGATGTCAAGAAAAAATAAAACAGTCATAAAGGTTTCAATAAAATTGAGTTAGAGGTGTTATCTTGTTGTAAAAGTTTATATTTGGTGCACTTCAGCATGAAGGTGACCAAGGTAAATCAGATGAGATCATTTAAGTAGTCAAAAATTCAATATACTATCAATTTTGATCTTTTAAAGGTTCCTAAAGCATGTTTTAACACTATTTAAGGATTTTTTTGAAAAGTTTAAGGTAATAAGATGTCTTCATTGCTTATAAGTTTTGAGATCAGCCTAAGTACTTTTAAAGCCCATAAAAATGTTTTAAAAGACTATAAGGTGTTATCCTACAACTTTAAACCCTTAAAATACCAACAAAATTTCATTAAGATTAATTTGTAAGAATTAAGGTTAATTTTGAAACTTTAAGGTTTTGTTCTTAACCTTGTTTCAATATTTATAAGCCTAGATATGGGACTATATGAAAAAAATAGTTGGAGACTCTTGTGTCAACAAGGTAAAGCCATATTTATAATATGTTTGAGTCCTTTCACATATCTATCATTTATCTATACAATGGGAAACATACACACCTACAATAGTCACTCAATAAGGCTACTTCAAGAAAGCATCATGTTGTAGTTATGGAGCTAGGTGGCTTTCACTAAAAAATCTAAATGATATCAATAATAAGAATTTGGAATATTGAAATAAATAAGGTAAGATGAGTGATACATTAAGAGATTTTAAGATGAAAAATGCTTGAATACCTCAAAGAGACAGAACATAGTCTAAGGATTTAAAGTCTTGTTATATACCTATGACTACTTGATAGCCTTATAATATTAACTCATGAATATTTTTAGGGGTATGAAAAATTGGATAAAATTTATAAAAGTGATAAGGATACCAAGAAATCCAAGAATATATTTAAGAATGGTGCATTTTACATCTACAATTGAAACATTAAATGTGCACCTACAAACATGGTATTTTAGCTGAAATAGTAATCTTGTAATGCAATGTGAACTTTTGTGAAGATTACATGGAAGATGGATGTGATAGATGAGTAAGGTACATATAATGACTCTAATATTATTCATTGAGGACCAAGGAGAATATTAGTGACTTTAAAAGGGGGTGATTAAGGCAAATCTACTCTGGAAGTCTACAGTCACAGTCAACATGTTAGGTCTATATGTGATCATGTGAGGATAACTTAAACAAGAGGAAGAGGTTAAAGTGTAAATGATTTCAAAATGTGTCATGAGTTGAATATGGTATATGAAAACCTATTTAAGGTCCTAATGCTATTCACCTTCTCCATTCAAGGCTAAGAACTCCAAATGACCACCTACAGGTCGGCCTAACTGAGCTCAACTTGTCTTCAAGGTCAAGAAGATGGATGTGAAGCAAAATGGTGAAGTTTAGGTTTGGATGAAAAATAAATTGCATATTAAATTTTAAATTTAGACACAAGGTTACAAAGAATCATTCAAATCAAGATATCTATAATGAGGTTATAGAGGCTTGTGTATTAAATGCATGAAGAAAGCTTATGTGAGGGATAAAGATGAGAGTTTAAGCACCTTAAAAAGGTGATAAAAGGTGAAATATGTCTTTTTATACCTATTCAAGGTCTTATTACATTCAATTTCACCATATAGGCCAAGGAAATAGTGAAAGTCACCTACAACCATTCTTTAACCATGATCATTGAGAGTGCATTATATCTAAAAGGGGACAAATGTAATAATCATGTCAAATAATAATGATAAATAGGAATGAGGTAGTGTTTTACAACCTCAATAATGTCACAAATTTCTAATAAAGTCTTAGCAAGAGTGAAAATAACTAAATGTAGCAACTAGGGTCAATAACATGGTTTTGCTCACAAACCCTAAGCTTAAGAGAAAGATATTACAGAGGAACTTGAGGGAATAAAGGATAATGAATATAATTTAATAAGGTAAAAATGAGTGTAAAAAAAATTTATAAGGTGTTTATATCTCAAAACAAACATCATAATATCACTTTTAGATCTAACTTCTCTCTTGACCTCACAAATGCTCAGTCTACAAACCCAAGTTGCAGTTTGAGATGTCCATATATTTCATGAGAAGATACATGGTGTACAAGGATATTATGGGTGATTATAAAGGCATATTAAATATAAAATTAATTTGTTATTTCACAAGTTAGTGGCATATTCTTTATGAATCATTATTAAGATGATAAGGCACTCATAGGCTGCCAAAAAGACTAGTTTTGACCAATTTGGAGAAATGGACTTCTTAAGCACATAAAATTGGTTAGAATTAAATTTAAACCACTTTAAAATCATGTATAATTATAATTATGTCTTTTCCATCACATTTTTTTGTACCTACACCTGCACGGATTCAAGTAAAACTATACTTTTTGTAAGATTTTTGGCATAAAATGAGGTATTGAAAATCATGAATAGATGAAAAAAATTAGAAGAGGTGATTTGGGATGTATTTAACCTTTTAAATCCAAAAAAACCATAAAATAAACCCTATAAGTGCTAAAAAAACCTAATTTTTTAGGGCAGTCCAAAACAAGCTTAAAGACGGGCTAATTTTTTTGGCCATTTCTTGGTTTTCATACTTGCACAAGATTTTAGAATCCCAAATTTGACATAGAGGATGGTATTAGTCTAGGTAAATTTATTCAAACAATTTTTGGAGGTTTTACATGTGTGGGATAAATCTAGAGCAAAATCTTAGTTTCTAGGCAAGGAGGGCTAATTAGGCCTAATTGGACAGAGAGAATGGGTTGAAAGGGACATTTACACTTAAATTTAGATCCTACAACTTGGCATGGATCTATAAGATGATATTGGGTCCTAAAATATGTTATTATTTTCTAAATATACTTTATAGTTTCTTCCACACAAGGAGGTTTGCCTATTTTGAGGGCTACAAGGAATTGGGAGAAAATGCAAGGTTTTGGTACAAAATCAAGTATTTTTGAGTGTTTTATGGATTCAAGTGACTTTATATAATTTTTATATGTTTTAAATATGAAATCCATGCAAGGAGGTTGCTTTCTTGAAGGCAAAATGTAAAATTTCATCTTCTACACCAAGTTGGGAAATGAGAGGTTCAAGTGGTCAAATCACCAAATCAATACATAAAGCTCTTTAAAAATATTTAATAGGTTATCACTTATCCTCTATTCAATTTGGAGAGTTATAATAATTTATAGGTTTGTTGAAAATAATTTTCAAAGGTTAAAAATGTTTTTAACTATAGAAGTACCTTCTTTCCCTCCAACACCAAGTCAAGAAGACAAAGTCAAAGTAATTTAAGAAGTCTTAAAACAACTCCATTAAGATGAGGGGCATGATTAAATAATAGAGTAGGTTTATGGAAGACTTGACCAAGCCTTGATAGCCTATTTTCAAGGAGGTGACTTCTTCACAAGGATATAGGGACATGCAAACAAAGATATAGGAGATTGTATGGGTTGAAGACCAGAAAGGAATGTTAATGACTTATTCAAACCTTCAATACAAGTCCTTCTCTACCCCTATGCCATTTTAAAGCAAGAAAGAAAGAGAACATGAAGGAACTAATATGTAGAATTTGAGGAGGACTAGGTGGATGAATCGTTCCTAATTTTGGGCTGTTTAGTCTCTCTTCTTTTTCTATTTTATTTAATTATGTCTAATTTTGGCATTTGTAAGGATCCTTAACCTGAGTTATGGTAGAGCCTTGCTAAAAAAACACTTTTACCTTACTCTAGAATTGAATATGATTAAATTCATGCCTATTCAATACTTGTGACAAGTGTATGTTCATAGTTTGTAGATGAATTTAAGTGATAGTGAATAATTCCTTGCATTTATCCTCTCATCTTTACCTATTTGTATGTGATTAATCATCCTTATAGGTTACATAGTGTGATTGAATAGTTTGGTATACATGGAAAGTGTAATCCTTCCTTAGTGTCCTTGAGAGACCTATTAATCAACTACCTTATATAATGCATCAATATAAACCTCTATGTGAAATATTGATGTTTAGAGACTCTTCATTTGAGAAGTGTAATCAAGTTCATATTTGAATTTATCCTTATTAGTGCATTTTATACAAGTGAAAGAGACATTTTGGTGTATCACCTCAGTTAGATAGGTTTTATTTCAGTTTATCTTCTTTTCTTTTCCCTTGTAAGCTGGTAGTGTAGAGTAGAGAGCCTAAATAATACATCAAGGGGAGCTAGCCCTTATAATATAGAGATTAAATCCATCTATTAGGCCTCCCACAACCTAGGATTTTCTCCATGTTATTCCAAACTATGAAGGCTTGAAACAACCTTCACAAGGGTGTAAGATTTAGAGATAATAGTTTTTGGCATGCCCAATGGAACCAAGGTCCAAAGTAGTGGAAGTATTATTGGTTTTGTTCTTCCAAAGATCAACCTTTAGAGGCATTCAAAAATCAGTGGCAATTCCAAACTCAACAGACTAGTTTTAGCAGCCCAGACACTCGTCCAAGTAATTTGTGTTTTCAATTCACTATCTTGATAAAGTTTTATGGCTAGATATGAAGAATTTTTTTGTCTTATACCTCCTTATTAGTCTCATAATGAACCATACCAACCTTTTCATGTAATTTATCAGCCTTACTAAGAGTATTATCAATATTATGATCAGTCTTGTCAAGAGTATGATGGGTCATATTAGTTTTATAGTGATCCTTATCAGGCTCACTACGACCTTAACTCTATACCTAAACAACTTTATAAGGACTATTTTAAATAATATGAACTTATTAGCAGTTTAAATTTTGAAAAACTATAAAAAAAATTTGCAATTTATCAAGAATTAGTTGGACTTATTACAAATAAATCACATATATCTAATGTATTTATAATAAGTCCAAATTATTTAAAATAATATGGAGTTATTAGTAGTATAGTAGATAGATGTGGTTTATTTGTAATAAATCCAACTAATTCTTGATAAATTCTAATATATTACTAATAGTTTTTCAAAAATTAGTCTACTAATAAGTCCAAATTATTTAAAATACTATGGACTTATTAGGAGAATAATTTTTGAAAAACTATCAGTGATAAATTGGACTTTATTAAGAATTAGTTGGATTTATTACAAATAAACCACATCTATCTACTATAATTATAATAATTCCAAATTATTTAAAATAATATGTACTTATTAGTAGTCTAATTTTTAAAAAATTATCAGAGATAAGTTAACTTTATCAAGAATTTATTGGACTTATTATAAATAAACCACATCTATCTAATATATTTGTAATAATTCCAAATTATTTCTAACCAAGGCTCATTATAAATAATAAACATTTAATGAATTTGGAATTAGGGTAAAGTATTTGCAATGTAAAATCAATATATTTGAAATAAATTTGACTATGTTTTAAAATGAACTAGACTACATTTAAAATAAATTGAAAAATATTTGAAAAACTATCATAAATAAATTGGACTTTATCAAGAATTAGTTGGACTTATTATAAATAAAAAAATCTCTCTAATGTACTTGTAATAAGTCAAAATTATTTTCAACCAAGATTCATTATAAATAAAGTGCAGAGATTAAATGAGTTTAAAATGAATATAAAGTATTTTCAATTTAAAATCAATATATTTGAAATATATATATATATATATATATATATATATATATATATATATATATATATAATTTAGATCAATATGGTCTTATAAATATTTTAAACTAAACCAAGATATTTGAAAGAATTTAGGCTTATTATGAATAAACTGCATGAAACAAGACCAAAGTATTCCTAATTGAAAATCCATAAATTTGAAATAAATTAAACTACATTTGAAATAATTTGGAATTGATTTGTATGAAATTGATGATAATGTTATTAAAAACAAAAATTTCTAATCACTAAATACACTTGAAATAATCATCTAGCGAAGTTCTAACCATATTATTAATATCTAACTTAAAAAAAAATGTTTCACAGTTATTGCCCTGAATTTTATGCTTTCTCCAAAAAATGTGATGATAGATGCCATTTTGATTCTCCATTTCTTTCCTTGTTTTCAACTTTCATTTCTAGTACATCTATTTGAAGGAACATAACTCATTTTAACAAAAAATCCGCAACCAAATAATTTTTAGAATCACAATCAATGAACACCATGTTAGCAATTGAAGAATCATCTCCAAAGGTCCCTTTAAAATAAACTCATCCAATTTCTTAATATTTATATTAAAAATATTAAACTACTTTTTTACCAAAACAAACATGAAATCTGAAGTTGTGTAATCTATGGCTTGAAGTAGTAGTCTTAAATAGATGTCCTTTATCATTAACCAAAGGCCAATGTGAGAAAAATATTTTAATGCCACCTAAAAAATTTATGTGGAGTATTCTTGAATGTAATATGAAATATTTTCTATTATAAAATATTATTTTATTCCCTTAACATATATTTGAATATATTTTATTTTGTGCATGAAAAATAATAAGACATCCAACCCCAAAATTTTAAATAAATACCCACTAAGTAACATGAAATTCAAGTTTTTGATAAGTTTTTTTAGAAAAGTGCAATTCGTCATTATTGATGAGATATGGACAACATAAATATATTTAAGATGTAATACAATTAACTTTAATTATTATGGATTATGCCAAATTTAGAGGGTTTATATAAGATTAATTTATTTAAACACAATAAGAATTTAAATTAAAAAATCTGAGCTACTTCCATTGTTATTATGAGCAACACATTCCTAGTGTGTGCCATGCTGCAATATTTGGAACTATTTATAGAAACTCATAAAAAAAATTTAAATAATTTTTTTGAAGAGATTGTAAATATATTTTTTAGGTTGTAGTTTGAGATAGACTAACATAAATCTATGAAAAAATTGGAAGTATATGCAATAAAAATCAAATGAATTTAGATAAATTTAATTGATGGGGATTTTATAACACAATAGACCCACTTATTTCCATAGTAATATTGATATATAATTTGAATTTTAAATATATTGTGAAGCCAAGGCAACATGTTTTAGTGTTCAAATGAAAAATATATATTTAATATTGTAGTTCTCTTCAATCATTAACACACAAGTAATCCCCTCAACTAATTCTCTATTAATTTTTGAAAGAGATGAAAAAATGATCTAGGAATAAGTAAGTTAGATGCACATGATCAAATTATTTTTTATGAAATGAATACATAAGTTACATAATAATGAAAACAACTGTATAATTTTTAACGAAATATTATAAGTGTAAATTACATCTTATTCTCTAATGCATGCTCAATTTGTAATTGTAATTCCTAGGAAATAATATTTAAAAATATTAGAATAGGGTATCAATATTTCCACATTCTTTCAAAGTTCATTCGATACCTAATATTATTTATAGATTTATCTCAGACACAAGCATATTAATACATAAATAGTAATTTGGACATGCACAACATAGGTAAAATATACCAAACATAATAAGGTTTATTAAATGTTGTAAAAATTTGAGGTATAAAAGATTGTGATGACCTTTAACTTAACTTTTTTACCAATCAAAAATAAAAAATCAAGTACATTCAACATTTTATCAAACTAATTTGGCATAGATCATTACATATCATAGTCTTATATTGACTTTAATCAAATGAACTTGATCAATACTTATTCTTGATTCCTATGAATAGTTTTTTGCAGGGATTAAACCCTAACTTCTCAAATATTAAATAATGGTACAAACATGAATGAGAAAATTTTTATTGCCAACCAAATAAGAATGCATTCACGTAATAACTATCAAAAATATGTAATAAATATTTTCAAGTTGAATGATACTTCTAGCACCCGAGATAATGAACTATATTTTATTATCTTCTACACTATCAATCTTTATTGTCCATAAAGAAAATTCAATTCTAATATGTTTAAATAAATCATAATTGAACATTTAAAATAAATATAATTTATATATTTTAGTATATGAAATTATATAATTACACATTCAGATATAAGGGATTTCACCATTTTTTTGTTTTTTTTGTAGTTTGTACTTTTACACTCTTTCGTTGAACATTATGTTACATAAAAATTCAAAGTTATATAATATTTTAACAAAAATAAAAAATACTTATCATTATTTTCATGGATATTGACATCTAAAAAAAATGTCTTGTTGTAGAGTTATACCTTGTGTTGTTTTTGTGGAGGCTTTAAGTTGCAGTGCTGTGTCTTGGATTATTTTATTAGAGACATAAATTTGTTGAGCTATGTTGTGAACCATTATAATGGAGACATAAATTGATTAAATATAATAAAAAATATTTTATTAGTATTAATGAAAAGTTGATAAATAAAAAATCCTATAAACACTTAAAAATTTATAGAGATAAGTAAAAAAAATCTATAACACTTAACATTTTTTTAGAAATATCCCTGATATTATATTACCTTCTTCAACTTATGATGTGTCATGTGCATTGATTTTATTTTATATTATTATGGTTTCTTTACTTGCATCCAATTCCATGAGGACTACACATCAAAAGATTGCTAAGATTTTAGTTTTGAAAAATAAAGCATGATTGATAAAAAAATCAAAATATTATGGACCTGGTATTGATTAAGGGGTTGTTATAGTATTGGTTGCTCTAAATTTGTCATAATTTTTTAAAATTCAACATTAAAATTATTTGTTCTTTAGTTTGTGTATTTCAAGATAAATTTCTTTTCAATTGTGTACAAGCATGCACCAATCCAACTTCTATATATACTCCTAAAAAATCACATGTATCTGAATTGTTAAAAGTAGATATTAGTCTTTCTCAAAAAATATTATCTATCTCATTTTTGAATGGCCTTCCTATTTTGCATGAATAAATTATTTAAAATATTAGTATGTATTTATTGATGTCAAAACCTTCCTCTAATTTTCTTTGTTGTGATTGGAGGATGGAATATTCAAGTTGAATATTAGTAAAATCTAGAGAAAATTTGATCCTTGTAATATTAGCTCAATTAAATTCATCACCATCTGGACCCCAAATTATGACACCTGTATTTGTGATATTATGGAAATCACCAACATGCAAATTTCCCAAAGAGCTCTAAATTTTAGAATAATGATCAGCTTTGTGAATGATGAAAACATTAAAATCCCCAACAATAAATTTATCCATCAAACCTTAAAGAAATAGTCTAATATTTTCTTCCTCAAAATATTAAAGGACATTAAGAATAACAATAATTATCAAATAAAAATTCATACCAATAATGAAAATTACACTAAAATCTTCTAAAATAGATGGCAAAAAAGATGGGAGGCTGTAATAACAACTTGAAATTTTTATGTCTATCCCTAGAAGCTTACCTCCATCACTATCTAGATATTTTATCAATATACTTATTGAATCTAGAGTTAATTCTTCCTAATTTTTTTATATTTTGAAATACTTTGATTCAAGACACAAATCATTTAACGTTTTGGCATATATTTTATAGTGTTCCATTACTTCATCAGGTGCCAATGTTTTGTCTGCTAGAAGTGCCAAATCATGATTGGTGAAATAATCTACAATTTTTTTATAATATATTACTTAGTAGCTTGGATTTTATGTACCAATTATCCATGTTGTTCCACCCAAGGGTTTTCAAGATGGAAATAGACCCTATTTCCAATAATTTTTCTCATTCTATTTTTTGTTTGTCTAAAATCCCTTGAATATTTCTAAGGATCATTGTACTAATAAGATTCAAATCTTATTTATCTCAGCTAGATGAAGTACCAATTACAAAAAAATCAAACACCTATCAAAATAATCCTAAATGTGTTGTTCCATGAAAAGAAGATATTTTCTCTCATATAATTGTTGTGATGAGTAGTTTATTTGTGTGAACAAGTGACTATCTTGTTCATTTATTTATTTTATCTTTCCCCCCTATTTCAATACTTTTCCAACCCCTCAATTGGATAACTTTACATGAAAATTGAACTCTTTTAACAAATGAAGCCTTATAATGCTTCATTGGCTTCATTATATTGGTTAAATATTTTTTTGAATAATATGGAATGGAGTACATACTTTAATAATTTTAACCCTTCTAATATAACATTTTTTTCTCAAAGATATGGAATTATATTCTTCCTATAAAATAATTATCTATTGTGTTATAATTGTGTGTTGGCCATCTATAAATTTGAATCTTATGGTACTTTTTTTTCAGCATTTATTCGAGTACTTATTTTAATTCTATAAAAGATTGAGGGTTATTTGAATAAAAAATAATTAACAAAGCATTATTGATTAGAACCTCATTATGTTTTGTGAATGAATGAATTATAGCAAGCACCCCTCTTTCATTTAAATTTATTATTTTTATATTAGCATCCCCTAACTCACAAAGCTCTATAGGAATGTTCAAGGCATAATTTCTAGAGGAAATATAAAATTTAGAAAATTCACTATATGTCTGATCAAAATTTTGTGTCGACAAAAGTGTATCAACCTTTTGTTGGATATTATATTTATCAATTATTGTGAGTTTTGGTATAACCTTTTTCAAATATGTAAACAAACAAGTCACCTTTGCTTGCATTATTTTCTTCAATGTTATTTTTGTACAATAATTTAAATACATATTTACGTGGTGGCAAGATGAAGAAGTTAGTGCCCCTTTTTCATGTTTTTTGTTTAATATATATATATTTTAAGGACCAAATAATCTCTATATATCAACCTAGACATTATAGGGTTGTCATAGCTATTCAAAGTAAATCCAAATGTTTGAAAAGAAGGAAAAACATTCATTTTTGTCAATTTCATTTTATTGGGTGTAAATTAATTAAAATTAGTTGTAGCAAGATGGAGCATCTCCTCTTATATATTCCATACTTTAGTTAGAATTGAATGGCATATACACAAGTTCATCCTTATCATAAGCAAGGATATTCCAATCTGAGTAGAGTATTTTCTAGATGTAGTGTTAAATAAATAAATATTTGCATGCATATTTTTTGCACTAAAAAACTCAAAATAATAATCACTAACAAGAATATTATCTCCACCATAAAATGTAAGATGTTAATGTGGTTTTAATTGATTTTTTGGTATTTTATATTGTACTATATCCAAATTATCTGTGATAGAGGACTTCTTCTATCTTTTAAATGTTGGAATTTATTTCTCACCTGGAGACATTATGTAAATCAATTGAAATGATTTAAATATTTATATTTTTTAAATTATAAGTTGCATATTATATCACTTAGGTGATTATTTATGATTAACTAGTGATTAATTGTATATCAACAAATGTGAAATCTAAAATACACATTAAATATTTGAAAGATATATTTTAGGGTATAAGATAACATTAAATTAAAAATATTAGACTATGATAACATAAGTTTCATATGTTTAAATAACATATACACATATTTTTTAAGGCAAACAAAATGTTTACTTATTGATGATGATGAATTTGGTGCCCAAGGTGTCTCTTGAGAGATATCTTAACATCTTTATCATAGGAAATACTTTTAATATATATAGGTCAATACCTTGAGAGAGATATTTTATATAATAAAATATTGATATAACTTTTTGGATTTGAAATCATATCAATGTTTATGCAAGCAATATGAACCTAAAGACACCTTCAAGATGTATAATGTAATGATAAGTGGGTAAATGTTAATTGAATTTATTTCCTTTTGATATAAGAGGTGGGTTTTAAAATAAAAAATTAAATGTAAGAGGTATTTTCAAATTAATTATATAAATATATTCCTATTTACTTATTGATGATTTTGGATATGGATGACAATATATCTCTTGAGAGATAATTTTAGTCACATTTTATTAAATTTAGATAGTATATGTTAGCTTTGAAATCACGATAATTTGATATAAGGGGATTCTTTTAAAACATATATTTTTTATGCTAGATGTATCACTTAGGAGGTACCTTGAAGGTATTAATTACTACTTACTTGATATTGTTGAATTTTAGTACCAAATAATATCTTGAGATATTCCTTGGAAGTTATTTCTTGGGAGGCACTCTAAGAGATATCCTACATTTAAAAAAGTTAGATACTATATAGTGGATTTGAAATTATGTCAATATAGTATAAGGTGTAGGTTTTTGAAACATATGATTTTGATGCAAGAGATATCTAGTATATACCTTTAAATTAGTATTATTTATGTGTTGATGGTGTCATATCTAAGGGCCAAATTTTGTATTGAGAGTTACCTTGAGATGTATCTTATTTTATAAAATTTGAGAACAAGATGTTGGATTTGAAGTCATGTCAAATTGATATAAGGGGTGGGTTTGGAAAACATATAATTTAAATGCAACTATGATCATGTACAATTGATATAAGAGGTGGGTTTAGAAAACATATAATTTAAATGCAACCATTATCATCTATGATCTATCTTGAAGGTAATACTATTTAATTTTTGAGAGTGATTAATTTGATGGCCAAAGTATCTTTTAAAAATACCTTTTTATGTATCTCTTAGGTGACTTGGATGTCACTTTAAGAGGTTTATTTTGAGTGACTTGGGTTGTACCTTGAGAAGGCTCTCATAGGTGATAAATCTCGACGTATCTCTCAAAGATACCTTGTAGATTTCTTCCATTTTATAAAATTTGGATTTAATATGTAAAGTTTGAAATAATGTCAAATTGATGTGAGGGATAGTTTTTAAAAATCATATGATTAATATGCAAGATATTTATAGGATATAGCTTGAGGGTAGTATTATTTACATGTTTATGGTGATGTTTTTGAAGGCCAACTTATCTCTTGAGAGTTACCATGTGAGGTATATCTCTAGTGAAATGTTGAGAAGTATTTTATGAAGATACCTTTTAGGTTTAAGATATATATTTAGTGATAATTTAATGGTATCACTTGCATGTTACTTTGATATATCTCTTTCATTTTTATATAATTTGGATATAATATGTTGGATTTAAACCTTTTGAATTTTATTTAAGAGGGTGGTTTTTAAAATGTGTACTTTTAGGGAAGATATATCCCAAGGTATCACTCAATAGACACCTCTCAAGGTATCTCTCAATATAAACCTCTCAAGATATCATAAAATAAAGTTTGGCCCTCAAATACATTAGCATGAACAAGGAAAATATAATACCTTCAAGGTATCACCTAAGATACTCCTCCCAAGGTATCACAAAAGACATATTTTGGCCCTCAAATCCGTTACTAACAACAAATAAAATGCAACATATTTAAGGTATCATATGAGATACCTTGAAGGTTCTTGTAATATTTTCAAGGGATCTGATACATTGAATGTATTAGAAGGATTTCTAAGGTATCTCATAAGATATACATTGAAGGTATTACAATGACCTTCAAGGTATTTTTATATTATAAGGACCTTCAAGGTATTTCCTAGGAGATAGAGATACTTTAAAGGTCCTTGTAATATGTTTAATATTTATCATAAGAGATACCCTAAAGGTCTTTGGAGATACCTTTAAAGTATTTTTAATACTTTGAAGGTAGGAAATACCTTGAAGGTATTATAGGGACCTTCAGGGTATCTCCTGAGAGATAGAGATACTTTGAAGGTCCTTGTAATACATTCAAGATATATCCTAATAAATACCCTAAAGGTCCTTAGAGATACATTTAAAGTATTTGTAATACCTTCAAGGTAGGAGATACCTTGATGGGTTTACAAGGACCTTCAAGGTATCTCCTAGGAGATAGAGATACCTTAAATTTCATTGTAATACCTTCAAGATACCTTGAAAGTCATTATAATACCTTCAAAGTATATCCTAAGAGATACCATTAAGGTCCTTATATTACCTTCAAGGCATCTCTAAGTAGATACCTTGAAGGTATAGGTCATTGTAATATATTCAAGGTATCTCATAGGATATACCCTAAATGTGTAAATACCCTAGTTAGATGTACATAAAAATTCTATTGGAATGACGAGACTGGGATTACATTATTTCCTTCTTTCTATATTAGGCTTTTATAGATATGTATAAGAGGCCAATCCTTGTTTAGGCATATATATATATATATATATATATATATAAAATTAATATCTCTTGATCATGCCCAAAGAAGTTTATAACCTTGTAAAAGTTCCCATGTGACATGTAATTAGCTTTAACAAAACATGATTTAAATAACATATTATGAAAACCTTGATGAACTCCACAAACCCAAAAATAGAATTCATGGATTTAATTACATTTGATAGAAGATAAGGATTCAATGTATTTATTATATTAAAACCCAAGTTAATTATATTTCTTGCACCAAAAATGATAAAAGAGAAAAAAAAGAGTTTTGTCATGTAGTAAAATTATAGGTCTTCTACTTTATATTGGTATACATATAAAATTATATTTTACAATTAATTTTTATGGGTTGTTCCATTTATTGCAAGATGGTATGCATTTTGTGACCCCTTGTGGGCATTTTATTGGCTTTTGGTATGCATACATTCCTTTTCCATGTATGTGATTTTTACCTTACTTTTTCATATGCATGCACATTCTTATCCTATAAATATAAGTCTTGGAGATCCCCTTGTGGGCATTTTATTGGCTTTTGGGATGCATACATTCCTTTTCCATGCATGTGAGTTTTACCTTACTTTTTCATATGCATGCACATTCTTCTCCTATAAATATAAGTCTTGGAGATAATATTCATTCCTAACATTCAAAGAGAAAAAACATGAAACTTGATCATTTACTTTTCTTGTATTAGCTAACAAATAATCTTACAATTTTTTCTTGTTCTTCCCCAGCCTGAACTTGATGAATTTTTTTTCTAAACCAAGAACATCCTCCAATTGGGATTGAGAATTCCATCCTACTTTCCATTTAAATATTTTATTGAATATTTTCCCTTCCACATTTTCATTTTCTTGAATATTTCCTCTCATTATACGAATGATTTTTTTTTCTAATTTTGCCTTAAAAAGTGGTTATCTAAGGTTCTAGTTTGTGTTTGTCTTTTGGATCCTCAACAAAATATTCCATGGCTGCCTTTGCTTATGCCTTGAAACACCCAATAAATCTACAAATTCATCCCCTCATTGCTGACTTCATTTGTTTATTCAAAATCTTCCTTTTTCCATATGGGGTTTGTAGTGATTTTTCTCTTTTACTTTTTGAAGCACTTTGATTATACTATACTACATCCCTTTGTTTTGGGGATAAATAATAATATTACCATAATATTAAAATCCTACAATTTAATTGAGTAAACATTCATACTCTATTTATTTTTTCCATTCCAAACCATTAGAGTATTACAAGGCCCTTCAAGGTATTACAAGGACTTTCAAATATATTCATAGAAATTCCATCTAATACCTTAAATGTATCTTCTCTTAGGTCCTAAGGTATCTCCTAGGAGATCCCTTAAAGGTATTACATGGACCTAAGGTATATCCTAAAATATACCTTGAAGGGAATTTTAATATGTTCAAGGTATCACCTTGAAGGTCCTTTTAATAAATTCAAGGTACCTTTAACATATTCCATAAAAGGCCCTTGTAATAAATTAATGGCATCTCATAGGATATAACTTGAATCTATCTCCTCGAATGCCCTGGTAATACCTTCAAAATATCACCTAGGATATACCCTTAATATCCTTGTAATACATTCAAGGTCTCTCCTAGGAGATAACTTGAAGGAGATGACTTAGTTCTATGTAATACCTTCAAGGTATCTCCTTTAAGCTTATTTTATAATTTCAAGGTATCTATTAAAATATACCTTGAATGTATCTCCTTGAAATTGCTTGTAATACCTTCAAAATATCACCTAGGATATATCCTTAAGGTCCTTGTAATACCTTCAAGGTATCTCCTTCAAGATACCTTAAAGGTAATATAAGGTCCTTAAAGGTATATCCTAAGATACCTTGAAGGCCCTTATATTACCTTCAATTTATCTCCTAAAATACCTTGGAGGTCCTTGTATTACCTTCAAGGTATCTCCTAGGGAATACCTTGAAGGTATTATAAGGCCTTTCAAGCTATTTTTTAGAGATATTTTGATGGGCCTTGTAATACATTCAAGGGTACCTTGAAGGGCCTTATAGTAACTTCAAGGTATCCTTGATGGTAATACAAAAAATTAAAGGTATCTAATAGTACTTTCAAGGTACCCTTGAGGGTATTACAAGGCCCTTTAAAGTATCTCCTAGGAGATACCTTCAAGATACCCTTGAAGGTATTAAAAGGTATCTCCTAGGAGATACCTTGAAGGGCCTTATAATACTTCATGGGTACCTTTAAGGTATCTCTTAGGAGATACCTTTAAGGTATCCTTGAATTTATTATAATGTATCACCATCTTATCTACACATTGGAGGATATTATTGGATATCACCATCTTAGACAAGATAAAAGTGCTAGCTTTGGTTGTTTAGATTGAGAAAGGGTAAATATTAGAGTCAAAGCTAAAAATAAACATCACACACACTAAATATATGACAAAAGTGAGAGATAAAAATAAATTCCATGATAATATAAAGAGGAAAATTGGGTTATATAAGTGCATAGGTAATTGTAGAGGGTTTACAAGATCTGTAGATAAGATACTTGGATGTAGAATAATAGAGAAAACATGTTATGAATTTAAACTATGAATGGAGACATCCAAGATTTAAAACACAACCAATTAACACTTTTTTATTAATGATCATAAATAAATTTACTTTAGAACTAATATTTATTAGCATCCTTGGCCAAAGGCCAAAGGTAAAAAATATGAAGTTCTACAATAGTGGATCTAATTATAAACTCTCTGATATTCCATGAAAAAAGTTTATTTTCATTCACAATTGTTATAAAATACCTACTAGATGATTGAAAAATCATTCACCACTATGATGTTTATGGAGGAAAATAATTCTCCATTTCATTGGGTACTTCTTATCTATATCTATTTTGAGCCCATGTGATGCTTGTAAGACAAATCACCATGTCTCTCTATGGAATTTAGTACACCATTTACATATATCAATGATAATTTGTAGATGTTATTTCTTTTTTCTACTTATCCTTTGTTTAGTTAATTTAATTTCCACATTTCTATCTCCATCATTGGTCTATGTGGTTCTTTAGTTGTGATTGTGTGTAAACATATGCAACTATGTCTAATGTTACTGCAATATTGTCATAACTCCAAACATGGTAACTTGTGTCTAAAATTATTGTACAACAACATTATTTAGGTTATGTATCTATACCTACATGGTTTCCTAATATCATTGTATAACAATGATTATTTCTTTCATTATTACTATCTAATATCAATGTATAGTGATTATTGTTATTTCGCAAGTCCAATATCAACATATTTATTTGTGTTATCGAAAATAATAGTCTAACTAATATATATTTATGACTTAACATGGTTTTAAATAATATTTAAAGCATTGGTGTTAAGTTTTATAGCTACAGTTTGCCTAAAATTCATAGTGGATGCCTAGAGAATTAAGTGGCAATGCATATTTCATGGCTTTTGTGACATGCACAAACAAAGTTCTAGAAAAAAAAAACATTAACATGAAAGTATATATGATCAATAAGGCCAAGTATTCTATCATATATGAATACATAAAATGATATCTAAGAGCCCTGGATGCTCTTTATAGAGCTCTTTGATGAAGTCATTCAAAGGGGACACTAGAATTTCTATAGGTAATGGCAGATTATAAACATCTTTAACATTTTAGTATAGGATCAACCAACTAATCTTCCTCCAATAATTTATATTATCTATTTCAATGTTGGATAGATTCTAATTAAATAATTGTTTTGCTTTTTTTACTCATTAGCTTTATTAAATTGATTATGTTTCAACTTTTCTTGTAGATTGGTTTTGGCATTATAGTTGCCAGTGTCTCAGATGTAGGATTTGATGCTACTGGCTAGAGTGAAGGACACAAAAACATGCAAAATAGTGGTGGGATCCTAAATTTAGGTGTTGGTGGTATAGTCCAAAGTGGACCTAAAACAATCCAATATTTGAGTACCATGGGCCATGATGTATCCTGAGCACAAATTCCCCTACCAATATAAGGTTCACATTATCAATAAGTGCCATTAGGGAAGGGTGATAAAGGTGATAGATGTGGGGAATAGACAATAGGATTAATAAATTCCAAAGTGGCACCTAATATAGAGGATGGAATCCATAATTTATATAGAGCTGTGGGTGGTGGAATGATCATTGGGTCTTTAGATAATGGAGTAGGAGCTATCCCCACTTATTTTCTTCAGTCTAGCCAAACACTTATTAAAGAGGTGTCAAGATCACAATAGTCTATCTCTTAGGTAGTACTTATGGAATTATCCTTTAGTTACAAACTTTATTTAAATATACATCCTTATAGGTGTTAAATTTATTATTTTTCTCTGTTATCTAGGCATAAATTTCTCTAGAAATAGAGTCTAAATTGCTACAAGTCATGGAATTTACACCATAACAGATAAATTCTTTGCCACCTAACCAAAAAAAACAAGTATTTTAGTTGCAACATATGTTACACAACCAATAATATATTTGATTGTTTCTCTTATTTGTATTTTTAATTTATTTTATATTTGCATAGAGACTTGAAAAGGACCAAAGTCATTGAATTTTTGTTCCTTTTTGATTGATTTGGATTTTAATATAATCATTAATACAAATGAGAAAGTAATTTTAGGTTGTTTATAGTGGACCATTAATGTCTCCATCAGTTTCATCATTTATGTTTAAAAACTTATTTTGAAATATAGGATTCTTAAATTTTTATTTTTAAATTGTCATGAATACATCTTATGTACACACATGCCAATATTTTTTGGGTGAGAATGCCTAAAAATTGAGTGTAGTAATAGATTTAATTATTATGTTGAGTGGTAGTAATGGATTTATTTCTTTATGGCCAAATGTTGTGTAGTCATATGACAAATAAGAGTGTAAGAGAAGCCAACCATAAATCCATTAACTAAACAATAAAAGAAATGAAATAAAAAAAGATAACCCATAAATAGGTCAACATTAGAAACATTATAGAGAGTCTACCATATTATCGAAGATAGAAAACCCACTTTTAAATAACATTAATCTACTTGAAAAGAAGATGGGAAGGATTAACCTCCTATTTTGGTTGAGTAGTATTCTCATTAATGAAGAAAGTCTCCAAAAAGGAAGAGGCATTTTGCAGATGGCCTCTTGAAAAATACATAGTAGTGAAAATAATAGAAAAGTGGAGCCAAAACCAAAGAGACATGATCATGTGCCAAGATATAGCATCTCAAACTTGACCAACACCATAGAACAAATATCTTTGGGGAGATCTGAAAATAAATTTAGATTCTTCATACAATGGCAAGACACTTCATAGTTATTACTTGAGAGTGAAATGAATCCAAGAGTATACATAAGAAATGGAAAAAATAAGAGAATAGAAGAAAAATAGAGGAGAGAAGGGAAAAATTATTAGCCTTACCTAAAATAAAAATAGAAAGGTCCAAGAAGAGTATGTAGAATGGGGACAAATTAAATAAACATGACACCACAACCATCTAGAAACAAGATATCATTGATAAGGAAGGGAATTTGGCCTTTGATTTATAACACTAATCTAAATGAAGAGCACCATCGAGTAAAATGAATATAGTTATCTTTTAAAATGCACACCATTCTACTTGGAAGAGAGAAAACATGGTCATAATACTAGAGGGGCACCATATCAAAGAAAATAAAACTATACCTTGTCCCTCATGAGCCAAATTTTTGAAATAAAATAATTTTCAAGACAATAAAATACTATATTCAATAATTGCCTACTTTAGGAGAAAAGAGATGAGAATAAAAATCATCCCTAAAGGTATATGATGCAACATGTGAAGCCAAGAGGTCCAATTAAGGACAACTATTAAGGCCTAGATTATAAAGGCTCAAAAATCTAAATTGGCATAGACTTACACATTATATCATAAAATTAACAAACCATCTATTCACAAATATTAATTAGCATAAATACACAATGGAAAATCAAATTTAAATAATGACACTATCAGGCTTATTATATTGAGAATATGTAGGAAAAAAATATAATACATGGTCTGATATTTACACAACACTCTCAGGTCTCAAAGACCCAACAAAGGGGAACAAAATAATTTTGTTCTAAATTTTAGATCTAGCCCCCAAATGAATCACCTCCCCTTGAAAAATATAGAATTCCCATGTCTTCTGATCTCTCCCAAATATTTTCACCTTCATCTATTGTTATCACTTCTCTAGTAGGTGTCACATGTTTCAAAAGTCACCAAGATATATATATTTTGTTTAAGCACCTACAACAAGCTTGAATATTACTCTTCACATGGAAATTAGAAATAAAGTTCATAGTCAAATGCTTTATTCTTTCATAAATTACTGCTTGCATGCCTAAATGCCAATTGCTTTCAATGAAGATGTGATTACCCTCACATTAACTAAACTTAATTTTTTTTTAGTATATACAAAGAGAGAACATGTATTTTATATTTTGGTCACCGACTAAGACCCCAAGAATGCAACATAGTCACATACTTATCAAATTAAAAATTATGCCAACAAATATCTACTTAAGCTAATCATAGACAAAATACCTATAAGACATGTAGGAGCATTGTACAAAGTCATAAATATATGATTTATATATTTTATTATTATTTGGTGAAGCAACACCTTGAAAAGTTTTTATCTTTGATGATTTTGAGTAGCAATTTTAGAAGGTATAACCAGGGAGTTCCTTCGTAATAAATATTTTAAGAAAACCCAATAATAAGATAAGGTTTTAGCCAAAAATAGTTAGTTTTATTCATTGTTAATATCAACTCATTATTTGATACAATAAGTCGATGGACTATATTGTGGCCAAAATTCAAAATGCCAATTTTATAAAGAAGAACCAATATTTATTTACATCAGGGTGTATATTGTTAACATTAAAAAAAAGACTTACAATCCCATAATCCAAAATGTTATCTTATTATCTTATAATATTAAGTATTATCCAGTTATTTAAACTGCTATGGATATGTATTAGACTACATTTATTGAGTTGGCTACATCTTGTCATGATATATTCATTCAATTCAGCCATAAAACCTTCAATTTCATAGATATATGGTAAGACATAAAACACTTTCATCTAATAGATCGTATAAAATTATGATGGTATCAATTTGCATTGTAAAAATAAAAAATTTATGATGCCCAATATAAGTTCAAAAGAGTACCCTAAATTGAAAAAAACCCCAAAATGAAAAAAATAACCCTAAAATGAAAAAAAAACATGAAATGAGGTTGTTGTTTGTTGTCGTGCTACAATGAACAAAGCTACTATTTACTAAATTTTTTGGTGCTTTAAATCTTACACATTAGATAAATCCATAAAACCACACTTATCCATTTGTCTGCTTGTGTGAATTGATGATTGTGAGTAAATTTTATGTGTCGTGTCATTTTAGAAAAAAATCATTAGGTCACTTTGGTTTTGATTAATTAAGGTCGAAAAAATAAGGGGTTGAACCCTTACAAAGCAATAAAAAGAAACCCTAGAGGCGTCAACACAAAAGAGACTTGAAAAAATTATAGTATAACCTGCTTAACCAACATAAATGACAAAGACAACATAACCAACCTAAAGACAATATGTATGAAGAAGTAGAGAATAAACAACATAAAAAAACTAGAATAAGGAGAAAGATTCTTCCATATTTTAGCTAGAAATTCAGTAAATTCATCTAACTTTTTGAAATTCTCATCTTTTTCCTCTGTAGCTATAGTCTCAAGATCCTACAACATAAAAAGATTAAATAACACAATACGCCTGAGCATAGTGGAAATTGAGTGTTCTAGTTTCTTTACATGACCCCTTAGGGCAACAATGTCATTCCTATAATCAACACCTTCCATCTCATTAGTAACTTCCTCCATAAACATCCTTCCCCCTTCATCAACATTATCATTAGAATCACCAATAACACCACCAAAAACATCGGTCTGTTTGTTCCCATTCTTACCCTCTGCATCTTTAGAAATCTCCTAGACTTCAATAACCTTGGCCTCATCCCCCTGGGTGGATTCTTTAGAAGCACTCTCTGAATAATCAATAAGTTTAGCTTTTGATGCAAGTTTTCCATCAATCCTCCATGACCTCCTAACCCTAGAGGACAATCCCTCCTTATCCTTGGAAGATAGATTAGTTTTATTGCCAAGTCCCATAGGAGTATTGCTAAGATTTTTAGGGGTCTCCACAACATTTGACATAGTTTCCTCTTACACCTCCCCAATTTTCCTCTTCCTACTCTTCATACTACTTTTATAGACTAGAGTGTGGGTAGCGATCACCATGGTAGTCTCCTCATTAGATAGAGAAAAGGAAACCCCTTTCATCTTATGAGAAGTAAGGGAAGGGCAAGGCTCTTTAGATATGATAGTATCATCATGGTTGGTAGAAATTTCACTGCTATGAGACTAGATAGGCTTAGGTAGATCTAGAGCAAGGTGGAAATTATATAAGTAGAGAATAAGACCCTAGTGTAGGGGAATGGGTTTCTTGGAGGGCTTCTTAGCTGACTTAGATTTAACCCTAAAAATTGAATGTTTAAGGGAAGACAATAGATAGAATGGGAAGCTAATATGAGCATTACGTCTAAAATGATTCAATTAAGGAAGGCAATAATTATAGAACTTGGTAAACCACCCCTCTAGAGTGAAGTGTTTCATGAGAAGGAAACACATATCATCCCATGACTTTGGCAGCTTGGCCCATTTGAATCCTCCCTAGTAAGGAACCAATTCTTCACCTTCCCCAAGGAAAAACTTCTGGTTAGAATGGTCCACCACTTTCACTTTCCTTTACATCTTGGTCCCCTTAGTTAAGATAATCATGCCTCCTTGATATTGGAATTAATATTTTGAGATTTATTTAAATATTCTTGGAATACCCATTTAATATGGGAATAATTATATTTTATAATTTATATAATATAATCTATAAAATTTCTATATATCCCAATTTCATTTTTATAATTTGACTAAACATGTATTTTGGTTTCTAATTTCATCTCATTTATCTGTTGATTGGGTAAATACTATTGTGCTTCAATGTATAAATCATTTTAAAAATTTGATTTCTTTAGTGCACTATCCAAGCTAAATTTGTTTCTTAAATTCTTGGTCTTTAGGATCAAATTATATTTTCAAAATCTTAGGTCCTAGGTTTATTTATCCTCAAAGTGTATAAGATATCTGATTTAGAGGTTTCTTCAGTGGGTTTCCTTGAATGAAAATAATGTTTGTATTATGAGACTATTTGCTTTGTCAGCGTATTGAAATTTCCATAGACTTAATTTATTCCATTCAGATATTCCTTGACTAAACTTTCTCACCTTCTTTCCAAGAAGGGTGAGATTGATACAAATGTTAGTGAAGGAATATATTGGAAAAATATTTTGTTCACTTCATTTTTCTTTTGATATATTTTAGCCCCAAGATGCTTTCTATTATGAACATTTCAAGAATCTTTTTGATGGACTTTCTATTTGTATCAACTATGTCAAAATCATTGCTTACATGGCCTTATGACTCCCCTAGGCCAAATGATAGTATATTTACACCAATTACAAGTTTATATATAGAATTAAATATTACATGAAGTGATATGTTGTGTTTTTTATCTAAAATTTAATGGAACACTTTATTTTCAAGTATCTTGTTGATTATAAGATCCAAAAGAGTTATCGCTATTTGTAAATAGAATGGGGAGGTTTCATACCATCCTTTTCAACCCCATCCTAACCATAGATGTTTAATTCTCACATTAAGATGCCAAATTTTACAATGGATTCTTATGAGTACTATGTTAATTACCTCTATAATGACAATTTCAATCATAGGAGATGCCAAGAACATTATGGGTACAATAATTTCACACATGGTTGGAGATAGTTAATGATTCAGTGTTTCCATTTGAAATATACCATAAAGTTACCTAACTACTCATAATATTTATATATAAATGGGGTTTAAATAATCTCCAACATAAAGGGCCATTTAGCTCCCCTATTCAAAGTTCTAGGGGCAAGCACACATCACTAGTTTTACCTCTAAATATGGTAGATTGATGACCATGGATGTTATGAGATTTTATTTGGGTAGACTCTAGTTCTTAAGATTCTCTATATAAATACTCTTAGTCTACCATTATCATAGATAAATAATTTGGTTTTTTATGGGTCATTTCATGGTGATCGATGATTTAAATGCCTTTTTCAAATAAACCTCTCACACAAGAAAGGGTTGAGGAAGAGACAATCTAAAACAAGAGATCACTAACCAAAAACCATCATTTTCATATAATAGTGGAAAAGGAAAAAATAAAAAGGGAGGTATAAGGTTAAAAATTCCTTTCAATTAATTATGAATATCTTATGAGTTCTAGGATGTTGGAATCCCTTGATAGATGGAGACAACACAAGTCACAACATCTCATTATTGGTATTGGGATAGTGTTAATACAAAAGACAAAATTGGAAAAATATGTATGAGGATAAGGCTAGGTTGAAATAGATAAGTGAGATGAAGTTACACAATATTCTCAATATTGAGGCCCCATATCCAAAAAATCCCTAACCTAGGTCTAATTACCATGATCATATCCCTATAATCAATAAAAACACACATAATTTTTTAGTAATTTTATGATATAAAAAATATATGTGGAAAATAGAATTAGATTATAGGTTCCCTTAGTAATGGGGCCTTATAAAACATAAATTTATTCTTTTAAAACAAAATATTCCTCTAGAAACATGTTAATTTATGAATCTTGATTGGAACTTTGACTAGAATTGCTTGATATAAATATCACAAATGACATAAATACTAAAGTGTGAATCATTTGAGTTTGGATAATTTTATATCTATTCCCCAACTAGATTTATAATGGTATACATGATATTATTTTGTGTCCATGTGTTTAATTGAAACCCAAACTAAGTTATAGTATGAATTTAGCTTTCAATGCATTGTAAAAATCCTCATAAACCTATTTTAGAAAGGGAAAAGTTTTAATTTATCCTACTTTATCTTTTTACTTGGTTCATATTCTTGACCTTCACATTTGAGATATAATAACATCATGTAAATTTAATTTGTATCTAAATTTAGGAAAAAATGGGCCATTGTTTTGAATAAGTGAGGGTATGTTCATTAGAACACCTCAAAGCATGGATTATACCTCAAAGTCACTTGAACATCATCAAATATAGGATCCAAAATGGATCAATATTCCTTATCAACATTCATGACCTATATATTATTAGGCCTTGGGCCCTATAATTCACCCACTATTGGTGAATCCCTTACTAATCATCACCACACATGAGGTGTTGGTGGTTGATCCCATTGTATATTATACTATTAGATCATTGTATCAAACTAAAAAATATCAAGAACACCATGATAGTCTTGGTACTATATACTAACCCTGAATAATCTCATTATGTATGATTTCTCTAGTAATTTGGGATGATCCATATCAGGTCTCCATAGTATATTATGTAAATTTTTTAGCCTATTCACATTATTGGATACAATTATTGATATTTATTACTACCATGACATTTATTGTGCCTCTATTTTACATTTATTTCTTATCCATTTCATTTTAATGATTTTATGCTATATTATTAGGCCCATCATTTCACCATGATGATTACAACCACTGAGACATGTTATGAGTCCTCATTTGACAGTGATATTTTCACTTCCCCCATGGGACTCATTTATTAGAATAAACACTTGAGAGTGACCTATGATACTTTATCCTATTCAACATTGATAGATTATACGTAGATACACCATTCCCTAATATACACATAGCTCCATTAGGGGAATTGTAACCACCCATTCTTTATGGGAAATTACTAGTTATATCTTATGCTAGAGAAGAAAGAATAGTATTTCAACAATATTACACTCTTTATACTATAAATTATAATTGTGTCCTATTGAATCATCATACCCTTATGGGATTTTTCTCTTATATATATATCTACATTTCCACTAAGGGAATCATACATACACATGTTAAGACTAATACCACTATTGAATTTCCTTTAAAAAATCACATCGATTTATCTTACACATATATATTGTACTACATCCATGTTCCTATTGATCTTATAGAGATTTTATCAAGACACCATGATGTCCTCCTTATACATAGTCACATTATGGTTATTAGACATGATACACATATTACCATATATTTTAAATACAAGGGGGTCTCACTTATAACTCAATTCTATGTATCTAGACTAGTTATATACATATGGTTTCCCAATATATTTGAGATAGTCAGACTCATTTTATTTTTTGGTTTTAGACTAACCAAATTAACACATGTTTGAATTGTTTATAACTATGTGATATATAGATTGACAGTAAATCATGTGTCAAAATTAATAGTAGGATCCATGACGTGTCTAAATAGTTGAATCAATTCCACATGAGCTGATTAGAGCTTGAAACATGGATCAATAAAGTGGTAACACATGGCACAAGAATAAAATGAATTATTTTGGATTTTAGTAGCCTTCTTTTGGTCTTTGACGATCGATTTTGGTGGGGCCCATGCTATTTTACATTGGTTGGGGGGCCATCAGCCAGTTGGGGTCTAATTTTTTTGAGGAGGGGGACCTACTTGTATATCTTCATCAATCTATGGTAGTATAATTATATATAAACCATGTCCTATGCCTCAACACAATCAATATGACTAAATTCACTTGAATTTACAAAGAGTTGGCACTAATTGGGGTCTAATAATTTTTAGGAGTGGGACCTACCTACCTATCTTCATCAAACTATGATACTAGACTTATATATAAACCACATCGTATGCCTCAATGTGGTCAATGAAGCTAAAATCATTGAATTTACAAAGAGATAGTGCTTAGGCCAACTAATAGTTGCTCAACCCACCAAGTGGCCTTTATCCAAAGTCTCCACATTATATAGGCCTCAAGGACCAAGCTCCTAACATAAGGCAACATTCAAGACCAAGTTACGTGGGGGTCAGTATATGATTTAAAATCTAGTGACAATCATATCTTGTTGAATGTGGGATAAATCTCTCAAGTGGTAATACGGAGCCTCTAAGATAATTCATGAGTCTTTATTATATTATAAATTATAATATCATATAATAAAATATATTATTAAAATATATATTAATATAAGAAATATATATTTATTTTATAATTGATTTTTTATATAAATTAATATTTTTAATATGTATTAATACATGTTTTATATAATATCAAAATATAATATTAATATTATATATATATATATTAATATAATATATATTATAAAATATAATATAATAGGATATATAAAATAAAATACAAAATATAATATTTGTAATTTAATTTCTTTTTTTAACGACTACTTCTGATGTTCAAGGCACTTGCATTTAATTCAAATTAAAATGGGTAGGGGTTTGGAATGAATTTTAAATTCATATTCAATGTAAACAACTTGGCTTATAGTAGGGTCCCATGTTTGGGGCTACTACTCTTATTAAGTAAGAAAATGGGGTTTGATAGGGTGCTGAAATATGGGATTCAAGTAGGTTCTAGAGTCGAGTAGGAAGCTATAGATCATTAGGGGTGTTTATTTTAGGTACTTTATATTTCTAATTTTTATCAGTTTTAATTCCATTTTCACAGCACATTAAGCTTTCTATCTAGTGTATTGTCTAACTCCACAATGTTACACCTATAACTCAGATCCATTTTGCTAGTCTAGTTAAAATAATAAAGGATATCGAGCCCCCAAGATTACTATAAAACTATTGTCCTATCATAGTATTTTTCATAAGCAAAGTCATTTATAATGTCATTGATAGTATTCATAGTTATCTGGTCTAGGAAAACTAGTGGTGAATAGTTATGATATGATGATTTCCATATCAATCTCATAGACAACAAATTAATTGGTAGCAATACTTTTGAATCCAAAACTATAATGAGAATGATACTGCTTGCCCTTCTATGCACTCAAGAGCCAAGGTTTAGGCCTTTCATGTCAAAGGTATCACTCATGTTCTCAATATATAGTGGTGAGTAAATTGACATGGCTACCCTAATCAAGCTAGAGTATCTCTATAATAGTCAATCAACCACACTTATTTTTATTATTCTAATGAAACACCTGCAACAACCCAGATTTTTATTTCTAACGTTAATTCAAAATACATGCATACAATTAATAAAAATTTAAAATAGAATCTAAACTCAATAGTTTCATTCAAAGTTTTTTTATAATATTACAAAAATTATACATCAAGAGATCACTAGAATGTGTTTTGAAGCAACCAAAATTTATTAAACATGCTACATCTTTGCTCTACTCTCCAAGATTTTCCCAAAATATTATGACCCTCATTATTTACCCAAGTATATATCTGTTGTCCATGTCATTGAAAAATTTATAAAATAAAACCTATTCACTTTGGTAAAGACTTCATATTTTGTGTTATAATGCATCCACTTATTTAAACTAAGTCTCAACCTCTGTAATTTGTGTTTTCTCATCATTTAAACTCACTATTTCATTTATCATTAATTCTTATCCAAACAAGAGAATCAGAGACCAAGTATTAATACGAACTATTTTCCAGTTAGCAATATAATCACATCACCAAACATCTTTAGATGAAGTTTTATCTAACTCTCGGTATCAAATATATAACCCTAATTTTCATCATTCCTAATTCTAAAACACATTTATTTTTATGATTTATATTTTTGTTTTTAGTCATATCAAAATTTATTTGTAGAGAATATTTTTCGTAATGTCTTACTTACTACAAATCAAAGATATTGTTAGGATTGAAAATCTTTTCTCCTATCATATTTTTAATGTCTTGCTTATTATAATAAAATCATATTATTAGAATTGCACATCTTTTCACCTATTGTATTTCTTGGAATTTAATTCTATCAAGTTTGCTTATCGATTAGGTTCTTCCTTCATATTTTTACAACTAATTTATCTTCTATTTCTTGTTCAAAATGTGCATTTCTCTACTCCTCTTGCAATAACAAAATTGCATTTCCTTTTTTTTCACATCTTTTGAGTGCTAGCTAAAATACCTAGTGAGGTTAGGAATGCCATGAAATATTTTTGTAGACTATTTGATGTAATTTAAAATAGTACTTTGTTCTCAATAATTTTCTCCTATTGAAGTTAACTGATATCTAGACTCTTATATATATTTTTTGTATTGGGGTTATACAATCTATTTTCAAATTAATAGCGATGGATTACAATCTATAGGATAACTTTAAGATCCTACCCATTTTCAACATGCTACGTATGTGGGATATTTTTGTTATTTATCAATAGTAATTAGCATAGGTTTAGGAGTCTAGTCAAACCCCAACATTGATTAAGGGAAGTCCTAATGACCCTCATCCACATCACCTGGTTCATTCGTACTACTAGAAAATCTCTAAAAAAACTTGATCATTTATATTTTGTGTATGTAGAAGTTAAAGTCCTTTTATTTTTTGTTATGTGAGTGTTGTCTCGACTCATTCCATCATGCTTCAAAATTAATCCCATATGATATTTTTATGATATCAAATTCCTTACAATCATATAATTTTAATCATTATTTATGGCTCCATTGATAAGAAAACCACTCATTTTATCTAAATTATTGACACTTAACCTTAGTTTAAATAAATGTTACTTGAAAAATTAGATAGGCTCTAAAAACCTTCCTAATATATTATAGGATACCATTTACTTATCTATAGTAGAGGAAATCCTAAGTGAGCATGATGTTGAAGGCATGGTCCTAGGTTCAAATCTAGAGGGGGTTAGAGTTGTACACCTCCTTAAATAATATAGAAGGTAATAAAAAAAATAATCCCCTTATGGAAGCCAACAAGGGGGGTCTCATACACCAAATTGGTGTATTGATTGGTGGTGACCTAAATAAATACCTTTTACATTTTACCTTTATATAAATTTCCTCATTATTTTATTTCTTATTCTCAATTATTTCCCATAAGTTTCTGCTATGTACCTAGGGATATGATATATTAATTTATATGGGTTGATGGAGATGCCAACATGTGGCACACATCCCCTTTAGTTAGTTATATGGGTCTAATATATTAGGATAATGGAGTAACTTGTGGAATTAGTGCATTCGGTAATGGTCGACCTACATTGGGATTAGGAGGTTAAACATCCATTAGAGGTCTATATAAATGAGATGATTATCATTGTAAAGATATCAAGTAAGCATTGAGTCTTCTATTGTAAGAGGATATTAGAGGTTGTCCCCTCAAAGAGACACTGTGGAGTTATTCCTTCCTAAAGGAGTATTGTTGGTATTGCCCTACCTTAAGGGTATTCTACATATATTGAATATTTGGACATCTTGGTCTACCAATATCTATTGTGTTGAATTTATCTACATTTATTCTACATTATTTATGAATATTATAAGTGTGGATCATAACAAGTGGTATCGAAGCTTTGATTTAGGCATTTTTTGGGTGGCAAAACCCTAGTTTTATGGAATTATCAATATATTTTTATTGGTTTTGAATTCTTGTACCATTTTTTACTATATATGGATAATATTTTAAGGAAGGCATGGTAAAAAAATATATGTTTTTTTATTAGTTTTGTGGGAATTATTGCTACTTTAGGTTTTTTACTAATCTGGATATATCTTCCTAAATATAAATATTTTATCTTCTAAATTTTTAATGAAGATATAATAAAATACAAGAGAAACACAATAAAAATTTTAGAATTTTTAGAATTTTTTTGAGTGAGTTATTACGATTTTAGTATTTATCATATATTCACTCTACAGGTTACAATTTATGGAATTTTTTCACAATTTTTTTAAAGTTACAATTTAATAAAAGTAAGATAAAGTAAAAATTTGGGATAGTTTTGATATGATTTTAATGATTTATTGACATTTTAGGGTTTCACAAACCCTAGTTTTATTTATGAATCATGAAGTTGCAAAATTTTTTAGGGGAAGATGATATTGATGCTAGAGAATGGTGGCTAATTTTGGAGAATCATTTTAATTTTTTTTAAAGGAAAGGTGATTATTTATTTTTTTGTCTGGGCCTACACTACATTGGTTTGATTAGTTGATCTATACAAAAAAGTTTTCTTCATGGAAATAAATGGAACAAATCTCCCTAAATCATTGGGATATAAAAGAAACTTTTGGTAATGAAAAAGAGAATACATTGCTGAAAAAGAAAAATTAGTGGAAGAAAAGAATGACAATGAGGAAGAGCATGCAAGTGAAGAAGAAGAAGAATAATCAGTTGATAAGGGTTTAAATCATTTGGCTCCAAATGAATTTGAGCTATTTTTTCAATTTTATGGATGCATTCAAAATAAGAAGGTTGTTGTGTCCATAAACCCTACTAGCAAGTATAACTTCATCAACTTGAATGTGGCTAAGCATTTACATGTTCAAGAAAATAATATCTGGGAGGTTCAAGTAGATGGTAAGAATATTTCAAGGTTTGAATATTTGAAGCTCATTATGGAAAAATATGTTTTGTATTTAGATTTTTATGCTTTGGATATGGATATAGTTCTTGGATATCCATGATTAGACACTTTGGGAACACTCAATATTAAAGTTCAAAAAAAATTTATGAAGTTTTGGTATATGAAAAAGGTCAGTTTACAAGATATCATAGTGGGAAAATCACCAATAATAGTCAAGGAAGATCATGAGGATGGGATTGAAATTAATTGATGAAGAGCATGAGAAAGATTTAGATGACATAGATCAAGACACACTAAAATTAGAAATTAACGCTTCATCTACTCAAGAAATAGAGAAAAAAAAGTGGAAGTGGTCAAAGAAAAGGAGGAAAAAGTTAAGGTATATAGACACCCACATCATCATGAGAGGAAAGAATCATGGAAACCCAATGAGGGAGTGTCATAACAACAATCATTTTGGTTATGTAGGAAATCAAATTTCCAATCACAATGGCTATGCATAAAAGCCAAAGAAGAATTACTATGATCAATTATGGAATTAGAGGAATGTAGTGGCCTATGGAATATGGAATGAATGGGGAAAGAAATATGACTATGCATGGAAGAATCCATACTATGGTCATGGATGGAATTAGAGTAGCATAGTGGAATATGGTACACATAATTAAAATCAAAACAAATATGCATAGACACCAAAGCAATATAATTATGATCATGAATAGAATAAAAGGAACACAATGGAATTTGGCAATAATATTGGATAGCTATCACCTACCAAGATCACATACGGATGGCTAGATGATCGAGATTCATGATAAGTGTGCAATGATTTGAAGCACACTCATTATTTAGTGTCTTCCTATGTTTTGAGGATAAAACATGTCAAAGAGGGAGGTAATGCTATGTACCTAGGGATATGATATATTAATGTATATGGGTTAATGGAGATGCTAACATGTGGCACACATCCCCCTTAGTTAGTTATATGGGTCTAATATATTAGGATAATGGAGTAACTTGTGGAATTAGTGCACTAGGTAATGGTCAACCTACATTAGGATTAGGAGGTTACCCATCCATTATAGGTATATATAAAGGAGATGATTATCATTTTAAATATATCAAGTAAGCATTGAGTCTTATATTGTAAGAGGATATTGGAGGTTATCCCCTCGAAGAGACATTGTGGACTTATTCCTTCCTAAAGGAGTATTGCTGGTGTTACCCTACCTTAAGGGTATTTTACATATATTGAATATTTGGACATCTTGGTCCACCAATATATATTGTGTTGAATTGATCTACATTTATTCTACATTATTTATGAATATTATAAGTGTGGATCATAACAGTTTCAACTTATTATCCTTTTTCTTGTTAGCTTCTATTTTACATTTTAAATCTTGATTCATAGTTCAATATTATTGAATCTTTTGGTAAGAATGATTTTAATGACTTCAAATATATTTTAGCTTTATATATATAAGCCAACTAATTTGATCAACCTCTTCTAGTTCCTTCACATTCCATATGTAATTAGACATTTGATTTAAGTATTATTAGTACCATTATTATCAACTAAAAATAACAAGAGATCCCAAATTAGTCATGTTTGAAATGCCATAAAAATGTAGAGGAAAATATAGAATTTTAGGTCCCATTGAGTTATTAACACTTGTGGTATACCATTGGGTTATATGTACATTATTTATGTATCTTTTGTTGTGTAGGATGTATCTTATATTAGGGTTAGTGGCTTATCATTGGTGATAGGACCTAGGTTCCCCAAAGCTCTGACACAACTTGTCAGAATTAAGAGCACACATGATTACCATTGGATAACCAACTTAAGATGAAGAAATAACCAGAAGAACAAATAACTATCAATGAGAAATAACACAGAATATGAGAGGCAACACACAATTGTATTCAACTCATTACAAAAGAAATTACAATAAAGAGATCACACTCTTCTTCCACCTCTGTGAGGCTTCCTCCTCAAGGGCTCCCAGTAATCTTCCCTCTAGAGTAATCTTCTCTCAATAGGTCACAACACATAGCTAACACAAGCTAGTGTTCACCTCATTATACTGCCAGTACAACCGAGTACAAACCAGTACTCCAAGTAGATCTCACGATGATCTTGCTCCTTTATGTATTGCTATCACCTTGGATCTTGCTCCCCCATCGATCTCCTTTTGGCCCTCGCATACACACACCCATGCAGACCAACTTGATCTTACTTATCACATGTAGATCTCCACCATGATCCTATAACACCCTGCATATCAAACTTGATCTTACATACATGAAGAATCCTACTTGATTCTACCATGGGAAGAACTCTCCAAGTTCTACACTTGAGTTCTACACTTAACAATACAGCCCATGAGTCTATTATATAGATCTCATGCATTCAATGATTAGACTTACGGCTCAAGACTCAAACTAGTCTTTATCATGCAAACTACTCATTCACTTAACTGACCGTTCATCAACAATAGTTTTGGAACCACCACAGGTGACTAACATCAGTCCTTGTCTGACTAGAGGTGACCGACATTGGCCGACTGCTATCGAGGTTAGTTTCCTTCTGCACTGTCCATTAATCGACGTCGATGATCCTACCAATGCTGATGACTGCATACTCAGTGTCCTCCATGTTTACAACAAGGTGAAGCTTTTAGCTCCACACCCTAACAATCTCCCACTTGGAGATAAATAGTTGCACCTGTACCTATACCAGTACTTTGTCTAATCTACATCCTGGTTTGTATTCCTCTTCAAGCTCAATCTTGAAGACTACCCACCACACTCCTTATGGTGTTAATCTTGTGCCTAAATTTCTTCATTCTCAGCTTACCTTCTTCTGCCATTGTTATACTCCCACTCAAATAGAAACCCCTGTGAGTAACCTGTAATCAAAAAACCACTAACCAGATCTAGGTCATCTGTTAGTCAAACTCGCTCTGAGAACGTCCAACCTCGCTCTGATACCATTTGACAAGACCTAGGTTTCCCAAAGCTCTGACACAACTTGTCAAAATTAAGAGCACACATGATTACCATTGTATAAGCAACTTAAGATGCAAAAATAACCAAAATAACAAATAACTATCAATGAGAAATAACACAGACTATGAGAGGCAACACACAATTGTATTCAACTCATTACAAAGGAAATTACAATAAAGAGATCACACTCTTCTTCCACCTTTGTGAGGCTTCCTCCTCAAGGGCTCCCAGTAATCTTCCCTCCAGAGTAATCTTCTCTCAATAGGTCACAACACACAGCTAACACAAGCTGTTGTTCACCTCATTGTACTGTCAGTACAATCGAGTATAAACTGGTACTCCAAGTAGATCTCACCATGATCTTGCTCCTTGATGTATTTCTATCACCTTAGATCTTGCTCCCCCAATGATCTCCTTTTGACCCTCACATACACACACCCCTGCAAACCAACCTGATCTTACTTATCACATGTAGATCTCCACCATGATCCTGTAACACCCTGCATATCAAACCTGATCTTACATACATGAATAATCCTACTTGATTCTACCATGGGAAGAACTCTCCAAGTTCTACACTTGAGTTCTACACTTAAAAATATAGCCCATGAGTCTATTATATAGATCTCATGCATACAATGATTAGACTTGTGGCTCAAGACTCGAACTAGTCTTTATCATGCAAACTACTTATTCACTTAACTGACTGTTCGTCAATAGTAGTTCTGGAACCACCACAGGCGACTGACATCAGTCCCTGTCTGACTGGAGGTGACCGACATCGACCGACTACTGTCGAGGTAAGTTTCCTTCTGCACTATCCACTGATCAATGTCGGTGATCTTGCCGACGCCGGCGACTGCATACTCAACATCCTCCATGTTTGCAACAAGGTGAAGCTTTTAGCTCCACACCCTAACAATTAGTTATCCTACTTTTATTTTTTATATTGATAGGTGTATAAATAAATCCTTTGTCTCTCATATAATCATCCATTATTCATTATTATCTTATCTATATTTAGAGGTAATTAACCTACCCTTATTTGATATGTTTAAAGGTGTATAAAAAGATACTTTTTTCTTATATAATCATCCATAATTGTTGTTTTATTTTCTATATAAGAGGTTATTATTGAGGAGGTGTTTTCTTTTATGCTTATAATTTTTTTTCCACTCAATTATGGACCTATGTGTATAATCTAACATTAAAGGTAGGAGTTCTTATTATCACCTTTTTCAACAATGTATTTAAGTTTGGGAAAAATAAATTCCAATTTTATTTTTATTAATGCCATTAAATACATGTTACTATTTTTGGGCCATTTTAATAGCTTAACACAACCTAAGTGAATATGATTGATTGTTCATCTTCTAGTGTTTTACCTATTGACTATAAGATTAGTTTTATTAAAATAATAATTTTTATAATATTATTAAAAGTACTAAGTTTAAAAAATAGTTTAGCTCATGAATTGTGATGTGAATTATATCTACATTTTTTTGGATGAGCTTTCATAGGAAGAAGTGGTCTATGACTCTCTATGTTGGATAAGAATGAATGAATAAATGAAATAGTGATTTTAAATGATGATAATTTTTTTTTTGTAGAGAATGAATCCACTTGTTTAGTGCTTGGATTGGTTGTTCAACATTTTTTACATTACATATTTTTTATATAAGCACAATAGGTTCTCTATGTCAACTTATTATAGTTGAATTTAAATTCAATTCCATTAACCTTTGTGATTATTTGTGTACATTAATGATAATTTAAATTTCAAATATTCCAATTAAGAACATTAACTTACCTCAATAATATTTTTATCCACACTCATCTTATTTAATGTTAGAGTTCTATTTTTATCACTGTAGAGGACATACATTCAAACCATTTATTTAATGGCATCCATTCTATTGGTAATAGCTCCCTATACATATGATCACAATGAAGACTATAAACATTGAAACTGAACCAATATCCATAGTTATAAATAACATAGTAGGTATTGCAATGGGAATTACACCAATAAATATAATAAGAATGTAGTTCACCTCACTCTAGTAACCTTTCTATTAGATGGGAAACATCAAAACAATATCTATTTATATGTCAATGGAAATAGAACAAATACAAAATTCACCAATAGCTATTATAACCTACATCAATAAATTTGTCTAAAAAAACATACATAAAAATAGTGAAGTTAACAAACCTTCCAAAAAATCCAAACAAAATTTTTAATGACATAGACCTTTTAAAAATGTCCAATGTCATTATTGGAGTCAACTAAATGGGTAACTCTTCTAGATAAAGAGTGAACTCTAGTGGAAATAACAATGGCCTCAATTTCCCCTTGCCTGTAAGTTGAACCAAAATATACTTCAACTCATGGGTCATTTGTGACATGAAGAGACTCACTAGTGAGAGTAGACTAGTTAATCTTTAAAGGATCACCCTCTAGGAGTCAAGCATCTATTAGAATAATCTCTCCCAACTTGATGCTAATCATGTCCTATGGAATAATAGGTCCAACATATTTAAGGAGATGTTTGGAGAAAATGTATAGGTCCTACAAATGAGCTTGTATCCTTCTTATTTTAGGCATGATTTGGTTCTAGGTTTAAGCACACACATTGATGGAAGTGCCATTATTGTGTTATCAAAAGTGGAGGAATTGATAGGGGTGTAGAAAGGGTAGAATACACTTCATGGAAAATAAAATACCAAGACTTAATGTACATGGCCAAGGGGGAAACATGTAAGTGTATGTATTATTAGACTTTGAGGGACTCAGTAGTTTTGAAAGATGAGAATAATAGGACACATTTCTCTCTATTCTCAACACTATTGTCTTCCCCACAACATATGTGTAACACAAAATTATCTCCTCTAAGATGAAATGATACATGTGCTATGGAAATAGAGTCTAATCATATAAAGAATCAATGCTATGAGAGATATTCTTGTTTATTTCTTAAAGAAAATACCAGATCTAGAAATATTTGATCCATACATTCAATATTCTGATCTCGATATTGGATGCAAGTCTTTATTTGGTAAATGTGTTGGCACTTTCCAACTTTAAAAATGGGATTCAATTTCTTCGATCTCCCTTAATCCTCCCTCCATATTTTTTATTTTAAAGTATTATAAGGACCTTCAAGGAGGGTATTACAAGGAAATTAAATGTATCTCCTAGGAAACATATTTAATGTATTAAAAATACCTTAAAGTTATCTCATATGAGATACCTTAAAGCTATTATAAGGAACCTTTAAGTTATCTTATAGGATTTAATTTAAAGGTATTACAAGGACTTAGGAGATACCTTGAAGGTCTTTGTAATAGTTTCAAAGTATATCCTAGGAGATACCTCTAAGGTCCTTGTAATACCATCAATGTATATCCTAAGATATACCTTGAATATATATATTAAAAGGACTAGAAGATACTTGAAGGTCCTAATAATACCTTCAGGGTATGTCCTAGTAATATCTTAAAGATATCTCCTAGGAGATACCTTGAAAGTATAACAAGGACTAGGAGATACCTTGAAGGTTCAAGTTAATACCTTCAAGGTATCTCTTAGGAGATACTTTGAATTTTCCTTATAATACCTTGAAGGAATATCATAGGAGATAAATTTAAGGTATTCTAAGTAACTTTAAGGTATCTACTAGGAGATACCATCAAGGTATATCCTAGGAGATACCTAGAAGATATTATAAGGAACCTAGGAGATACCTAAAGATATTACAAAGACATAAGAGATACCTATAAGGTTCTTGTAAGATATTAAAGGTATATATTTGAAGTTCATAGTAATACCTCTAAGGTATCTCCTAAGAGATACCTTGAATGTCATTGTAATACCTTCAAGGTATCTCCTAGGTATGAAGTTCCTTGTAATACCTTCATGGTATCTCATAGTAGGTCCTTGTAATGCCTTCAAGGTATCTCATAGGAGATAACTTGAAGGTACTTGTAATATATTCAAGGAATATCCTAGGAGATAACTTGATGGGATACCTAGGATATACCTTGAAGGTTTTAAAATTGACCTTTAATATGTCTCCTAGGTCCTTGTAATACCTTCAAGGTATCTACTATGAGATACCTTGAAGGTTCCTTGTAATAACTTCAATGAATATCCTAATTATCTCTTAGGAGATACCTTGAAGGTATTTTAGGGAACCTTCAAGATGTATCTCAAGAGATACCTTAAAGGTATCACAAGGAACTAGCTTGAAGGTATCTCCTAGAAGATATTACATGGACCTTTAAGGTATCTCTTAGGTATTACAAGGACCTTAGAGGAAAATTATTTAAGGTACTAAACTAAACCTCAAGATATCTCCTCTAAGGTAATTTTAATACCTTTAAGGTCCTTGTCATATTAATGAAATATCTCTTACGTATGAAGGTCCTTGTAATACTGTCAAGGTATCTCCTATGTTTGAAAGTCATTGTAATACCTTCAAGGTATCCCATAGAAGGTATTATAAGGAAATTCAAGGTATATCCCTTAATGTACTTTTAAAAAGAGGTACTTGGACTAATTTATTTTATTCCATAGAGGAGTTATTCCATTAAATGTATTATAACTAATCTATGCCCTAATTCCATAGAGGAACTATGCCCTTCAAAGTATTAGAATCATGGAGTTAAAACTAAACAAATCTTGAATATATTGTAAGGAACTTCAAGATATATCCTTAAATTTTATTGTAATACCTTAAATGTATCTCCTTGAAGTTATTTGTAATATAATTATCTCTTATGGTATCCCTTCAAAGTATTTCTTATGTTCTCCATGTAATACCTTCAAATTATTCCTTGATTCCAAAGAGGATATATGCCCTTAAAGTTATTATAATCAAGGTGTTGAAACTAAAAAAATATTGAAGGTATTAGAAGTAACTTAAAGGTAATTGTAATACCTTTAAATTATCTACTTAAAAGTCATTTTAATAACTTCAAAGTATATTTTATGTATGAAAGTCCTTATAATACCTTCAAGGTATCTCCTAAATATGAAATTCCTTGTAATACCTTCAAGGTATCTCATAGAAAGTATTAAAAATAACTTGAAGGTATCTCCGTATAGATATTTTTAATACCTTTAAATTATATTATTTAATTTATTTTTAATAACTTCAAAGTATCTCTTATGTATGTAGGTTTTTATAATACATTCATGGTATATCCTAGATATGAAGGTCTATATAATATTTTAAAGGTATCTCCTAGGATATATCTTGAATGAATTACAAGTAAATTCATAACTAGGAGATACCTTAAAGTTATTACAAGGACCTTCATATATAATTTATAATTTTTTAGTGTATCATTGTAATGCCTTAAATGTATATTTTAGTAGATACCTTGGAGGTCCTTATAGTACCTTCAAGGTATATCATAAGATATTCCTTGAAGATATACCTTGGGTATTCCTTGAAGGTATCATAATGACCTTAAAGGTGTCTCCAAGGTCCTTGTAATACCTTCAAGGTATCTCTTATGAGACACCTTGAATTTTTCTTAAAATTCCTTCAAGATATTTAGATATCTAGGAGATACCTTGAAGGTATATAAAGGAACCATCAAGGTGTCTCGTAGGAGATACCTTGAAGGTAATACAAAGAACTAGCTTCAAGTTATCTCCTAGAAGATGACTTTAAGTTATTTTAAAGATCTTTAATGTGTCTCATACAAGATACCTTGAAGGTATTATAAGGACATTCAAGGAGAGATCTTGAAGGTATTAGAAGTATCTTCAATGTATCTCCTTGAAGGTCCTTCTAATGCCTTCAAGGTATCTACTTAAAGGTCCTTGTAATACCTCCAAAATATCTCCTATGTATGAAGGTCCATGTAATACCTTCAAGCTATCTCATACGTATGAAATTCCTTATAATGCCTTCAAGGTATATAATATAAGTTCTTACAAGGAACTTCAAGGTATCTCCCTAAAGGTTGTTTTAATATATTTAATTTATCTCTTTGAAAGTCATTATAATATCTTCATAGTATTTATTATGTATGAATGTTTTGTAATAACTTCAAGGTATCTCTTAGATATGAATGTTTTTGTACTACCTTCAAGTTATCTCTTAAGAGATATCTTAGATGTATTATAATGAATTTCATAACTAAGAGATACCTTGAAGGTATTACAATGACATTCATGGTACTACAAGGTATCTCCTAGGTATGAAGGACATACCTTGAAGTATAATGAACATCATTGTAATATCTTTAAGGTATTTCCTAGGTGTGAAGGAGATACCTTCTATGAAATACCTTCACTATATTACAATGAGCTTCATACCTAGAATATAACTTGATTGTATTATAAGGAATTCAAGGTATCTCCTTCACACCTAGTAGTTACCTTGAAGTACCATGAATGCCATTTAAATTCCTTCAAGATATATCCTATGTATCAAAATCCTTGTAATAAATTTAAGGTATCTTCTAGGATATACCATGGTAATTTTAAAAAGAGGTCCTTGCACTACTTTCAAGGTATTACCTAGGATACATCTTAAAGGTATTATAATTCAATGTTTTAGAAAAAGGTCCTTATAGTAACTTCAAGGTATCTCATAGGATGTAACTTGAAGTTGTTAAAATTTTAGATATTATAAATAGGTCCTTGTAATAAGTTTAAGGTATCCCCTAGAAGATACCTTGAAGGTTGTAATGACCTAGTTTTAATACCTTGAATTATTATTCCTTTAAGGTACATCTTATGAGATACCTTGAGGGCCCTCATAGATGACTACAAGGCCGTTACAAAAAATTAAAGGTATAATATAGGACATACCTTTAATTTCCTTAAAATACCTTCAAATATATCCTAATATATACGTTAAATGTCCTAGTAATACCTTTAGGGTATCTTCTTGGAGAAAACTTTGATTTTTCTACATATTTTCTTATTGATAATATTTGATTTGAGGGCCAGTGTATATCTTGTGTGACACCTTAAGAGGTGTATCTTGGGTGATATTTTAAGGTAATGCATTTTAATTCATGATGGTAATGGATTTGAGGGCCAAAGTGTCTCTTGTGTAATACCTTGAGAGGTTTCTCCAAGAATCGCATCTCAAGGTATCACTCAAGATACACCTCTCAAGGTATGATATAAGAGATACTTTGGACCTTAAATATATTAACATAAATAATAAAAAAATAATTCATTCAAGATATCTCATAGGAGGAACCTCTTGTATTTAAATTATATGTTTTCAAAATGCACCTATCACATCAAAAAATACCTCTAAAGGTACCTCTCAAAATGTATCTCTCAAAAGGTACCTATTCCACCCAAGATATATCTATCAAGGTATCTATTAGAATATACCTAAACCTCTCTTAAAATATACCTTGGCATTATTTCAATCACTATCAAAAATAAAATAACAATGTTTTTATGTGTCTTGTTACTAAATTGATATGACTTCAAATTTAGCATCTTGTATCCAATTTTTATAAAAATATAAGAAACCAATTAAAGTATCATCCAAGAGAAATGTCTTAATGTATCCTTGAATATATAACTTAGAACTAAAATCTAACACCATCAACAAATAAATAGTAATACTTTTAAGTTATCTCCATATAAAAACCTCTCAAGGTATCACTCAAGAGATACCTCTCAAGGAGTTTCTTGAGAGATACCTCTCAAGGTGTCTCTTGAGAGATACCTCTTAAGATGTCTCAATAAGAACTTAAAGGTATCTCTTAAAAAATACATAATATATAAATTATGTTTCAAAAACCCATCCATATATTAAACCCTTGGAATGTGCATAACTTTCAAGGTATTTACCAAGGTATTTTCATAACTACCTTAAAAAGACTCTATTTTGAGTGATCATTTTTGGAAGTGTATATTTTATATAGGGAACCTAAATTGGGAATCACATTTAAGATTGGATGAGTTATCACCTAGGTGAAATGAGTATTGAATTAGACAATATATGATAATTAAAGCTATTATATATTTGGATTGATATAAAAAGTGTTGTTAAAATAAATGTGTCATACATTACCTTTTTAATATTTTTAGGTTTTAAAAAATCTCCATGCTTATGTTATGGTATAAATAAATATTTATCTCCTACATATAGGTATATATTAAACTTATTTATAGATAACCTAATTAATAATCTTCTCACATGTCTTTTGAAAATGTTTAGGCCAAAAAATCATACATCAATGTATTTAAAATGTGGATACTATGTTTATCTCATAAATTAATGGAAAGGTCATTGGTGAAGGAAGAATACTTAAAATTCTAGTTGCAGATGCTGACTCTTTCGAATCCAAAAATCCCACTTCAACATGTCACAATGAGAAGATACATTTTGGATGTGTAAGTGTTAATGTGATAAAAGATTTTGATTTGAATCTAAAACTTATAATTCCTAGAGCTTTTGTATAAAATTTGGGGGATGTGGTTGATAGTTTTATTGTATGGATCACAAGAATGATGCAACATGTCAGATAATTTTTCTATAGATGATTACATAGAAGGACAAAATAACTTCAGTCCAGTTATGTATATAAAATCATTACAATAACCTTGCTTAAATTCATTGATTCACTATATCAATAATCCAACCACATTTATTAGCCTAAGAAATGAGTTTATTGGTAAAAGGGTAAAATTATTGTATAAATGTATAACTCATAAAAATGATGAAATAATTACTTATGGTTATGTTGAATTTTCATATCCGTGAGAGATTTTTGGTTGCATTCCAGTCCCAATGGCATAAAATGAATTGGAAATTTACATAAGGCATATTATACAACATTGTGAGACTTAAAACATAGAATTAACTGAAACATCTATCATTAGATGGCCTTCCAACAAGATAATGGACATCAAAGGTAGATAAAATTTATTTTAGATAGTTTTTCAAAATTTGGACTACTAATAAGTCCATATTATTTTAAATTATTCAAAAAAATGCCTTGGAAATAATTTAGACTTATTAAAAATATATTAGATAGATGCAATTTATTTGTAATAAGTCTAACTAATTCTTGATAAAGTCTAATTTATTTTTATTATTTTTCAAAATTTAAACTACTAATAAATTCATATTATTATAATTTGTACTAATTATAAGTCCATAATATTTTGCATACTCAATCTAAGTTAATTGGAATATATAAAACTTATTCTTGGTTTGAAATTTAAAAATTTAGTCCAATTTATTTGGAATATAGAAAACTTAGTCCAATTTATTCAAAATAGTCTACTTTATTCAAAATTATTTGTGCCTAAATGGTTTGAAATAATCATATTTATTTGGAATATAGAAAAATTATTATTGGAGAAAATTTTCTCCACTCCAATTTAGTGGGTATAAGTCTAAATTATTTGAAATAGTCCTTTTATCAAGCTTGTCATGATCCTTAATATCAAGAGTATGACTCTTGCCCTCCTTATGAGCCATATCAGTCTTATGAACAACCTACACCTTCCCCATATGGCTATGATGATGTATATGAATAACCTTGTTTTTAAGAAAGAATAGATGAGATGGAGATTAAGATACTAGCATGTGAAATAAATGTTTGTTCAAATTTTGAATATGAGGAAGTGAGTAGGTTGTTTCAAACTATGTCTAATGATCCATTGGAGAGGAATGAGTTGTGTAGTTTTGTATTGGAGAAGATGGATACTTGGGAGAAATAATGAAGAGAGTTAGATCAGGTATGTCAATATCCCTCTTGTATTCCTTATCAACCTTCTTATACTTTATATTCTCATGAAGCTATTAATCCTCCTCAAGAAGAGCCTTTCCAAGAAATTATAGATAATAAATTTGAAGCCTTGAAGAAACTAAAGAAGATCTTGTGCTTATTCAAACCACTTTTCTTCCTTCTCAAGAACCTAAAGTTGTTCCATCTTGGAGGTCTATCCAAGAAGGCTGCCAAGACAAGAAAGAGGTCCTAGTTGAGAAGGCTGGAAATTAAATTACAATTGTTAATGAACCTCAATTAAGCTATGGAAATAATGAAATGGTTGTTGATAAGGATGAGGCACTCATAGGACAACAAAATTTGCTTTCTCTTCAAGCATTCCTACAAGAATCCACCATTACCAAAACCTCAAGTTGCAAGAATACCCCCTCAATTCCCAAGCCTATTCACGAGAAATTTACAATACCTAATACTCCCTCTCAAACTCATGAATATACTCATCACCCTCCCACCATATCCCTTCTTCAAGAGGAGCCTATTATATGGAGGATAGAGGATGATGTTGGAGTTACAAGTGAGATTCTTAGAGAATGTGAGGAGGATGGTTTAATTGAATTTGATTAGGAGATATTCATAGGTACCCCACATGAGTAAGAAAGAAGCAATATGGTTGTCAAAGATAATTTTCTTGAAGATAGTTTTAATAATATACATCAAGAAGGAGATCCAATTATGTCTAGTTTTATGAGGTTGTAGTTGGTATTGAAGTGGAAGTTCCTCTAAGTCAACAAGCTAAGATTTTGAATGAATTTGAAGTGGTTCCAAATGAGCAAGAGGTTGAACTTGTAAAAGTTGATTCTCAATTGCATCGTGACTACATAGCAGGATTTGAATCTCTTGATAACCCTATTTATATTGAGGAGAAAGATGAAGATGTTATTCAGTTTGGTCTCATTCATGTTGACCAAGGTAAGGATCTAGAAGATGATTGGAAATAGTAATTGAGTTCCTCCAAGAGATTGAAGGCCTTTGTAAAGGTACATTTAATATTGGAGAGCATACTCATGAGAAGGTTGATCAAGAGTCACTCATTTAAGACTATGATGTAACCTAGATTAAATATGCTCCTTGAAGATCTTGATGAAATTTCAATAGTTTATAAGCAACATGAGGTCACTCAAGATGTCATAGAGACCCAAGGAAAATGCCTAATTTGAGTATCATTAGATGAAATAGTAGTTGATAATAAATATGGAGTGTGTCTTGAAGGACAAGATGAACATGTGTTCATAGGTGACTAGTTTACTTCCATTGACACACTTGAAAATATTCCAATAAGGTTGGGAAGCAAGAGGTATAACTCATCAAACATCATATTCAACAAGCACTTTACTTTACAACATGTTTCATCTCTTTGAGGAAGTAAGTTCATGAATTTTCACTTTAATCTAGGTGGATAATTCTTGTTCTATGGTATTTTTTCTTTAGTTCCTTTTTTTTGTTTTCAATAAGTGCTTGCAACACATTAGATGTCTTGTTAGTTTAGTTTCCTTGCTTTGTGTGTTATTTTTCTTCTTGTGGTGTACTTTGAGGTCAAGTCATGTCTTGTCTTGGTCAAAATTTCCAAGTTTTGATCACATTTATGTTAGAGTATATTATAGACTCTATGATCCAAAAAAGACATCAAGGATACTGGTTCATAAGCATAACATGCATGCTTCCCAACTGAGTCACCAAAATGTTGACAAATTTGGTCTTCAAAGTCAAATTGTCACCCCTATAATTAAAAAATTTGATTTTCATGTTGGATTTACCTATTGGTTACTATGTTTCCATTGTAATATCCTTGAAATGATCACTTGAAACCTTGATTATCAAGGTTTAATGTAGATTTTATAGGTTTAAGGTTGTGTTCATCATAACTTTGTGCTTGTTTATCCACCTCATGACTTGTGTCAAGTTGATTAAAGTGATGAAAAGAGTCCAAAGTGTCTTGAAATAGCTAATAACATGTGTCAAAGTCATGCCATGCTCTACAAATGTTCAAATTGATTGATGACACTCTTTGCTAACATGATAACCCATTTGTGTTACATTTTAGACCTAGTTTTATGGCTTTAGAGAAGGTTTTGGAAGGTTATGATAGTTAATCATCAGAATAATGATGAAAAACATCATGATACATATTTTTATATATTTGGAGGCCTTATGAACACTTTTTTTTACCATTTCCATTAGGTTCCTTAAGTGATTATGGCATTTTTAATGCTAAAAGAGGCTCTTTTGAAGCATCCATACATGTTTATGAGTTTTAATTCAATTTCAAACATATTTAGGACCTCATTTTTTCCTGTCAAGGTCAAATAAATGGTTTAAAGGAAGTTTTAGGTGTTAAAATTAAGAAAACCTTCTTTTCTCCCTTATCATCTTCTTTGATAGCTCATTAAAGGTCAACAATTTTTGCTTAGTATGGTCAGGTGAGAGAAGTCCAAGATAAAATATATTAAGAAACTATAGGGCCCCTAATGAACTTCAATTTTGTGACATTTTTTTTTAGATTCATGAACCATCTTTATGAATAATCGCTAAGAGTATAAGGGTGTCATAGTGGCTTATTCATTTAGATAGGGTCCAAGTTTGCTCCTATTTCTTCACTTCAAAACTCAATGGAGAAAAATGGTTATAGTGAGATGATTTTAGGGTAAAATATGACTCATTAAATGTTTAATTAATCATTTAAATCCTTATAATAAGGTACTTATGGCATAAAATTGGTCTTCTATGTTGACTTTATGAATGGTCTATTTAAGCAAATTTGAAGCATTTTTTGGGTTATAAATTGTGTTTTTTCATATTTGATGGTTCTCAATTTATTAAATAAATCATGATAAACTTATTACCTTTAAATAAATATTTCATGTGCCTTCACCTTGGAAAACCATCTTTCTTGAGATAGTTTGTAGTAAAATGGTGTCTTTGTCAAGATGTAGTTAACACCATTTAGCTTCTGATGTGAAAGATTATCAAGGAGGTCAACATGAATATATTATGTACCTGATATATAGAGAAAATTTATCCATCCTAAGAAAGTGATACACATTATTTATGAGAGAGCATGCATCAAGAGATCACTCATGACCAATGACTTGAGACTTCTTCCATGAAAGCTCCTAATGAACAAGTTAAGAGAACCATATAGAAAATGAGGTGTTCTTAGGGATCATGGAGAAAAAAAGAAGTATTAAAGAGAATGGAATGATTACAAATCAAATATATAATTATTAAGGTTGATAATGACACTCATGGTTCAAAAGATCACTTATAGGCCTGCATGCTAATAATGTAGGCTTGTGTGTGTGTGAACATGATCAAAATAAACTTATGATTGTTTACAAAGAACAAAGAATTTTATAGAGAGAGAATAAATACTACCCCAAACCTCATAATTATGATAAATTGAGCATCAAAAAATTTAAATCAAGTGCCAAAAGGGATCCATAAAGGTTCTTAAGGAGACATGATGATGATGTCAAGAAAAGATAAAACAACAGTCATAGAGGTTGCAATAGAACTGAGTTAGATGTGTTATCTTGTTGAAAAAGTTTCAATTTGGTGAACTTAGGCATTAATGTGACTAAGGTAAATAAGATGAGATCATTAAATCAATCAACCATTCAATATATTACCAATTTTGATCATCTCAAGGTTCCTAAATCACATTTTGACATTGTTTAAGGATTTTTTTTGCAAAGTTTAAGGTAACAAGATGTATTCATTGCTTATAAGTTTTGAGATTAGCCTAAGTAATTTTAAATCCCATAAAAAGGTTTGTGAAGAATATATGGTGTTTTACTATAGACTTACACCCTTAAAATACCAACAAGAGTTCATTAAGATTAATCTGGAGGAATTAAGGTTAATTTGGAAACTTTAAGGTTTTGGTCTTAACCTTGTTTCAATCTTTATAAGCTTAGATATGGGAAAACATGCAAAGTCTAGTTGGATAATATTGTTTCAAAAAGGTAAATTAATCTTTAAAATATGTTGGATACCTTTCACATATCTATCCTCTATCTTGAAAATGGGAAAAATACACACCTACAACAGTCACTCAATAAGGCTACTTGAAGAAATCATCATGTTTTAGTTATGGAGGTAGGGGGTTTTCACTAAGAAATATAAATGAATAAATAATAATTATTAGGAATGTTTTGAGAAATAAGGTAAGTTTATGATCCAATAAGATATTTTAAGATGAAGAAATGTTTGAATACCTCAAAGAGGTAGAACACAGTCTAAGGCATTGAAGTCTTATTATAGACCTATGACTACTTGATAGCCTTAAAGGCCTAATGAAGAGTTTTAGGAGTATGAAAAATTGGATACACTTTATATAAGTTATAAGGACACCAATATATCCAATAAAATTTTAGAGAAGTGTGCCTTTTAAATTTATAGTCAAAGCACCAAATGTGCACCTAAAACCATGGTTTTTTGGCTGAAATAGTAAGTGTGTAATGCAATGTGAAATTTTGTCAAGATTACATGGAAGATGGATGTGATGGATGAGTAGGGTACATATAATGACTAGAATATTCTCCATTTATGACAAAGGAGAAGATTAGTGACTTGATAAGGGGGTGATTAAGGCAAATCTACTTTGGAAGTCTACAGTCACAGTCAACATGTCAGGCGTATATGTGATCACATATGGAGAACTTAAGCAAGAGGAATAATTTGAAGTGTAAACACTTTCTAAATGTGTCTCTAGGTGAAATAGGTTTGTGTATAACTATTCAAGGTCCTAATTTTATTCACCTTCTCTATTCAAGGCTAAAGATTCCAAATGACCATCTATAGGTCAATCTAACTGAGCTCAAGTTATCTCCAAGGTCAAGAAGATGGATGTGAAGAACATTGGTGAATTTGAAGTTTGGATGAACAATAAATTGCATAGGAACTTGTAAATTTAGACATAAGGTTACAAAGAATCATTCAAATCAAGACATCTCTCATGAACTTAGTCATAGGGTCTAATGAGGTTATAGAGGTGTGTGTACTAAATGCATGAAGAAAGCTTATGTGAGGGAGAAAGGTGAGAACTTAAGAAAATTAATAAGGTTATAAAATATTAAATAGGTCTATTAAGACCTATTCAAGATATTCATACATTCACTTTCTTCATATAGGCCATAGAAATAGTGAAAGTCACCTACAACCAATCTTTGACCATGATTGTTGATAGTATATAGTGTCTAAAAGGGGTGAAATGGCCTTACCATGGAAAATAATAGTGATAAATGGGAATTAGGGAGTGGGTTACACACTAAATAATTTAAAAAATACATGAGATAGTCTTATCTAAAGTTAAAAGAATTAAATGTAGCAGCTAGGGTCAATAACATGGTTTTGTTCACAAATCCTAAGCTTTAAAGAAAGATGTTACAAAGGATATTGAGGGTATAAATGATGATGTATATAATTGGATAAGGTAAAAATGAGTGTAAAATACCTTAAAAATGTGTTTATATCTCAAACCAAACATCAAAATATCACTTTCAGATGTAACTTCTCTCTTGACCTCATAAATGTTCAGTCTATCAGCTCGAGTTACAATTTGAGATGTCCATAAATTTCATGAGAAGATGTATGGTGTAAAATGATATTATGGGTTATTATAAGGTTATATAACCTAAAACATTTAGTCATTAATTCAAAATTTAGTGGACTCTCCTTTATGAAGCATCATTAAGATGATAAGGCACTCACGATTGCCAAAAAGACTAGTTTTGACTAGTTTGGAGAAATGGACTTCTTAAGCACATAAAATTGGTTTTAATGACATTTAAACAACATAAAAATAATGTATCTTGAATTAGGTACATGTCATGACATTTTTTTACCTACACTTGTATATATTTAAGGAAAACTTTACTTTTGTGATATTTTGGGCATAAAATGAGGTATTGAAGACCTTGAATAGATGAAAACCATTGGAAGAGGTTATTTGGGATTTATTTAACCTATAAAATCAAAAAATACCATAAAATTTACCATACAAGGGCTCAAACAAACCTAATTTTTTAGGGCAGTCAAACCAAGCTTAAGGAAGGGTTAGTTTTTTGGCCATTTCTTGGTTTGCCTATTTTCAAAAGGATACATAAGAAAAAATTTGTAATTGAGGATGGTATTAGTATAGGTAAAGTTATTCAAACACATTTTTGAGGTTTCACTTGTGTGGGATAAATATGGAGCAAAATCTCATTTTCTAGGCAAGGATGCCTAATTAGGCATAATTAGAGAGATAAAATGGGCTCAAAGGGACACTTCAACTTAAATTCAAATCCTAAAACTTATAATGGAGATGAAAGAGGATACTAGGTCCTCAAATATGTTCTCAGTTTCATAATATCCTTCATACTTTATTCCATGCAATGAGGTTTATCTATTTTGAGAGCTACAAGGAATTGGGAGAAAATGCAAGGTTTTAGTGCAAAATCATGTCTTTTTGAGTGTTTTATGGATTAAAGTGACTTGATACAATTATAATATGATGTATATATTATATCCATGTAAGGAGGTTTCTTTCTTTAATTCAAAAGTAAAAATTTCATCTCCTACGCCAAATTGGGAAAGGAGAGGTTCAAGTGGTCAAATCATGAAATCAATACATAAATATCTTTAAAAAATTTTAACAAGGTTAAAAATTATCCTATATGGAATTTGGAGAGCTATAAGAATTCATAGGTTTGTTTCAAAGAATATTCAAAGGTTGAAAAGGTTTTTAACTGTCCTAGATGGACCTTTTTTCCCTTTAATGCCAAGTCAAGAAGACAAAGTCAAATCAATTTAAGAAGTATTCAAACAACCACATCAAGATGAGAGACATCATGAAATAATAGAGGAGGTTAATTGAATATTTTACTAAGCCTTAATATCCTATTTTTAAAGAGGTGACTTCTTCACCAATAATATAGAGACATGCAAGCAAATATATATGAGATTGTATGGGTCAAAAACTAGAAAGGAATGTTAATGACTTCTTCATACCTTCAAGATAAGTCATTTCTACCCCCACACCATTTTTAAGGAGGAAACACTTATAAAATGAAGGAACTACTATGTAAGATTTGAGGAGGACTAGGTGGATGACTCATCCCTAGTTTTGGGTTGTTTGGTCTCTCTCTTCTTTCTTAATTTTATTTAAGTATGCATGTTTTTGGAAATTTTAAGGATACTTAACTTTAGTTGTGGTAGAGTCTTTCTCATAAAAACACTTATACTTTGATCTATGAACTATATAAGATTTAATTCATGCCTCTTTAATGCTCTTGAATAGTGTATTTTCATGGTTTGTAGATGAATGTAAGTGATAATAAACACTTCCTTAAATTTGTCCCCTCCTATTTACCTATTTATAGGTGGTTAATCATACTTGAGGGTTTCATAGTGTGATTAAATAGTTTGGTATGTATGGAAAGTGTAATCCTTACTTAGTGTCTTTGAGAGACTTATTGATCAACTACCTTAGATGATGCATCAATCTAAGACTCTATGTGAAATATTAATGTTTGAAGAATCTCCATTTGAGAAGTGTAATCAAGTTCATGTTGGAATTCAACCTTCTTAGTGCATGTTAGGAAAGTGAATGAGACATTTTGGTGTATCACCTCAATTAGAAAGGTTTTCTTTCAATTTATCTTTTTCTCTTTTCCCTTACAAGCTGGTAGTTTAGAGTAGAGAGCCTAATTGATACATGAAGGGGAGATAGCCCTTATAATCTAGAGATTTAATCCACCTATTAGGCCTCCCATATCCTAGGATTTTATCCATATTAATCCAAATTATGAAGGCCTAAAACAATCTTCATAAGGATTCAAGTTTGAGAGATAACAACTACATCCCCTTCCATAATCAATTACTTTTATCCAGTTGGTTTGAATGAGGTAGAGTAAATCGAACATGTTGGATTTATTAAGCTAGTTTATTATGTAGGGTGTAGTTTTCATGTGTGTCCTTTTGTGAGAGATTACTATTTTATTATGATTTGATACACATTGGATGATACATCTGGTCATTATTTTGATACATATCACAAATCCATTTGATTTTTATCATCAAAAAATGCATGCATGTTTACATTCAAAATGAAAACTTACTAGGATTATATGTAGAGGAGTCTTTGTTCATTTCATACCCTATCAAAGTGATGAAATTATTCATAGATGTTTCCATTGGAAACATAATTCATTAGGTGAGTATATTTTAAATCTAGGATGATATTATTGGCAAAGGTCATAAAATTTCAAAATTTGTAAATTTTAATCCATGAGAGGTGTTCTATACAAATAAGGACTTCTTGATACTATCTGATATCATTGATGGTTTATGATTATTTTAATATTATATAGTCATACATAATTACCATTTTAATTCAAATAAAAATGCAAACAATGTAATGCTAAATGCTCTAGCAATTGTCTTAGGTGTTGTTGATGTTTTATTTATCAAGAGATGTATTCAAAGGTAGAAGCCAATAACATGAAAAGGGGGTTAATTTTTTTGTCTATGATAAATGTTGATCATACAACATTACATCTACTTGAATTAGAGGGCGATCATGAAGTTTTGACCATGAGATTAGGTTCATTTTTAGAATATGTCACAAGAAACATATTATATTTAAATCTTTGAGTGTCTCAAGCACATCAAAAACACTGACACAATGTTAATAAAATATCACAAAAGGCGTTAAATCACCTAAATTATTATAGCATAATATGCATGAATATTATATCACTATTGCTCTAAGTGAAATATGACCTACAATTTAGATCAAAGTCATGTCAAAAATCAATGGATCAGTGTGTATTTTTCCCTAGAAATTTCAGTATTTCACATCAATTTTGGTGGTGCAAAGTTGATGCATGGTTGATGTGACCATAATTTTTTTGTTGCATTTGGTTTGTGCCAGTAATTGGATTGACCTATTTTATTCCCATCTACTACTTTTGCATAGTGAATTGACATAATTTATGGAGCTAAAAAGTACTATATATAATGTAATTATTTGTCATTATAAATAATTATATATTAAATATTATTATTATTTATATATATTATATAGTATATTTAATTATAATAATTATATATATATATATATATATATAATATAATATAATATAATATATATCACATATTTATATATATCTTATTTTTTATAAATATATAAAATTTAATTTTAAAACTATTTCTTTTAATATTTTTAAATATAAATTACACTCTATTTTTATAATTTAAAAATATATATAAACACTCTTAAATATCTTTTTATAATTTAACAAAAATAATTACATGAGAAAATTATTATCTTACATGGGGAAAGTAATGTTGTAGACAAGAAAATAAGCAATTTATCATTTATATAAAATATCATTAAGGGGAGTGAAAATCATGTACCATCCTTAAAAAAATACAAATTAAAAGAGTATGACTATCATCTAGACTATAATTCTCATTATGATCATCATATATCATGATATTGTCATCATCATCATCTAAAATGTTATCTCCACTATCATCGTCTATTAGCACATTGTCTATTTCATATTCATATATTGACTAATCATCATAGTTAGGATAATCCTCATCATTTTCTTCAAAGTTAGGACCATCAACTATCATAGATTTTTTATTGAAATATGAAGACTTAATTTAAATAATTATTAACATTATTTCTATTAAACATTTGTTAAATAAATAATTACAATATTTAAAAATTAAATAATTAGATGCTACTTTTTCACGCATTAATGTTTTACCTGCACAAAGCCCTTAAAATCAACCCACTCATTGAATGCATTGCTATTCCATCTAATGGATTTAACTTTCTCCCATAATTTCTTAGTGGCCCTTAAGTCATATCACTTCTTCCAAAATAAAATACAAATGTTGAATTGATTTCTCAAGTAAAATTATAAACTAGCTAGTATATTAAAATAAAAGTACAAAGTTTTGCACAACTTGATCTATGCTCATTTAGCTCAAACAATGAGTCACCGAATTCCCCTAAATAATTTTGGGTTTGTAAGCCTTGTCTTGGATACTTTTAATCCCTTTGTTAATTTAAAAATTTACATTTTTAATTAATAAATATAAATAAATAGAAAATATTGATATGCCATAGTTTTATTTTATAAATTTTCTTCTAGCTTGTTTTCTAGTCTATTATTGCCAATCATTACATATTTTCTCCCAAATAGATGAATTTACTCTTAGAATCAGATCATTCACCTCTCATCTACATTTCCCATGTATATTTCCTAAAAATTAAATATTTCATAAAATATTGGAAAGCTATAAATATTTAAAAAATTATACTAAGTTATTATGTGACCTTACCCACACATGCTTCCTCATCCTCTTAAGTGTATCCATCAAAATGTTTTTCAATTATATTCACACTATAATTAAATTTGTTTAACTCCATTTTAATTATAATAATCAATAAATTTTCGTGCTCAACCAACATCTTATTGAATTCTAGGTGGAGATTTTCTTGAAACAATTTCTTGGCTCTAAAAATTATTCTTTTTTAAAAGTACCTACAACAAATTAAAAAATCAAAATATTTTAAGTTTTTAAAAATATATATGATAATGTAAATTAAATTAAATAATTTAGATGACTACATAAACTATCAGATAATATACTTACTCTCCTTCAATATATTGTAAAATGTCCGTCTCACCATATATAGACAATTTTACCTTAAGAGTGCTTGAAATTCAATATTTGTACTCATCTATTGTGAGATTAGGATGTTGATTATCATAAAAATTTAGTGGAAATACATAATCATCACCATCCTAAATCTTGAAGGGATAATATCATCAAGGTATTTGGGGGGATAGATTGATCCTCTCAGTTCAGTTTATGAGTATAGGATAAAATCAATGAGGCTATGATGAAGGCATATACGACTTAGATTTGTAATTAAAGAATACGATTAAGAACAAATAATTTTTACAATATTTTTTAAAATAAAATTAATGTAAATAAAATGATAATAAATATAAAAAATTTACCTTTTTTGCTCCATTGAAGTAGTCAGTAGTCCACGAATCAAATCATGTTGCTCTATCCCATCATTACATAGTTCCACATATGTGGTAGATCTACCATAAAAACTAAAAAAAAGAGTATTAATATATATAAATGGTATAAAACAATTATTTTTAATATTCTTAGGCTAGTGTCAAACCCATTGTAGATCATCAATACCTTAGAGGGGTATGGTACACCTCTACTCTTTGACGTGTAAATGACTAATTATAATATGAGGGGGTGTATAAATCATCCTCTCTATATATCATTCTATATCTTCATGAATGATATAAGTACCAAAAACAACACTATGCAACACCCTTTTATAAAAAATGGTTGTGGACATTAAGATCCTATTTTTGGTGTCCCTAATATTTGAAAAAAATGATCTATAAATTATTTATTTCTAATAAATAATTATTTTTTCTAGGATTTTTTCTTATGATTTCTACTAGGTTTTCCTATGATAATATACTAGGGATTACCTAGGGTTTATATTATGGTTTCTACTAGGTTTTTTGCATAGGATTTTTGTTAGGGTATTTGTTTACAATTTCTACTAGGTTTTGGGCAAGGTTTTTTCTTGGTTTTTGCCTAAGATTATGCTATGGTTTTAATTACAATTTTTGATAGAGTTTTTTTCCTACAATTGTTATTGTAAATGATAATTTATTATTAACTATCACCTCAATATTTTAAACTTGGAAAACTTAGACCTTGGCTATTCTTCTTAGTTATCTACCTTTCCCACTTCCACAAGTCTCACATCTAATCTATGCTTGTGCCCCTTAGAATATATCTCTTAGTCCAACCAATATTATATTGATGACTCAGGTCTCCTATCTTTCTCAAAATGCTTAAAATATACTTATCTTCCATATTTGTAAGTTTTAAACATGTACCTATTAACTTAATTCTTGGATACTAATGTTTGGGTTAAACAGTAGTATCAATGTTACTGTCCTATCCTAACGTAAGTGTCTAATGCCATAAATTCATCACATTTACAAATGAAACATATCCTAATGGTTATACTAAGTGTTTTAGTGCTATTTATTACTCCAAAAGGATTGATATACATATAAGATCAATCATCATTCATTCCTAACCTATCAACACCTAGAAAAAGACCACGACACTTATAAAAAACACTCTATCAAACATTAAATTTAATATATATTCCCTATTTACATAATAATTATAGTTAAAACACATATATAGGTCTAAATTACTAAAGTAACAACCCAAGACCTTGATTTTCCAAGTTACAAGATAGGTCACTATTGTACTTGCTTTACAGACAATGTATTATACACACACAAATCAACAGATAGGGGAGAATAACATTAGTCTAAGGCCCTCTTCAGAGTATTATATATAAAATAAATTTCCTTTGATAAAGGGATCATTGGGTTCAACTTGACACCAGATTCTTACTAACCCATTTTTCCTTAAGTTCTCATTGAAGATGTAAATCTAGGGTTTTGCCATTTCATAAGCAATGATTATGCATGACCTAGATTTGAATGAACCAAAGTGAAGGCAAAGTAAAACCTAGAAACATCCTAGTGGTCATATCTTACTTTATTAGATATTCATATAGGACACTAGTGTCAAACCTAAATAGTAGCACTGATGCAATCATCCCAAACTGATATTACTATCTAGAGATCCAAAAGCATTAGAACTAGAATTTGATGATTGTTTTAAAATATCCTTCCCACATGCTTGTAGCCTATTTTAGATCTATAATTTCATTAATATCAAAACAAGATAAGTACATCACTTTTTTTATCATTTATATATTTAACATAGTTGTACTTTTCATATTTAGACTATATCAACTTAATAAACTTAATTTATGCTTATATCTAACTTTCACATTTAATTGGCTTGCTATAAGTATGATTATAACCATTATGCCATTTTATTTATATATACCCATTTAATATAATATAGATAAATCTAACATAGATTTCATTTTAATGTTAAACATCTATTAGGGTTTTAGTTTTGGGTGTTTGTATAAAGTTTCATTTAAGTTGTTATTCTAGGGTATTTAATACTATTTTTATTCTTCTTGTTTATGTTTCAATTATTAAATTATCTGGATAGGGTCCAAAATATTTTTAGTTATCATAAGACAAAGACCCATAATAACTACATAATAAATCATGAAATCATATAAAAAAGTAACATATATTCATCCAAGTAGAATAACTATGATGTCAGACGTTATTGTGATCAAATGATACAATGAAGATTGTCTAAAATGAATGGATTTTTATAGTGCATTAGATTATGTGATAGTGAGAAGGATGAAAGGAATATGCTAACAAATAGAGATATTTCCATACATGATTCATAACTAAGATACAAGTTATGTGAATTCACAATGGGGCACAATTGTTATAATGAATATAAGGAGTGTAATATGTAGACCAATCATTAAAATGACCACATAGAGTGGAAGAAGTAGGTTAACCTTTGAAATGATTGTAAGGAGTGAAATAAGTATTATTCCTCAATGATAATTTTGATTTATATTAGGTTAAAAACTTACCAACTTGGATATCCAATAAATATTTGGGAAAGAGGAAGATACATGAAACATGTTTGAAAAAACTCCTCAAAGAAAATTGGTCCTACTAAATAGATCTTTTTCTAAGGAATATATAAATAATACAAAGAAAATAAAGGATATAAAAGTTAGTGTATTGGGAGTGACAATGAATAAGGAGGGCATAAGCATGTGTTGGGATCCTATAATCACTACTTCACAACTTCAATGCCAAATCTTGGTGGATGGCTACCAAATATTTGATAAAATGTTGGCATATAATTATGATTTTGATATTATTTAAATCAAGAGACTATAAGATGAGAATATATGGAAATAAATAATGGTTTATTCCATTTCTAGGAAAACCATCTATTTATGGGCTTAATGCATAGACTACGTGATTAATCTTAAGAAAAAAACTTAGGATTTCTATTGGGATCCCTATGTATCTAAAACATATTTTGCATGAGGGAAAATAACTTCAAGGTCATTCCCCTTTATATATATGCCATTTAGGAAAGGAATCTACCCCCTTCATGGAATCAAGGATTCATAGAGGAGTTGTAGGTTTAAGCTAGTATTCATCCTCCAAACACGTGACATTAAAATAAGTGGTAAGAATTTAGTCTCTAAACACATTTCACTATAGCCATAACCTATCCCTCACACCTATATAATAGATCATGCAAATGAGGTGCTAATTATGAAGATTATAATGGAGTATGTGACTCAGTACCATAATCATTTATTAAATGAAGTAATTATTTACATATTTAACATGCTTTAGCCTAAAACCTTAGCCTTAAATCACTGGATTCACATGAGATGGATAAAGGAATATGAGATATCCCTCTACTCAAAAGGATTATTCATCATTATTTTCAATGATCAAGAAGCATATCAAATAATATTTATATAAGGACCATGGTTTTGGGGAAATTTTGGGTTGTTAATTACTCTTTAGTTTCCATAATTGACCCAAATACATTCTCAATTACCAAGATGCTAGTCTGGGTTTGCCTTACAATTATGTCATTACATTTATGGTATGATTTTAATGAGATATGTAAATCCTTGGGCACCTACATCAAAGATGATATAGTTATAACTATAATGGGACTATGCACATATACCCACATTTGCATGGAGATTGATCTTATCAAGGCCTACTAGATGAAATGATTATCATATATGGGAAAATTAAACACATTCAAGTACCAGATTATGATAACACCACATTTATATATCATATTTATAAATTACTAGGCACCTTCAAGTTAACTTTACCCAAGACCGAACACATTCTCAAAAAAGGGGATGAAATAAACAGAGGTAGTGGATCTAAGGGATGATTATGGAGAAGGTACCCAACACACAACAAAACTTAAAAAGAATAAAATAGGAGAATTAGATACACTTGTTGAAGAATTTATCCCTGCTAATGGGGATAGAGGAGAAGATAATAATATTTATTCAAGGAATCTATCAGGGGATGTGAAGAGAGGTCATGAATTATAGAACTCAAACTCAAATAAGGATTTGATAATCCACTCAAATTCATAATCCCTAAATAATAACACACCTTTATATTATTAGACATCATATTTATAGATTGTCATGGTGAAACCCTCTCTAGGGCTATGATGGGAGTTTAAAAAGAAGAAAGGTAAAAGGGATAGTATTGAAGAAAATATGTGATCTATTTCCTACTAATTAGAGAGCCTTGGTATTATTGCATGAGACTTTCTTATCTTATTTCTTTTATTTTGATGAATGTCACCACTTTGTTTAGTGATGACACTTCCCATGTTATGGGGATTTTATTGTTTGTCACTTTTTATGCTATTCCTTCCTCATGTGGGTGTGGGGATAAACTTTTTATTTTATTTAGGGTGCCATCCCTTTCTTGTAACATTTTTTCTTTGGAATGCTATTGCATCTATAGATGTAATTTCAAATTTTAATTAATATGAAGTTACTTTTTTTCTCGGGGAAAAATGAGCATAGCTACCTCTTTTGATTAAGAGAACTAGCCTAATTCTACAAATATCACTCATAATATGCCTCACCCACTATCCCTCTATGTTCTTGTATAGATAAGAGAGGAAGACCATGTTAGGGTTAGGGTTTTGGTGACTAGTTAAAAGTAAAATTAAAAAAAATATTACTAGCATAATTCAATTAAGTACTTAGTTGATTAATGATATTCTCTAATAATAGGTTATCAATAAGTATGCACCAATTAGTTCCTACACATGAATTAAAAATAAATATTACAAGTGCATATTAAAATGATACAATAGTGTATGAGTAATTAAATACACTAACATCCCCCCTTAATATGCTCTTTGATAAAGTGATGGACATATTCCCCATTGATGACACCTTCCTTCACTCCCAAAAAATACTTGAGTAGAATAAATCAGGACTCAGGTAAGGGTTTTGTGAAGATAATTACAACTTGATCATCTATTCAACAAAAATAAAGGTCAACAACCTTGTCAGGTATTAATTTATGAATATAATGCACATGAATATCAATCTCCTTTATGCATTGGTGATCCACTAGGTTGAGAGAAATGTGGATAACACTATGATTATCATACCAAAGTGGTGTGGGTTGGGTCTGTGTAAATATAAATTATTGAAACAAGCATTGAATCCAAACTAATTAATGATTGAAAATGACAACCACATTATACTTAGCTTACATAGTAGATAATAAAATAGTAGTTTGATTCTTACAAGCCCAAGTCATGAGACCTACCCCAATATGATAAATGTATCCTGTGGTTGATTTTCAATCATGTAGATCTCCTACCTAATCATTGTTTATGTAGATGATAAATACTATGTTCCCAATATAAGTGTAACAAAAAATTGAGTATTTTATTCATGACATGTACTCAATACCATAATTAGTAGTACCTTTAAGATAACTTAGATTGCATTTTGTAGCTTACTAATGGATTTTTTGGGGGTTCTAATAATAGTGTGACAATAAGTTTAGAGAAGATGAACGATCAAGATGAGTATGAGTTAAGTACAAAATACTTCCCACTAATTACTTGTAAAGTGTAACATCAACTGAAGGAGAAGAAAAATTGGTGGAAATATTGATTACATATTGATAAGGAGTCAGTTTTGAATTGTAATATTTCATATTGAAGTATTTGAATATGACTTGAGTATACTTATATTGATTAGTAAAAAAACATATCTCAGATTATAAAAATTGAATACCAAGGAAAAAATGCAACAAGCCCAAGTTAGTCATCTTAAAGTAATTTATTATCCAGGCTTTTAAACAATAAATTTGCTTGGTGGAGTTCCTTGTGATGATTAAGGAATCAACATAAGACACCAAAATGAAGAGTTTTCTATATAATTTTTTGTATAGACTATGGTATTAGATGGAATCTATGTAAAGTTTATCATCAATGTGTCGATCCTTTCATACCAAGTTTGCAAATCATGTTTCAAACTGTAAAAATATTTTTTCAACGTTAAAAAAAATTAGAGTTATCACTATTAATGGACCTAAGAAGTTGGGACATGTATATTTCTTCCTATAAGTATCCATGAAATAAGAAACTTTTGATGCCCATATAATGACTTCCCATCCTTGTAGTGCTGCCAAGGAGAATACTAGCAATTCATCTTGGAAATTTAAAAAAATGTTTCATGGTAATCAACACCTTCAACTTCTAAAAAATTATTTTCTATAATTTAAGATTTGTTTATGATAATGTACCCATCTAATACACACTTAGTAGGTACACCCACTTACACCTCACTAGTTTTCTTCCTTTTAGAAGTGGAACCAAATGCCAAGTATCATTTTTCCTTAGAGAAAAAAGTTATTTTTCCATAACTACCTACCATTAAAGATGCTTAGAAGTTTGATGATAAGTATCTAGATCCTATATCACTACTAATTATGCTAAATTTTCAAAACCATATAGAGGATGTGATCTTATTGTGCTTAGATATCTTGGATACCCTACCAATGTACCAGTCTCATGATGAACTTTACCAACCCATTTTGGTAGAGGATATATTTTTTGTGTAGGTTCACTTTGAATGTATTCTAAAAATGGTAGTAGAGGTGTTGATTGTCTCCCTATGGATCATCATTTGAGATGTAGTAAATCATAGAATGAGAGTAATCTCAAATGTCTTATTTTTCATAAGGGACCATATAAGTTCTCCAACTAGACAAAATGTAATGGAGTAGGAGTAGGATATGTTGGCGTGAAATCATGGGATTATTCATCAAATAATAGATCTCATTAGTGGAGAATAATTCCCACTAATTACTTGTAGAGTATACCATGAATCAAAGGAGAAGAACACTTTACAAAAATTTTGATTCCAAATTGATAAGGAGTCAGTATAGACTTAAAATATTTCATGTTAAAGAAATCAGGTATGTCTTGAGCATACTTGGTTTGATTAAAAAAATTCCTATGTTAAACTGGTAAATGTGAAAAGCAAGGAATAAAAACAAGTCCAAGTTAGTCATCCTAATTTTTTTATGTAGGCCTTCAAATAATGAACTACTTGGTGGAGTTCCCTGTGATGGTTAAATAATTGACATAGAGGACCAAAATTAGTAGTTTCCCATATAATTTATTGGTGTATACCATGAGATTGGAGGGAATCCATGTAAATCTTGAGTTTATTAATATTATGTTGATATTTTCATATTAAGATTATAGATCATATTTTAGACCATAAAAGGACTTTTTAAATATACACAGAAAGCTAAAGTTTTCACTGTTAATGGACCCAGGTGGTTAGGACATGTAGATTTCTTCCTAAAATTATGCATGAAAGAAGGCATTTTTGATGTCCATTTGATTACTTACCATATGTGTTATATCTAAAGAGAGTACTAGCCTGATGGAATTTATCTTGGAAATTAGTGCAAATATTTCCTAGTAATCAACACATTTAACTTACAAAAAACCTTTTACTAAAAGTCAATATTTGTAAATAATAATTAACCCATTTGATACATAATTAGTAGGGTAAATCAACTTGCACCTCACTATCTTTCTTACTTTCATAAGAGGAACCAAATCCAAACTTTTTTCTTCTTTAAAGAAATAAGTTCTTCCATAACTACCTTCCATTCATGATGCTTATTGTAGAGAAGATTACATAACATGATTATTCAAACATTAGTCTAATAAATCAAAATAAGAATGCATAAGGACAAATTGAATTAAGCCTATCTATTCATGTGGGAATTAAAAAGGATAAAAAGAAACAAATGAAATAAAGAAACATAATATTACCTTCCTAAATGGATTCACCATACCAATGTAGCTCAAAAGCATGTTCTCCCTTGATGAAGAGCTATTGTCTTCAACAAAAATGGTGGCCAACTCCTCTAATGTCTCAAGAACTCTCCACAAAACCTAAGCTCATGATTTGGAATCACTAAACTAGCCTATAAATGAAGTTTGTAACTAAAATCAATGGTCAAATGCAAAGGATTGTGAAGATAATTCATCATAATAACTTTCCACAAATCAAGATTAAAAATGATGTCCATGGCCTCTCTATTTATAGATTTTCAAGATTGCTTAGAATCAACCTAAACCATCCATCTTGAGATGAAGATGTGTGGTTGAGGATTAATTCAATATGTGGAATTAAATCCATAATTATCCTCATCATGAATTTTAAAAAAGGGGTATTAAAGAGGTATGGAGGGTCATTATGAAGCATGGGAGACCCATAATCCTGATATTTGTGGCATTTATGGCCTAGGGATGTCTTTCTAAGAAATGATGTCACCTGATGATGTAGTTAATAGAAATCAATTTAAAAAAAGAAATATTCAATAACCCTCATGGAAAATCCACTTAAACTCTTAATTTATATCAATTAGCCTTAAACAAGGTTAATCAACATTTGTGCAATTATTTGGAAATTGGCCCTCAATTAATCAAAATGGTTAGAAAGTTATATTACTGATTCATAATTTGACTTGAGAAGAATTGGAAGGTGACATTAGATGCATTGGAACCTATTCCCATTTAGGATGTTTCCAACACAAAATAACAAAGGTACATGACATGTACTAGTGAATTAGAAGAAAAGAGTGATCCAGAGCACAAAAAGGTGAAATCATCATTTTGACTCAAAATGAATTGATCAAAGTTAGCTAGTTAATAAATTACATTACTCCATTTAGGGATACTTTGACCTAAATTGGTATTTGTAAATGATAATTTCAAACCATTTAGGGTGTTTTATGGATTTTATCCTACAATGTGCATTTAAGTGAAATTCAAGTAAGATTGATAATTTCAACACAAAAGGTGTTAGAAATTGGATGCCTATATTTTAACCCTATTTGAGAAGGTGTAGCAAGAAATTCAAGTGAAGCAACATATTTTAAAATAAAATATTTATCAAGAAGAAATTGGAATAGACCCATAATTCCCCCTTGAGAGGACATACTAGGATGAAAGAGAAGGATGGACTCTCAAAAAGAGAGAGAAAGTGAGAGATTAACCCATGGAATAGATCACATCTAGATGAGCTAAAGCTTGCACACATGATTACCATCAATGATAAAAATATAATTAAAGTTATAATAGGCCCCAAAGATGGGGGGAATGGGAAATATACAATCCATAAGTTTAAGGGACACACTATAAATGTACCCAATTTGAGAGTACAAGCTACCCACTTATGACATTGATCAATCTTGAGACAAGTTGTACACAAAAATATTGCCATCATGGGTAGTAGTGTGGAGAACTTGGAATTAGAGGAAAATAGAGAACATTTTGCTTCAGGAAGGGAAGCACCACTAAAATAGGATCTCCAAAGATAAGATAAGAGGTCCCTAGTAGAGAAAATGTGATCATGATAAAACCATTTTACTCTAGTAGGGTGAATTTTGATCATTGATAAAGAATAAATAATGGTTTACCCCTGTAGGGATAATTTGATTAAAATGTTGTACCCCATCATAGTCAATTTTTAAGCAAAATATTTCAAAGATAGAACCTAAAATATAGGTTAAAGTGAGTGGGTGCAAATGCACATGTGATGGTAGAATGGCTTGGAAAACCATAAGAAACCAAGCATATGAGAATGCACAAAGTGATGAAAGAGAAGAAAATAAGAATGAAAGATAGCCAAGTTGACTCCAAATGTGCTAGACAAGTGGATGTTGCCTACATAGTTCCATGGAATCATGTTCTAACCTAAACTTTAGGCTAATGTAGTTCACCCAAGTTTGGGAGAGAAGGGAATGAGGAATGATGAAAAATGACCAATAATTGATTATACTCAAAATGTATGTTAAGAGATGCATGTATAAGTATAGAGTTGAGTGAAAAAATGCATGTTACCTAATTTCCATATCATGAGCCTAGATTATGCAAAGTGTTCTTGATAACTATTCATTGGAGTTGATGTTGATGCTAAGAATTTGAAACCTAAACATAAAGTGCTTGCTATAGCAAAAGAAATTAGGCATCATAAGTATGAATAATTTAGAATGACATAATATTCGAATTACACTAAGCTAGTTCAAATGTGAATAATTATAACTAAGGATAATGGTAAAATAATGGCCAAAACTAGAGTTACAATTATTTACATTTAAACAAAAAAGCAAAGAAAAATAAAAATAAAGAAAAAGAAAACAAGACATATTAACAAAATGAGATCAAGATATAGATAATCAAGATCTATGTGGACCGTAAGGATGTACTTGGAAAATAAAATAAAGAAGAAAGACCAAATAGGAAAACAAAAGACCATAATGACAAACAACAATAAAATAAACACACATAAAATGTTTTTGAGTTTTAAAATATTTTTTGGAATTTTTTAAGTATCTCAACTCAATTGAGGATTAAGAGATACAAAATGGTCCAAATCATGAAATGGTGAGAGTGCACCAACTTAAAATGGTCACAATATAATAAGAGTGTATGATAAGAGGGAATGAGTTGACCTTGACATGAATCAAACATGGCATATATAACCCCAAAATAATCCCCAGTCATAGTAATTTTGCCCATACAAAAGGTAGTGAAAAATGAACTAGGTCATAATAATTTCACAAACAAAGGTGAACAATAAGATAAATGATAATAGTAATGATTAGATGATGCGATAATGCATGATAAAAAGGAATTATACCTAATTTACCCATTTATAGTTATAATTAGGAAATAATGCCATAATATTGATTTGCCCAAAGGTGGTTATAATCAGGGATACCAAAACAATACTGATTTGCCTATAGGTGGTTATAATTAGTAATACCAAATAAGATGATAGATGAAAGATAACTTGCTAGATCAAATGCCATACTACTTCCATAGACTATCATTCAACACTGAATTCAAAAAAAATGTTGAAATTGGATCAAAATCCTCTCGCAAAAAGTGCAAGATGAACCAAAGGAACCAAGATAAAAAGTGGATGAGTTATGATGACTAAAAATAGGCTTTGGTCAATAGTAAAGAAATGGTATAAGAAAATGATTAGAAGACAATTGGCTATAGTGGCAATAAAGTTACCCCCAAATAATGATTACATTAAATTGATCATAAAATGGTGATAGAGTAGGCTTAGGTGGATCAAAAAATGATGAGAGTGTTTAAACTTAGAATAATTTCTCATAAAATGGTGAGAACATGAAAAAGGGGGTGATTAAATTGACCTCAATAGAAATTGAGTGCTACTTACATAGTCCCAAAGGACCTCAAGTCAATGTAGTTCAAATGGTATGGTTTATGGATTACAATGGTATAATAATGCCTAAAAAGGGTCTATAAGGTTACCCCCAAGAGATGAGGCATGGTAATGGAAAATGGTAATTGGAAAAGTGAAAAATGGTTCTGTTGCTCTTGTTAATAGGGAGATGTGCATCCTAGTCAATATGTGAGACAACAGAGATGATCAATTATAAAAGTTACTATCTAATTCCCTTTCAAAATAGTTGCTGTATCAAAAACTTGATTATAATTTGGATCTCAATAATGTGTTTTTAATCTTCATAGATCATTTATTATGCTTCCTTCAAACATCGAGACAAGATAACTTCATATCCTCTATAAAGGAAAGTGCTGCCAGTGATAAATGATATAAGTGGGTAATAAATAGGTGGGTGATATTGAAATGTATAATGAATAATAAATAAATGAAGATCATGACTTTGAATCACACATAATGTTGTTGATATCATATTTGACATAATTTTTGTTGTGGTAGGGCCAAAGACCTCTAAATATGCTCTCAATAGGACCACCAGATTGTTTTGTTACTTGATCTTGAGAGTAGCTATCATTTGATTATGCTATAGATTAGAAGCTATTTTAATTTGATCTTAAATAATATCTTAAATAAAAAATGAAGAAATTTTATTCTCAGCTATTGGTGCCTCGATGAGGTTTTCACCAATGAATTTATTTTGATCATCCCATAGTGCCTTCGAGAAGGTTTCATAGAGAGATGCTAACATTTGATTTTGATTATCTTCTAGTGCCTATAAAAAGGTTTCACTAGAAGATACTGAGTTTTAAATTTGATCATGCCCTAACACCTCTAGAAAAGTTTTAATAGGATATTGGTCTTCTTTTACTTGAATTTGGTCTTGACCCCACTAACATTCTATAAATGATATGTCACCATGGATGCAGTTCAACAAAATGTGATTCTGTCAATCCCAATCAATGTTTATGGGAGGCGGAATGTCAATATAATGTCTATGTTGGGTGGGAATAATGGTGGGATGATGAAAGGAAACACAATACTCATATAAAATACTAGGAAAACTTGTGTCGATGCTGAAGTAATCATCCTCAAAAATCATAGAAAGATTACAAATATATTCAAATTAATCTACAAGGCAATTATAACCAATGTTGTAACAACCATGACTATAATCTATTTATAAATCTAATTCTAAAGTAAGGGACTCTGAATCCAATGTCACAATTGATGTTGATTCTATTTTTAATGCTAAATCTAATGTTAGTTTAAAAATAGAACCTGACTCTAATTCTAATTATTCACTTGATGTGGTTGTTTCTTCAATGTTTTGTTGAATGCTAAATGTTGACAAGTAATGGCCTATGATGACATAATGGGCTCAATAAAAATTAATTCATCTAATAAGGGTTCAACCTAAACTAGATCATCTAAGTGAAGCCCATCAAAGAGAGGGTACCACTCAAGGTATGTCTAGACAAAATCATGTCTGTCCAAGTGAGACTCCTCAACGAGTGGGAAAAGATCAAGAGAAAACTCTACAAAGACTGGCTTATCAAGGAGATGAGGCTCTTTAAAAATAGGTAAAATATGAATAGGTAACTTATCACAGGTTAACTCATCACAAATGGGTGTTTCAATAATAAAATTTTGGTTTTATTTTACAATTGGTTGCAAAAAATCAATTTTGAACACATTTCAATCCTCATAAGATGGCTCTTGAAGAGGTAATAATTATTTTTTTGGATCAAAGATTAACACAAATTTTTTAAAGTGGAGAACATTTAGTTTAGTAAGAGCAATGATTCATAGTTCAATAATAGAATCTCCAAAGATTAGACTATTGAAGAAGGGATCAAACACAACTATTTCATCAAATGGAGGTTCTTCAACAATAAGTTCATCAAAAACTAGTGATGGCCTGAGAATGGTAATGATTGGTCACTTCTTAGTTTGGTTGCTTATGTGAACCAAAGGAAGAGGTCCTAAAATGGTAATGATAAGATGCTTCTTAGTTTAGTTGCCTGTGAAAACCAAAGGAGGAGGTCCTAAAATGGTAATGATTGGATGTTTCTTGGTTTGGTTGCTCATGCAAACAAAAGGAGGAGGTCCTAAAATGGGATTGATTAGACTCTTCTTAGTTTGGTTGGTCCTAAAATGGTAATGACTGATGATTCTTAGTTTGGTTTCTCATGTGAACCAAATGAGGAGGTCCTAATATGGTGATCCTAACACATTGTGGAGCCTAATTACTCACACAAGCCAAAGCATCTAAGTATTCTCGATAAACCCATTTATTCCAGTCTTGATTTGGATCATAAGTTAGATCTTAAGTTGGATATTAAATGTGTTCCTATTGATGATTAAAATTGTGCTTGTTTCTAACACCAACAATGGGAAGTTTCAAGATGTGGGACTTGCGACTTGAAACAACCTCCAAATTTTTAAGAAGTTGGTCTCTTCTTTATATCAAGTGTATACTGGGAAAAGGGATAGGAATTTTGACAGAAACACAAATGCAAAAAAGAAAATCTAACTATGGCAATGCACCTAAATGTAATTTGACCTTAATCCTAAGCACAGTGAGACTATATGTAAGATTCAATTACATTTAAGAGAAAACAAGTGCATGATCAATGTAAAAGATGGAAACAATAGAAACAAAGGCTCATAGCATAGACTGCTTTTGCAGTGATACAGAAAATATCAACAAAGGCACAGGGTTCAATCTTCTTATTTGAATTCTCTAGTCACATAAGAGGCATAAAAACACGCACATTTATATAAACTTTCCAACTCAAGAAAATGGAACAAAGGCAAATGACATTACTAATCATAGCTCTAGAAAGTCTAAAACTCTTGACAACACAACCTAGACTACTTTTGCAATGACACAAAAAATATCAACAAAGGCACATGATTCAATCTTCTCATTAATTCTCCAGTCACATAAGAGGCACAAAAACACACATAGTTACATAAACCTTCCAACTTAAGAAGATAAAACAAAGGTAAATGATATTCCTAGTCACAGCTCTAGAAAGTCTAAACTCTTGACTATAATTCTCTCAAAAAATTCTCTCTGGTATCTGATCCTAATTTTGGTGATCTCTACACCCTTATTTATAGCCTTGGATTCACTCTAGATTGTTTACTTGTTCCCAATCTAACAACCCAATTAAAATTTAATGAAAATAGAAGTGTCTAACAGAAGATATTTCATAGATTTTGATGCTCTATCTTCTGACAGTTCATTGGCTCGAACAGATTGCAAGACACTCCCTTCTCTTAAATGGAAGATGACACTTAGCCAATTCCTTGAAAACCTTCTTATTACGTAAGAGACACCAGAAAATGACACTTGGCGTGTTCCGTAACACCTACTGAAGACACGTGGCACTTTCCATGTAATTTATACTCCTTTTCTGTCTTTGCTTATGAGTGTTCTGCCTTTGACACCTATCACAATTTACTTCCTTGAAACTTTAATAGCTTAAAAGAAAATAAGACCCACAGCCTTTCTTGCCCAAGCAACTTGAAAAGGAGCATAAGGATAGGTGGTAATTTCTGCTTCCCTCAACAAAAGACACGTGGCAATCTCTGCTTTACTTAACTGGGGTTATGTGGTGGTCTCCGCTTCTTTTAGCTACCTTTTTAGAAACTTGTAGAAGGTGAAACGTGGTGGTCTCTGCTTTACTCTATTTATATCATAGAAACAATTAGGTCTCATTTCATATTTACATGAACAATGACACCTGGCGGCTTCTGCTTGCTTCAAAAACAAAACTTGAGAGCCACCACAGTCTTTGCTATATCAGTGAAGCAAAATGAAGATAATTCAGATCTTGACACGTGGTGGCTTCCACTCTCTTTAGCTAGGATACGTGGCATCTTCCATCACTTTTAGAAAATCAAATTGAAACCTTCTGTGATTGCCACTTGGCACTTTCTACCTAATCTTGCTACTTAGCTTGTTGAACCTTTCACTAAAAAGAGATAAAATGTGGGTGCCGATATGAAATGTGGATGCTGACACTTGTCGCATTTCATTGAGTTGCTATGGGATACAAGGCACATTCTATAGCCTCATTGAAATTATGAAAAGTGCCTTAGAAAATGACACTTGGTAGCTTTCGCTTGACTTCAACACTTAGAGAAAAATGAATCAAAAGGAAATTAGAGCCCGCTCTCTATTTCAAAACTTCACTGTCTCAGATCAAAGTATGTAGGAACAAATTTTTTTAGCACGCGACTGAAAATCAAAATGAAACGTAGAGTATTTTTTACTCTATAGTTATTGGTGACCCCAAAGACTTTTGAGCTTGCTCAAAAAGAAACCACAACTCCCGCTAGATCAAAATTTCAAAATTATAGCTTCAACAATACTGTTTGATAGGTAGACCATTCATTGTCAGATAAACCCTGCTTATTTTATAATTCATTGAAGGCTAAATCAAGGTGAATAATATCCTTGTGTGAAAAATTCTACAAAATTTGAACCATAGCCTTCAATTTGAATCCGAGCTAGGAAACAGGAACCAAGATAGCTTCTACTTCAAGAACTGATGAATCATCCCTTAAATTCTGGAAAACTACTTGATCATTCTATTTGGCCAACAACAAAGGTTCAATTTCATCAACCATTAGCACCGTGTTGTCATTATGAAATGGAGAAGGAAGACCTGATTGCACTAGATCTTCAATATGTTGTTTCATTTCACTGATGCCTTCTTTCATGGCATCTAGGAGCTCTCTACAACTGATGGCTACGAAATTGCAATTGAGAACCTTACTCACTCGCTTAGCAATGACCATTCTATTCTCAATTCTTGCTACTAACAATGTTGCATTTGTTGCATCATAAAGCTTTTATAGAAACATTTCAAAGTCTATTACTCTCCTAAAAACTATAGCCAGAGTGTTTGCAATTGAACTCTCCACCTTTTTACATAATTTCTATGCATTTAGCAGGAAGGTGAGAGAAGGCCTGAGCTGAATAATCTCTAAGGAGATTCTCTTCCACATGGATTTATATGGCTCCTTCACCAAACTTAACACTCTGACATTCCTTGGCCTATTGACTAGCTCCAATGTCAATTGTGTTGCTCTCACTACAGGGAGTGTAGGCACCGTAGTGTCATCATCACCCATTTGTAATTCAGATCTCAAGAACCTCAATTGAGTATTAATGTTTGCCCATGTTCTTTGCATTTTAGTAATAGTGGAAAATGTAGCTATACTATCATGGTATAGGGCTAACATATCCCTGATAGCCTGTAGTGTGATTTGTACTGTAAATGGACCCTATTGAATGGTGCATGAGGGTGCATGGAATGAATTAGCATATAATTTGATCAAGTTAGGACATGGATGCACAGCTAGGACAAGAAATTATGACAATTGTGAAGTCCATATCCTCATGGCAAATGTCTCATATTGCCCCACTTTGGCCCTCTATAGACACCTTTGATGTGCCCCTTTTCTAAGAGTTTTACTACTAGTTCTCTGAAGAATCGGGTCCATGACTCCATTTGCATAATATTTTATCTTTACTGGATCACTTGCTTGACCAACTTCAGGGATTTTGGTCTGTGGATAGGCTTTCAATGGTTGCACGGGAGCTGAAGCATATGACTTGCTCACAAAAAACTTGTCAAGGGATTCATACATCCTAGCTCCTTTTTGTGAAGACTGTGCTCCCTCCATCTCTATATCTATTCCATAATAACTGGTATGAACTTTCTCAAAATAGAAACACTTTTGCTGAAGCAAGTTTACTAGGCACTGAAAATGTAAGTAGCAAGATATTTTCTCATAGATGCAGGAATGTTTGAGAACTTGTAAGCTTTAACTCTTGCTAAGAGGTATTTATTGACCTATCAAGTCTCAAAATGGAGTTAAACTCAAATAACCATTATCAAATCTTAATCTTTATGGGATAACGAGGCAAACATGTTATGCAAGTGGCAGTGCAAGGTACCTTGGGGATTTCTAAAGATTTGGGAGACATTCAATGCATTGAAATTTTTTGAAGATTTAAAAAGAACCTCTTTGAGCTACCGACTACATGTTCAAAGAACACTTATTTAAAATAAAAGTGGAAAAACAAAAATAGGAAAACAAAGCAATACAGAAAGGGGAAACTATCTAACTATAATATAGCTAACCGGGTATATTTGCCTACTTCCCAAATCAAAGGGAAGATTTCTAAAGTATCCTTTATGACACAGAAACTTATGATGCCAAACAAGTGATTGAATGGTATGAAACTCTGATGACTTGCTCTTCTTGTTTGCCACCTTAATTTGCCTACATCTGAATGAGTTAGAGTCAAACATGTCCCCAACATATACATACTCTTCTTGTTCTTTAAAGCTTATTGAATGTTGATTCTTTATGTTGTTGTGTCTCATCAAGAAATCAATGTTTGTTGGCTCTCCACCCTATGTCTCTTGACATACGCCATTTTTTTGGCCTATCTCCTTCTGCTTCATGCTTGGGTTCCATTACGTGATCATCCTCTTTAATGACTTCAAAAATATCATCTTCAAATTTAACAACCTCTTGAAAGGATAACCCTGATAGTTTACAACAATTTTGCATATTTATTTGAGTCTCAATGCTACCTTCTCCACCAGAAGCCATCTCACAACCTTCTTGAAGAATAGTTTAACCTGCCCTAATGACTTCAAACAATTCATTCAAAACATGATAAAAAATTATCTCTTTTTCATCAGAGATAGAGGCAAAAGCTTGTGACTTGTCCTCTAGTTTATCAAAGGGTGTACCTATGGTGATTTATTCTTCATCTGGACTCATGAAATCTTCCTGACTAGCCATGAACTGAGTATACTCCTCTTTACTTGCTTCCTCCAAAATATATTCCTCTTTTAAAAGGGATGAAGAAGAAGACTAATGGTTATACATATGCAGAAGAGTAGATAATTCTTGAGCTAGAATCGAATGATTCTCTTCTTTCCATTTGTCCATCACTTCATCTATATAAGATGTAGCTTGATAGCTCTCTTGGAGGGGTGTAGATGGGGTGTGTTCAAATGTAGGATCTTCTGCTTGATTATCACCATGAGTAAGAGCACCCTTGACTTCTTCAAGGTTCTAAGCAAAACTTTTCTCTTCTTCCCCTCTGTCCCATGATTCCATTGTTTGTTTCCAACTCATGACCTTATGTCTAGAACTTTTCTCTTGGAAAGGGTCAATAATTTTATCTTCTTCAAAGTTTTCAGCTGGTTCATGATTTTCTTTCTTCCAACTTGGAATCTTGTCATCATGCTGAAAGACCTAAGGATTGGTATAAGAGGTATCTTTTGGTGTAGGCTCCTTTCTAAGGTTTGAAATCTCTATCTCTCTTTCACTAAGCAATCTCATTTATTCATCTAATTCCTCAATTTGCTTAGCTAGATTTTCTTGAACGAGTCTTTCTTGGAGCTCATAGGAAGCATTAGATAAATGGGGAGTGTATGAAGGTTGCCATAAAAAACAAGAAGATTCTTAAGGAAGGGTGGGAGAGACTTGAAAAGGACTAGCCTCATTTTGAATCTCACACTTTTGGACAATGTCTTTCTCCTTCTTTCTACCCCATGATTCCATTGTTTGTTCCCAACTCATGACCTTAAGTCTATAACTTTTCTCTTGGGAAGATGGGATTGCAAGGTAAAGGGGAAGTGAGGGTTTGGATTCCAATTCCCTTGCTACCAACATAGATTGCTATTTTTGAAGATTTACCAATTCAATCTGTTTATCAAGATTGGCCTTAAATGCCAAACTTACTGTTTTAGAACTTTCCTCAACATGATTGGGGAAAGAACTATGACAGGCTTGACTTGGCTCTTGAGCAAGGGTTGAGTATGTCTGATATGAAACTTGGAGTAGTGGATATGTAGGTATTTAGACTTGGTAAGGCTACCTCCCATGAATACTCAACTTCTCTTCCAAAGATGCAATTAAGCCACTCACATCCAACATCTCATATGTAAGCCTTTTCCAATTTTCTCTTTCAATGGGAGCCCATTCACTTTTAATCAGATCTACTATATTTATTACTTGATAGATGTCATGATTAGAAATTTATTGGCTGCATCCCCTTCTATTGTCAAGTTCTAATACATGTTTTTTATATCCCAACAATGCTTGTTTGAAGGTAGAAATGAGATTAGGTTGAGTATGAGATGTAACATATTGGGAAGACTAGGCATAAGACTGATATGGCTCATGACAAAGCTAGGGCTAGTCATATTGGACTTGTGAAGGGAAAAACTCATAACCATATGCATCCTTGTTGCTTGATGTGATTCCATGAACAACCTGATCTTGATTAAAAATATATGAAGGGGCATAAGACCCATAACTCTGAGTAATATAATTATACATCCCAAATGGTGATTTATTCTTGACTTTGATTCTTTGAGGTAATCGATGATGCCAAAAGATTTAGATCTTGTTACTGATCCACAACTCTGACTCCTTGTAGCTCTCTGGTTCATACGATCTTGAAATAAACTTCAAGATTTGTCCCATTGGGCGTGCCAAAAACTATTGATGCTTAAAATTGTGCTTGTTTCTAACACCAACAATGGAAAGTTTCAAGATGTGGAACTTGTGACTTGAAACAACCTCCAGATTTTTAAGAAGCTGGTCTCTTTTTTATATCAAGTGTATACTAGGAAAAGGGATAGGAATTTTAATAGAAACACAAATGTAAGAAAGAAAATCTAACTGTGGCGAGGCACCTGAATGTAATTTGACCTTAATCCTGAGTACAGTGAGACTATATGTAAGATTCAATTACATTTAAGAGCAAACAAGTGCATGATCAATGTAAAAGATGGAAACAATAGAAATAGAGGCTCATAGTATAGATTGCTTTTGCAGTGATATAGAAAATATCAACAAAGGCACAGGGTTCAATCTTCTTATTTGAATTCTCTAGTCACATAAGAGGCACAAAAACACACATATTTATATAAACTTTCCAACTCAAGAAAATGGAACAAAGGCAAATGACATTCCTAATCACATCTCTAGAAAGTCTAAAACTCTTGACAGCACATCCTAGACTACTTTTGCAATGACACAGAAAATATCAACAAAGGCATAGGATTCAATCTTCTCATTAACTCTCCAGTCACATAAGAGGCACAAAAACACACACAATTACATAAACCTTCCAACTTAAGAAAATAAAACAAAGGCAAATGATATTCTTAGTCACAACTCTAGAAAGTCTAAACTCTTGACAATAATTCTCTCAAAAAATTCTCTCTAGTATCTGATCTTGATTTTGGTGATCTCTGCACCCTTATTTATAGCCTTGGATTCACTCCAGATTGTCTGCTTGTTCCCAATCTAACGGCCCAACTGAAATCTAACCAAACTGGAAGTGTCTAAAAGAAGATATTTCATAGATTCTAAAATGCTATGTCTTCTGGTAGTTCATTGGCTGAAACAGATCACATGACACTCCCTTCTCTTAAATGGAAGATGACACTTAGCCAATTCTTTCAAAACCTTCTTATTACTTAGGAGACACCAAAAAATGACACTTGGCATGTTCCGCAACACCTAGTGAAGACATGCGGCACTTTTTATGTAATTTATACTCCTTTTGTGTCTTTGCTTATGAGTGTTCTGCCTTTGACACCTGTCATAATCCGCTTCCTCAAAACTTTAACAGATTAAAAGAAAATAAGACCCACAACCTTTTTTACCCAAGCAACTTGAAAAGGAGCATAGGGATAGGTGGCAATTTCTGCTTCCCTCAATAAAAGACATGTGGCAATCTCCACTTTACTTAATTGGAGTTATGTGGTGGTCTCCACTTCTTTTAGCTACCTTTTTAGAAACGTGTGAAAGGTGACACGTGGTGGTCTCTGCTTTACTCTATTTATATCATAGAAACAATTGGGTCTCATTTCATATTTACATGGACAACGACACTTGGCGGCTTCTGCTTGCTTCAAAAACAAAACTTGAGACCCACCATAGTCTTTACTATATTGGTGAAGCAAAATGAAGATAATTTAGATCTGGACACGTGGTAGCTTCTGCTCTCTTCAGCTAGGATATGTGGCATCTTCCATCACTTTTAGAAAAGCAAATTGAAACCTTCTACGATTGCCACTTGGCACTTTTCGCCTGATCCTAATACTTAGCTTGTTGAACCTTTTGCTGAAAAGAGATGAAATGCAGGTGTCGATATGAAATGTGGATGCCGACACTTGTCGCATTTTGCTGAGTTGCTATGGGACACATGGCACATTCTATGGCCTCATTGAAATTATGAAAAGTTCCTTGAAAAATGACACTTGGCTGCTTCTGCTTGACTTCAACACTTAGATAAAAATGAATCAAAAGGAAATTAGAGCCCATGCTCTAGTTCAAAACTTCATTGTCTCAGATAAAAGTATGTGGGAACAAAATTTTGCAGCGTGTGACTAAAAATCAAAATGAAACGTAGAGTATATTTTACTCTACAGTTCCCATGACTAATTTTTGTGAGGTGGATATAAATCTATCTCAAAAACCATATTGTCACCATAGGGTTCTTTATTAAAGTCATAACAGTCATTTTGTGCAGCCATTTTGTCATAAGTTGGATTATCCATGACTCCACCATAAGTGTAACTAAACATATCTACATTTTAATGAATAAAGATCCAAAAATAAAAGGCTTAGAGTTTTGAAAACTCTAAAAATTAATGTTCAAAAAGACAAAAAGGTTCAACCTTGGTCAAAAGGGTGAACTACATCTTCAAAATGGTTTGCACCATGTTTTAGCAAAAAATAACCTAACGTTGAATATCTAAATGTCAAAGTATTTTGGAGAAAGGTTATGTTCTATCAAATAAAGACACAAACAATGATGGGGAAAGGTGCTTAAACAAACAAACAATCAATAGTGTTTAAAATTGGGTAACCATTTAACTAAAGTTATGCAACCCAAAATAAAAAGATCTATGTACCAGCCTCATGAATTAAGGCCTAAATAGAAATCAATCAATGTTTGGATCTAAACTTGACAAGGTTAATTGAAAATTCAATGTTGATGACTAGTATTGGACCAAATAATCTAGACAAAAGTGGACATCATGATGACACATAAATGAGCTCCAAATGGCACACACACAAACATGTTTGGCAAAAATTACAAGGCACAAGTGTGGTGTAAAATAGATAGCACAACACCTCTTTAAACAAAAGAGTGGCATATAAATAAATTGATTTAGACATAATATATAAATAAACAAACAAGTTTTAGTCTCAAAAACACTAAGTAAGATAAATGACCAAAATACACTAAGTATAATCATCCAAATCTTAGCAAGGGTATGGCAATGTGGGGTTGACTAAAACTAATTGGTTTTTAATCATTTCTAGGGGAATCAATTACACAGTGACTTTCATGTCATGATGTAAAATAAAAGCATGTAATTAGTTGTTTATAACACTTGGATTATTTCAAAAAGTTCTAGTCCTTTTTGCAACCACTACATCCATCACTTTCTTAGTGTAGTGCGATGTCCAAAGTGTAGATACATCCCATGTGCAACTCCATCACTAGAAGGTGGTTTAACTACTTAAACCTTCGATCCTAGTGGGAGTGGTTGAAGTTAGTACTAAGAAGTTAAATCTTGGGTCAAATCTTCCCTAAAGAACTCATGTGAGGTAATGAAGTCCCCCTCACAAGCCAAGCTTGCATGAAAATAAAATGAAAAACATAAAATATAAATACTTTAGGGTCATTTTCAAAATCACCCAAACTATTGCAAGTTTTTGGGGAGTGATTTAGACAACATTATTTCTACGGTTTGAAATAGGATTTTTTCAATAAGGATGGGTAATTTTGATTCCAGAGGTTCCCTAAAGGGGACAAGTGGAAGAGCATACACATGACATCCCTCTCTTTGCCAAATAAAAACTAGTTCAAATAACTATTAAATGCAAAAACTTGGAAATATGAATTCATTTTTAAGCACCAATTTGAAAGATTGAGTGGTGTTATTTTGACCCCTCAATCTTAGTTGTAAAAACATGTGAAAATTATTAAAAAAATACTAAATGAAACAATAATCACCTATTTTCATTTTAAACCCAAAGTTTGAAGTGTTCAAGACTTAGCATTCTAAAGATTCATTTAGGCACCAAATTTGAAGTGTGCATGATTTTAACCAAGTTATTTTTAAAACTCCAAATTAAAGTGTATGATTAGTTAAAATGCCCAAATTAACTTCTAAAACATCCTTTTAACTTGAAAAAACAAGATTAGGACTACCTAATTTAAATCACTTTAGAGGATGAGACAAGGACTTTTGAAAAATGAGCTCTTGGGTTGGCAGTAGAGTTGGGTTGACAGGTGAGCTGGGTTGAACAGGGGAGTTGGGTTGATAGGTAATTCAAGTTGATAGGTGAGTTAGGTTGATAGGTGAGTCAAGTTGATAGGTGCATCAACATGAGTTGGAGAAAGCCAAAACCAAGTTGGGCTAAGCCAGAGCCAAGTTGAGATGATCTAGAGCTGAGTTGGGTCAAATTAGAGCTGAGTCAAGGTAAACCAGAGCTAAGTCAAGGTGAGCTAGAGCTAAGTTAGGTTGAGTTAGAGTTGATTTGGATTGACCCAGAGCTAAGTCAAGGCAAGCTAGAGTGAATTTGGGTCGATCTAGAGCTAAGTCAGGGTGAACCAGAGCTGAGGTGAGTTAGAGCCAAGCTAGGCTGAGCCAAAGCTGAGTTGGACTGAGCTAAAGCCAATTTAGGCTAAGCTAGAGCTGAGTTGGGATGAGCAAGAGCTGAGTTGGGCTGAGCTAAAGCTGAGTCGAGCCAAATTAGAGATAAGTTAGGCTAAACTAGAGCTAAGTTGGGCTGTCCTAAGAATAAAACTATGGTTTATAAAAATGGACTTTTTTCCTCAAAGTTTTGCTTTTTTTTCTTTCATACTTTAAGAGCCTACATGACCATAGTTAATAGGTTGATTTTAGAGGATTTTTTAGAAAATTTATGGGTTGTGTTCCTATTGAGCATGCCAAAATATAGAGAGGATTACATAACATGATAAGTCAAACATTAGTCTAATAAATCAAAAGAAGAATGCATAAGAACAAACCAGATTAAACCTATCTATTCATTTGAGAATTACAAAGGATAGAAAGAAATAAATGAAAGAAACATAGTATTACCTTCCTAAATGGATTCACCATACCAATGCAGCTCAAAATCATGTTCTCCCTTGATCAAGTGCTCTTATTTTCAATAACAATAGTGGGCAACTATTCTAATGTCTCAAGAACTCTCTATAAAACCTAGGCTCATGATTTGGAATCACTAAACTAGCCTATCAATGAAGCTTGTAACTAAAATCAATGGTAAAATGCAAAGGATGTTGAAGACAATTCAACATAATAACTTTGTATAAATCAAGCTTAAAACTGATGTCCATGGCCTCTCTAGTTATAAATTTTCAAGATTGCTTAGAATCAACCTAAACCACCCATCTTGAGATGAATATGTGTGGTTAAGGATTAATTCAATATTTGGAATTGAATCCATAATTATCCTCACCATAAATTTAAGAAAAGGGGCATTGCAGAGGCATGGAGGGTCATTATGAGGCATGGGAGACCCATTATCTTGATATTTATGGCATTTAAGGCCTAGGAATGTCTTCCCAAGAAATGATGTCACCTGATGATGCAATTAATAGAAATCAATTTACAAAAGGAAATATTCAACAAATCTCATGGAAAATCCACTTAAGCTCTTGATTTGGATGAATTAGCCTTAAACAAGGTTAATCAACATTTGTGCATTTATTTGGAAAATAGACCTCAATTAATCAAAATGGTCAAAAAGTCATATTAATGAGTCATAATTTGACTCAAAAAGAATTGGAAGATGGCATTAGATGAATTGGAACCATATTCCCATTTTGAATTTTGCCTACAAAAAATAACAAAGGTACGTGATGTGTACCAATGAATTAGAAGAAAAGAGTGATCCAGAGCACACAAAGGCAAAATCATCATTTTGACTCAATAATTGATCAAAGTCAATTGGCCCATAAATTGTATTGCCCCCATTTAAGGATAATTTGAACTAAATTGGCACTTCTAAATGAAAAGTTTGAACCATTTACGGTGTTTTATGGATTTTAGCCTAAAATGTGCATTTGAGTGCAATAAGAGTAAGATTGATAATTTCAATGCAAAAGGTGTTAGGAATTAGATGTCTACACTTATAATCTTGATTATAAGTATCTATATCCTATGTCACTACCAACTATGAAAAATGTTTAATACCATACAAATATTGTGATATCATTACAATTGGATCTCTTATATCCCCAACCAACTCACTAACCTCATGATGAAAATTTCCAACCCATTTTGGCATACTTTGTATTGGTTGTGTAGGTGCATTTTGAATGTCTTTTAAAACTAGTAGTGGAGGTTCTGATTGTCCCCCTTATGGCTCATCATATCAATTGTAGTAAATCATAAAATGAGAGTCATCTAAATTGTATTATTATTCATAAGACAACTTTGAGCTGTTCTCAAGTAGAAAAAATCTCATCGATAAAGAAATTTAGTGGTGCATGGAACAAGAAGACAATATGCCTTCACATATTCATAGTAGTAGAAAAAGATATAAGAATGGCCCTTACTTCCCATTGCTTTTAAATTTTCATTCAGACTATGTGCCCATGATCCAAAAACTAAAAAATTAAAAACATTTGGCTTGACACCAAATTATTTTATTCAGGAGTCATATTTTTCACTACAAAGTGGGGAGTGTGATTTTGGATGCACGTTACACATTGAATTACCTATGTCCAATACTATGTAAGAAAGTCTTTGGAATGTAAATTCAATTGGCCATTTCCTTTAGTGTGTGGTTTTTGCACTTAGTTACACCATTTTACTGAGGGGTTTAGGGTAAAATATGATGAAGTTTAATGCTTGCATGTTCACTAAATATAATAATTTGATTGTTGAAAAACTCTCCTCCATTATCTATTCTAAGACATTGAATTTTTATCTCTGATAGCTTTATAAAAGGATTTTAAAAATTTGAAGTGATCAAAGGATTGTTTTTTTTTTCAAAAAGTATATGTAATTTATACGAGAGAAATAATTAATGAATGTAAGCATGTATTTATGTTTTTGAAAAGAAACATTGAGAAAGGAAATAGTATCACTATGAACCAATTATAATTTATCACTTTCCCTCAATGATTTTCCTTTAGAAAATAAATACATGTGTTATTTTCCAAGTGCACAACTTGGATAAACACAATATTTGGAAGAGACTTATGATAAACCAATAACCGTACGATGCTTATTGAGGTCTTACAATGAGAAATTCTTGAGATGACCAAAATGATCATGCTAGATATTACTCAAGTCAATATAGCATGTGAAATCATGACTTATAAATGTTGAGTTAACATAAATTTTTCATAATTATACAATAATGGTAGATGATCAACCTTGCTAATGGCTATAATAGAGGATTGGTTTCTAATATTTATGATGACAACATCAATAGGTGTAAACTCAATGGTTTTTCCTTCATTTAAATGTGTGGTCTAATAAATAAAGGTGAGGTTTGAAGACACATATAGAACATGGATAACTTAGTTGAATAATCCATTCTCCATCTCAACTGTCCCTTTGCCCTCAACAACTAGAGGACTATATTTTCTCATAAAAAATTAGTTATACAACAGTTGTTAAGATTTTTAAATAGTGAACCACTATGCACTCTATGATGAGAGGATCATAAATCCAAAATCTATTTAGACACATATGATTATGTTGTTTTAAAAAATTATGCTCTTGTCTTGGGAGGGGGAAGCTACATTTTTTTCATCTCTATTTCTAAATATGCCATTTTATTAAAATATTTATGTTTAACATGACCTGGTTTAATACATAAATTAAAACATTCTTAGTCAATATTGGTATTTAATTTCCATTTTCCTTTGTTTTTACTTAAGTAAGTGTTATCAATAAAAATTTAACCATAAGGAGGTTTAATATACCCTCCTTAAATTTTATGTAACATGGAAACATCTCTCAAGTTGTGGGTGACCTATGGGAGAGATGAGTCTCTAGATTGAAGGGCTAGCTCTATTACACAACACCTATAACTAACCACTAATATAATTGATTTGAAGTAAAAGATATAGATGGAGATTAAAAGTAATATAATAGAGGTGATTAAATAATATTAACTCCACAATCCTACTTGAAATTGCACTATGAAAGGTAATTCATAAAACTGATCTCAACACCCAAGGTTCTCCTAACAGAAGTGTTTCAACATGAAGATAGAATGTAATGTGTTTCTCAAGGTAGATGAACATAAGGTATTATAATAGACATTAATAGTATTATTAAAAATTAAAGAGACACAAAACAACCTTTTACACATCATGTGGCCTGTTAAGATTCATATTACTCACAGAAAGCATGAAAGAGTGAGATGAACACAAAGAGAAATGACCATCACTTGGCATTCAATTATGAACTACTTCACACACTAAGAAATAATTTGAGAAAATAAAACTATATTGAAATATTTTATTCAAATTAAAAATCAATAGTCAATTTATTATGGATTTTCCATACCAAATGTGGGTACCTTACAAGGCCAAAAGTGGTGGTTTATATAAATAATTTAGGAAGAGAGAGAGAGAGAGAGGCATAAAAGAAGAAGATTTCCAAGTATAAACATGAGATTTAAAATAAATATGGATTTATAAACTATTTGAATATGTCTCTAAGTACATATTTATCTCCTTTGAAGATCCTCCATCATCCAAGTGGCATAGGAGCTAGAAACTCAGCTTGACACCTTGCACAACTCAAAATTACCCTTGTTTACATGTGGGAAGTGAAAATGGACATTTTAATAATAAATTATACATGATATTATTTTATACATATAAATTGACACATATCTTGCATTTATAAACTCATTTGGTCTAATATTTCAGTAGTAATTATCATTCATATGCCTAGGTGTCTTGGTACTCCATCTCCCATGCCTAGCCTTCCAAGTAGCTCAAAACTTGAGTTCATATTATTAAAGAAATTATATCTCTATGAAAAGAACTAAAATAAATTATCATACTTTAATAAATCCATTTTGGTTTTTGGAACAACTCCTAAGATTCCATTTTACTCTTCCAGCTCTCATTAGGCCTATTTTCCTTGTAGCCCTAAAATCATGTAGACCTCCTTGTGTAAGATAGTGTAAATATGATAATAATACAATAAGTACATATTTGAGGATAAATAATGGATCTAAACCTCCATTTCAATTTTAAAATCTATAGTCTAAGTGGAAGTGACTTTTTTCTACCTTTCTCTCTCCTCAATTAGGCATTAATTAGGCCTCCATGCCTAAATGCCTAAATTTTTGTTCAAAATATCTCCAACACATGTTAATATGCCAAAAATCATGTTATTAACTTTAAATATCATATCACCAACCTCCATGTCAATTTTTAGACTATGATACCCTGTGGAAGTGTGAGAACCATGAAATGGCCTTAAAACCTAGTCTCATTTTAGGCTTGTTTGAGAATACCTTGAAAAATGAGATTTGTTTGATCACTTACAAAATTTAAAATATAGATTTTTTAGATTTAATATATTAAATACATCCCAAATTACCTATTCTATTTTTTTAAGTGTCTATCTATTCAAAACCCTATAAAATACAAAAAATCCTTGAAAAAAAGTGCATTTAATGTAGTCTATACAACTAAAAGTATAGATGAAGTACACCTAGATAATATAATTAGATTCTTAAACAATATACATGATGTTTTAGGACAAAATAAGATAATTAAATTCAATGTAGGAGTCAATATTTCACATTGGGTCTCTACTAGGGTTTTAGGAGGGTTTAAAGTGACTTTGGTTCTTAGTGACTGTTCATAAACCCTGGGCCCTAAATCCCTAAAATAATGCCAAAATTTTCAAGTGTAATACAACCATAAAATATACCTAGGTGCTTACGTATACATGCATCATTTCCATATGGTTATGAGTGCAAGAAGTTGAATCTTAGGCTGTAAATAGGTCATTGGAGAGGGGTTAATAGTCTTAAGCATTTTTCATGCATGTGATGGGTTTTATCCAAAAAATGACACATTAATATTGAATTTTAGGGGCCTCAATAACATCCTTGAAAAACAATGGGTTCCATACATAGTTCATGATATCAAAAAGTGAATGAAAGTATGCCTTGAAATACAATCATGTATTTGAAGAGCTCGAGGTTGTCTTGAGAATTAAAATTACACTTTTATTAATTTTCCCCTATTTGTGATGACTCTTGAATGTCTATAATATCATATTAAACCTTTAAAAGTCTTCAAATTTAAAATATAATCTAAAAACTACCATTTATATGACTTTTTAAAGGGTTTGTGTATGGTCTAAGGGATAATTAAACCATATTATCATATATAACATCTCACACACACACACACACACACACACACACACACACACACACACACACACACACACACACACACACACACACACACACACACACACACACCTCCATAAGATTCTATGTCTCTCAATATAATCAACCTTTTACAATTGATTAGATAGATAGACCTGTAAGCCTCATTAACTATATAGATAGGGTTGAGAATGAGTCCTATGTATAGTCATCCTTATCTTTGATATGATTTCGAATCTCCAAAAATTAAAATTGTTTCACTTACGTAGTCATTCAATTGAGTTAAACCTTAATTTTTTTCATATTCACTTTGTCTACTATCTACACTTGAAACCAATATGCATTGCCTAACATGCTTGTAGTTGAATATGATCTATGTATGTGGGGTTTAGAGAAGTTGATTTGGTCATATTATCTAAACTTTATCCCTAATCATTTTGAATTCCAAATTAATACTATCATTTTCTCATCTATTTCTCAAAACCCAAACCAATCACTATGTATTTTATCTTCTCTTTAAGCTTATAACCTATCTACTTACCAAAGTGACTTTTAGGTGGTCATATGATAGTCTGATTTCATTTTTTGGGTTTTAAGAATTTAATTTCCAATAAATGAGAATATAAATTAATTTTTTACACTATTGGGAGTTTTTAACCTCCTCAAATTATCCAAAACACCACATCTTTCCAAGAACACACTATTCTTTGCACCTTTTCAAAGTGTGGCTTTAGGTGTTCATCAGAGAAGTGTTTGAGCATGAGGTATTGAACTTGGTTTCTAAACTCCATCATGACACTCTAAATTATTAAAACTTCATGGAGGATTTATATCATTATTATTCAAGTTATATTTAACTTTTATAAAATTTCAAACTTTGCCTTTTGTCTTGAAACTTAGACCTGTGCATGGGTGCTAAGTTTGTGAACTCCCCTAATGAGTATGACATTGGTCACCTCAACCCCTCATGACTATAAAATGGTATAGATGTATTCATAAATTTTTTCATTCATTCGTAACTATATGGATTCATGTTTCCTATACCTAAAAATCTTCCTTCTATCCAAATGAGGACCTACAAATATGTCATATGTAGGTCTTTATTTTTCCTACATGGAATGCTAAATAATAACCAAATTTTCAGTTTTGAAGTTTAAATATTGTATAAAATATTATAAATTAGTTATCATCCTCTAAATAGTATTGTATATATCTAAATAAACATTATATCATTTCAAAATATTCTCCTTTATACGTACATGCCTATGCATATAGTCCATATACAAGGTTTCATGTGTTGAAAGTGAGAGTCTCTTAATTTGATCATGTCTTTTAATAGTAGTAGTGATGGGTTAGTAAGTGTAAAATTGAATGTTTTAATGGGAACTCTAGGTATTTTCACTATTTAAACACTCTCCACTTGGGACCTATAGTCCATGATTGTCCACCAGTAGGTCTGCAGACTTGTAGGTGGCTGAACACATTTTAGATATTTTTTTGAGATAATAATTGAAAATCATTATCATTAATTTAGATTTATAGTTTTATAATTCCACTCTTTTACATTATCATTAATGTTTCATTTATATTTGGGACAAGCTTAATAACTGTACCTTTAGAACACTGTTCATGATAGACCATGATTTCAAAAGCAAGACACTTGGAGCTATTTACAAGGATCACATTACAAGGGATTAACACATGAATATTATGAAAGTGAGGGATCATAAATGAAATATGAGTTAGTTGTAACTAATGAAGGTGACAAACATCTAAAACAAACCAAAATAGACTTGCACCAGGATGATATACTCACACACTTGAGACACCTTTCTCCTTTAAAGAAAACACCTCATGAAGTTGAATTTATTTATTAAAATACCATGAAATGGGTAATTTTATCCTATCAAATAGATCCACAAAAACATTCTCCTTCATCTAATTCTAGCATGAAGAAATATGAGCAAAACTAGACCTTGCTTGAATGGATAGGGCATAATGACCTATTATTGCTCTTAGAGATTGTTCATAAAGGAGGGGAAATGAATATGAAAACCAATAAAAATAAGTTTAATCTCATTAGGACCTATAAAAATTTACAAAAATTCAGCTCCAAACTTTTCTCTCTCCTAGTTGTACCATGCATTTGATTTTTGCCTTTCTAAGCTTGTGAAGGTAGCAATGGAGGAGAGAGAGTATCTAATGCATATATAAAACTTGAAACTTGATCCAAACCCTTAAAATGACCTTTAGAATTCCAAGAAACTCTTTGAAACTATTTTTATCTATCAAATGATCTCCTAAGGTTGTACAAGAACCCAAAAATGTTTGTAAAAGAATATTTTTCTTAGTTTAGGAGTTGAACTGCACTTGTTTCAAGTTCTAACCATTCTATAACCCATGTATGACATCAAGTGCATTATTATTATTATTTAAATGTTTTTAATTTGGTATGGTATGTAAATATCCTCCAAATTAGGCCAAAAGGTGATCAAAATGACATTTTAGCACATATCAACATAATAAAAAGTTAATGCATTAATATATGAATTTCAAGACACATTAATAACCTTTTATAATGAATATAAACCATGTAATGACCTTGAACACATTTTAAAACACCAATAATCATATATAACCCATAAGAATAGATAAGCACATATGATACCAAACTTTAAATCAAGCTAAATAAGGACAAATATGATCATATGGAGACCATTTAAGACCATAACAAGACCATATACAAGTTTTTATGACCCTATGAAAAGTTTCAACCTATAGGGGTTGATTGTTTCTTACTTGGGTTGAAAATTTGGTCAAAAAATTGGTGATTCATAGGGGTATCATGCCATTAATTCTAATGGATCAGTGGTCTTGTTTTCCCATTGGGTAATGAAGTCACTCCTATGCTATAATCTAAAATTGGCACACATCTAAAAGACTCAAACTCACCCCAAACCACACAACAAGAAGCAAACACACTATGATAAGGGAATTTAGGGAAAACACATAAAAAGAAACAATTGAAAAAAACACACCTACATATTATAAACATAACTCAAAACATGTTTGAGGTGATGAAACAACTCCTCTTGATTCAACAAGGATAGAAAGCAATGTTCCTAGAGTCATAGTTGCTCCATGAGAACAAATCACCATATGATGGATGTTTTTCAAAGAAAAATTGTTTTTAAATGTTGTAAAATGAATTAACATTATTTAAGTCTCTTTTAGCTACAATTTCATTACTTGAGACTCCTTTGACTGATCCTTTTATCTCTTCTTTAGGCCTTATTGACATTGCAACCTACTTGTTCTCTCTTTTGATGACTTGGTGATTCTCAATTTTCTCTTTGGGAATCATGAGAATTTGTATACATCACCTTCCTTTAAACCATGATGTAATAGATGTTTAAAAGCATCAAAATTGTCCTTTTTATGGCCACAAAAATCTATAACTGAATCAAGATCATCTTGATGTCCATGCTACTCATTCACATAAACTTATGTCTTGAGATTATTACACTCTTCCAAGACTTAAAACTACCTAACAAGGATTTCACACTCCTTTTTGTGTTTTTTAGGTCCATAATTGGCCTCATCATCAAGCCCATGTTTCATTAGATGATGAGCATTCCTACTTGCTTGTGAAAAATCTTGCATTATGGTATGTTACTATTACCATAAATAATCACATTCCTCTTGAATATCATGTACATGAAACTCTTCCTCCTGGGTAGGAGAAAATGCATCTTCTTCTTCACTACCATGCTCTAACACACTTGGAATATCACCATCATCACTCATATGTAAAAAATATCTATCTCATGTAGCTTGTTGAAGGGCATAATCAAACTTACCTTAAGGAACTCATTTTATTCTTCATGTATGATATATGTGCCCATATTTATTTATTCAATGAGCTTGTATGGATAAAAACCATGTTGATCAACTCCCCACTCATCAAGATAGAGATCAACTATGCCATCAAGAGGTGTTAAAGGTTCTTGGTCATTAGGATAGTCTCCCTCTTAATTTATATTGAAGTTCATGTTTGATGTGTTAGGCACATAGGGATATACATGAAACTTTTCTAAAGGTTTAGAATTGATATAGACCTTAACCCCATAACTAGTCTTAAAAGCCTTGTAGGACCTATATAAAGTCACATACCCTCCAATATTAGCATTGAAGTCCCTTGATAAGCAAAGGGAAAAGTGAATTGGTACATCTACAACCACCACATCTTGGGAGATATAAAATGTAGGATTAACATGGAGAGTGAGATACAAACATTTTATAATTCCAACTATCTTGGAAACTAATCCATCTAACTATAACACCCCCTTGGAGTGTGACTCATACTTCAACTTTAGATTGTTTGCTACTTGTTTAGGCATGAATGTTGTACTTGATCTACTATCAATCAATTAATTATGTACCAATGAGTATTGATTATTATAGATAGGTAAAATGGAGGAGATTTTTCCTTTCTTTTAGTTTTTATTGGCTTCCCATCCTTGGTCTTCAACTCATTTGTCAAAATTGTCCCTCTTTCACTAGGCTAACTAAATGATGTGTTGAGCTTAGAGATCTCATTTTTGAGTAGGTATATTTATCCTAGAATGGGAAATGTTTCCCAAATTTGGATGATTACATGAAATTTATTTATTTTCTCAACAATGTTCATAGGAAATCTGCCAACTTTGTCATGTACTCTAGGAGCCATAACATTACCACTAGCTTGTGTCACTTAAGGCATAAGAGAATACATATAAGGAGACTTAGCATTATGAGTTTTATTATTTAATTGAGCCATAGGGGATTTATTTTTCATACCTTATACTTTATGTGCTTGATAGTTCATTTTTGGACCACTACTTGCCCCTTGTACCTCTTCAGCCGTTCTCTTCTTTGACCCTGTATTTTTAGCTATGGAGTTTGATCCAATGTTGAGATTATCTTGGTAGTTGAATGCACATGAGTCTCCTTGAATGTAAATCATTAAGGTATAATTTTATTTATTATCTCATCTAATGTTATCTCCTCCATTAGGAATCTCTTTTTGAGTCATGGAAGGCATTGTTCCCCATTGAGCCATATAGGATTTATTGAATGCATCATTTGCATAGGTAAAAGAGTCATGAGGTTGGTCCCATGAAGGATATTATCTATTGTCTTGTACACTATTATTTTGGATAGGTACAAGTGATTTATAAGTAGAAGGAGAATTCTTATTTTGTCCATTATGTTATCTTACTTGAGTTAGCTTCCCTTGCCCTTGGTATTGACCTTGAAAGGGTTATCTAGGAGCTTGATAAGATTGATAGTGCTATAAAATATATTTTTTATACCTTCATTATTGTTTTTGTTGGTTCATATTAATATTTTTAACCTCTTCTCTAAGATTCTTGATAAGATCTTCTTCCTTTTGTTTTCTTGGTTGATTAGGGGTAGCTTACTTATGCTTGGGTGTGGGAATGGGAGTAATGGTAGGTATATGATTTTACACATCAGGAAATAAGGGAATGGGAGGTCTAGGATCTATCTTTACATCTTGAATAAGGAAATTATTAGCTATTATGGTAGTCTCATAGGCATTAGGTCAAGTATCTCATCATATGGATTAAATCATCATGGATATATCAATATTGAAAACTTTCAGATAAGAATGAAAAACATGATAGTAAGTAGGCCTTACCAAGATTGGGATCCTATCCCAAGTATTTTTAAATTTTGTGTTGAAGTCTTGAATGGAATCTTGAGATGCTCTCTTTATGTTAGTTATTGGGTTAAATACAAGTGATCAGATTTGTCTTCAAATATCCTTATCAAGGCATCACTCAATTCATACCATGTAGTGATAAAGTTGGGAGCCATAGTACCATACCAATCAAGTTCTTTACCCTTTGAAGAAACATACAACAAAATTATTGTAACATCCTTTTTAGTGATGTTATTTATAGTGAAAAAAATGTCAATGTTTCGTAATGTGTTCAATAGGAGTGGTGGTATCTTCTCTCATGTATGAAAGCACGCTTTTGAGGGTTGACATAGGAATCTCATTATAGTGAGAAAGTGAAAGATCTAAAGTAATATTTAAATTGAATGTAACAAAGGGAAAATTTATTGGGGCTGAAATCTTGAAAATTAGACCCAAGAAAATCCTCCTAATCGATATATGAGTAGCAAAAGATTTCTTGGAGTATGCATGTGTGTTAGAAAACTTCTTAGTTATAACTAAATAGTAAGGTAACTCTAAAAATTAAAATGGAATACCTTTATTAGATGATCTTGTAATTACCTTAGGCATGAAAATGAATCACTAGTTTATAACTAAGAGCCAATGAATGCTGGAGTTTCCAAATACTGCATGAAAGAAGCTTTATAACTTTGAATTTTCAAAGATTAACATCTACCTTTAACAAATTCTTGAACCATGAGGTTCCATTGGGCATGCTAAAAATATTATCAATAAAATTTTCACCCTAATGAGGTATACTCCATCTTAATTAAATTTTATGTAACATGGAAACATCTCTCAAGTTGTGGGTGGCCTATGGGAGAGATGAGTCTCTAGATTATAGGGACAACTCCCTTGAATAACACCTAAAACTAACCACTAATATAATTTATTTTAATTAAAAGGTAAAAAAAGATATTAAAAATAATATAACATAGGTGATGAACCAACATAAACTCCATAAGCCTACTTGAACCTACACTTTGAAAGGTAATTCACAAAACTGATCTCAATACCCAAGGTTCTCCTAACAAAAGTGTTTCAACATGAAGGGAGAATGCAGTGTGTTTCTCAATGTATATGAATATAAGGTCTAATAATAGACATTAATAGCCTTATTAACACTTAAATAGACAAAAAAAACCATTTACACATCATGTGACCTGCTAAGAGTCATATTACTCACACAAAACATGAAAGAGTGAGATGAACACAAGGAGAGATAACCATCACTTTCTATTCAACCATATACTAATTCACACACTTAATAAATAATTTTAGAAATTCAAATGAGATGAAAATATTTTATTCAAAGTAAAAATTAGTAGTCAATGTAGCAGGGCTTCACTATACCAAATATGTATACCTTACAAGGCCAAAAGTGGTAGCTTATATAGAGAATTGAGGAAGAGAGAGGGGCATAGAAGAAGAATATTTCCAAGTTTTTACATGATATTTATAGGAAAAATGGAGTTATAAACTATTTAAATAGGTTTATAAGGACATATGTCTCTCCTATAAATATGCTCCATCATCCAAGTGGCATAGGAGCTAGAAACTCAACTTGACATCTTATACAACTCCTCAAAATTACCCTTCTTTGCATATGAGAAGTGACAAATGGAAATTTTAATCATAAATTCACCATGTTTTTATTTAAAAAATATAATTTTACACCTATAATGTATTTAAAAACTCATTTGTTATGACATTTCAGTATCAATTATCATTCATATGCCTAGGTGTCTTGAAACTCCTTCATCTCCCATGCCTAGCCTTGTCCGAGTGGCTCAAAACTTGAGTTCATCTTCTTTACAACATTATATCTCCATTAAAGGAATATAAATACCTTATAATAATTTAATAAATCTACTTTGTTTCCTAGAATAACTCCCAAGACTCCATTTTTCTCCTCAAACTCTCATTAGGCCTATTTTCTTTATAACCCTAAAATGATGTAAACCTCCTTGTGTAGGATAGTGTATAGATGATTCTTAAAAACTAAATATTTGAGGACATAGTATATATTTACAGATCCATGTAAGTTTTTAGATCCAACATTTGAATGTAAGTGCCTTTTTTGTCTTTCTCTCTCCTCAATTAGGCCTAAATTATGCCTCCTTGCCTAGAAGCCTAATTTTCTACTCCAGATACCTCCCACACTATGAAACCACCCAAAATCATGTGATTAAATTTCAATATAATATCACCAACCTCCATGTCAAATTTGAATCTCTGAAACCCTTTAGAAGTGTGAAAACCATGAAATGGCCTTGAAACCTAGTCTCATTTTAGGCCTATTTGAGGCTACCTTGAAAAATGAGTTTTTTATGATTAATTATAGAACATATAGTACATATTTTTTGGATTTAATATATTAAATAAATCCTAAATTACCTCTTCCAATAGTTTTCAAGTGTCTAGCTATTCAAAAGCCTACAAAATACCAAGAATCCTTGAAAAATAGTGCATTTAATGTAGTCTATATAGCTACAAGTACAAATGAAGTACACCTAGAGAATATAATTGGAGTCATAAATAATATACAAGAGTTTTTAATAGTAACATAGACCATTCAATTCATTTTAGGAGTCAATATTTCACATCAGGTCTCTATTAGGGTTTTAGGAGGGTTTAAAGTGATTCTAGTTCTTAGTGATTGTTTATAAACCCTAGGCCCTCAATCCTTGAAATAATTCAAAAATTTTCAAGTATAATACCACACTAAACTATAAATAAGTTATTAGGTCTCCATTCATCCTATCTATATGGTTCTGAGTGTAATAAGTTGACTCTTAATATGTAAAAAAGCCATTAGAGAGGGGTTGATAGTCTTAAGAATTATTCATGCATGTGATGGGTATAATACAAAAAAATACACCTCAATATTAAATTTTATGGGAATCACTACCATAATTTAAAACCATTGGGTTCCATTTATAGGTTCATGATCTCAACAAGTGAATGACATTATGCCTTGAAATGCAGTCATGTATTTGAAGAGCTTGAGGTGGTCTTGAGAATCCAAATTGCACTTTTATTATTTTCCCATATTTATGATGAATATTGAAGGTCTATAATATAATATTGAACCTTTAAAATTATTTATTATTCAAATCTTATATCAAAAAGCTACCCTTTATATGACTATTCATAGGGTCTGTGTATAGTCCTAGATTTGTTTGGCCTAAAACAAGGCTTATTAGCATTAGTATCACTTTTTGATGGGTATAAGGGAATCTTGAAACCATATTATCATAGAGATAAAATAAATATATAATTTAATCCCTCTTTAAGCCTATATGTCTTTCAAGACAAGCAACCTTTTATAATTGATCAGGTAGATAGGCATGTAGGCCTCATTAACTATATAGACATGGTTGAGAATGAGTCCTATGTACAATCATCCTTCTATTTGATCTCATTTTGAATATTAAAAAACTTAAATTATTTAAATTACATGAAATTTCACCTGATATAAACCAAAATTCTTTTCATATGCACTCTATCTACTCTCCAAACTTGAAACTAATATGCATTGCCTAATAGACCTGTAGGTGAAGATGAACTGTGTATGTGGGGTTTAGCGAAGTTATTTTGATAATATTATATATGATTTATCCTTGATAATTTTGAATTACAAATTAATAATATAATTTTTTCATCTATTCCTCAAAACCCAAACCAATCACTATGCATTTTATCTTCTCTTCAATCTTATAAACTATCTACTTACCAAAGTGACCTGTAGGTGGCCATAGGATAATTTGAATACATTTTTTGGGTTTTAGGAATTTAATTAAAAATAAATTATAATATTAATGACTATGTTACAATATTGTGATTTTTAAACCTCTTCAAATTATCCAAAACACCACATCTTTCCAAGCACACATTAATCTTTACACCTTCTCAAAGTGTGGCTATAAGTGGTCATTATAGAAGGGTTTGAGTATGAGGTATTGAAATTTATTTATTAACTCCATAATGAAACTTTGAATTATTAAAACTTCATGGAGTATTTATCTCATTGTTATTCAAGTTTCATTGACATTTTATAGTATTTTAAACTCTGTCTTTTATCTTAAAACTCAGACTAGTGCACGAGTGCTAAGTTTGTGAACTCCCCTAATGAGTATGACATTGGTCACCTCAACCCCTCATGAATATAAAATGGTCTATATGTATTCATAATTTTTGGAATTAATTATTCATTATATAGATTCATTTTTATTATACTTGACAATTTTCCTTCCTATCCAAATGAGGACCTACAAATCTGTCACATGTAGGTCTTTATTTTGCCTACATGGACTACTATAGAACAACCAATTTTTGAGTTTTGAAGTTTAAATAATGTATAAAATATTATAAATTATTTATCATATTCTAAATATTCTTGTATATCTCTGACCAAACATTATATCATCTCAAAATTTACTCCTTTATATGTATAAGCCTATGCATACAACCCATATACAAGGTTTCATGTGTTGAAAGTGAGAGTATTTTCATTTTATCATGCATTTTAATAGTGTTATTAAGGGGTTATTAAATGTCCACTTGAGTTTTTAAATGGTAAATCTAGGTCTTTTCATCATTTAAACACTCTCCACCTGGGACCTATAGTCCATGATTGTCCACCTACAGGTTTATAGGCTTGTAGGTGACTAAACACAATTTAGTTCTTTATTTGAGATAATAATTGAACCTAATTATCATTAATTTGGATTTAAAATTATCCAATTCCACTATCATACATTATAATTAATTTTTCATTGCTATTTGGGCCAAGCTTGACAATCTTACTTGTAGAAGACTGTTCATGATAGACCATGCTTTCAAGAGCAAGACACTTGGAGTTATTAAAAAGGATCACATTAAAAGGTAAGAAAACATGAATATTATGAAATTTAGGGATAAAACATGAAATTTGAGGCACCTGGAACTCCTAAAGGTGACAAACATCTCAAACAAGATAAAACAAACTTGCAACAAGATGATATGCTCACACACTTGAGACACCTTTCTTTTTTGAATATAACACCTCATGAAGTTGAATTGTTTGATTAAAATAAAATGAAATGGGTCATTTTATCCTATAAAATCACTCCAAAAAACCATTTTCCTCCATATAATTCTATCAAGAATAAACAAGAGCAAAACTAGACAATGCTTTAATGGACAAGGCGTAGTGACCTCCTATTACTTTTAGTGATTGTTCATAAATGAGGGGCCATGAATATAAAAACCAATGTCAATAAGTTGAATATAATTATGAAGTATAATAATGGACACAATTTTATCTCCTAAATTTATCTCTCTTGGCCATACCATGCATTTGATTTTTGCCTTTCTAAGATTATGAAGGTAGTGATGGAGGAGAGAGAATGTTTGATGCATATGTAAGACTTGAAACTTGATAAAAAGCCTAAAAATGACTTTTAAAAGTCCAATAGACTCTCTAAAACCATTTTTATTTTAAAAATGATTTCTTAAGGCATTACAAGTACCCAAAAATGCTTGTAAAGGAGTATTTTGCTTAGTTTAAGTGTTGAACTAAAAATGTTTTAGGTTCTGACCATTCTCTGACCCATGTATGACATCAAGTACATTACAAGGATTATTGAAACATTTTAAATTTGGGATGGTACATAAAAATCCTCCAAATTATGCCAAAAGGTGACCAAAATGACATTTTAGAATATATCAACATAATAAAAGGTTAATGCATAAATATATGACTTTCAAGACACATTAATAACCTTTTATAATGACTCTAAACCATGTCATAACATTAAAAAAACTTGAAAACATCAATAATCATATATAATACCTAAGATTAGATAAGCACATATGAGACCAAACCTTAGATCAAGCTAAACCAAGACAAATATGACCACATGGAGACTATTTATGACCATGAAAAGACCATTTACAAGTTTTTATAATCCTATGAAAAGTTTCAACCTATAGGTGTTGACCATTTTTTAATTGGGGTAAAAATTTGTTCGACAAGAAGGATTATACTGAGTTGATGGATTGCCCTTAGGCATGGGGTTTGATTTATTTATTTTTCTTGGTAGGGAATTTGACTTTGAAAAAGTTAGGTTGTGTCATTGCATTAGTATAATTAAATATTAATGTATATTTCTTAGTACATTCAGGTCAGATGTCCCTAATAATAATTATTTTTTGTATTTACTTTGAAGTTGCTAATGAAACATATCAAAAGTCAGTGCCACATATGCATATCCCATAGAGTCTTGATTTGTGTAGTATTTTACAATAAAGAGCTATGTAAGGATGACCCAATTTGGATAAAATAGTCATAATGAGATTCTCATCATTTTTTGTTTTCTAGTCACTCAAATTTTGTCATGAATACTTGATAATGTTAGTTTTGGCCCACTTTTATTTTAATTGACTTGAACACTTAATTTGAATCTATTTCACCACCTCACTTTATCCTAAATATCTATACAAACCTATCCCTTTATAATTTGATATATTACACTTGGGAAAATATTCTTAATCAATAAAAACCTCTCTAAGCATCTGTATAGACATTCTAAATCTAAAATTTCATACATTACCCTTCAGATCAGGATTGACTAGTATGGGTCAATAGTGAAAATTAGTCTTGACCCCTATTGATCGATCCTATCCTTCACCTTAAAAAAAAACTATATTTAAAATTTAGAACCACTCTTATAAGTTTGTCCATATTTTTTGGGATAAGTAGTATGACATTTTTACCCTTTTGGATTTATATAAAGACACATCTAAGTCACCCATTCTATCACTTAGAAATCATTGAGAAATTTCAACATTGAAGTACACTTACACTAATGCACATTGATCAAAACTTCTCTATTATTTCCAAATTTTATTTTAATTATTTAAAGTAGTCCTTAACCAAGTAAAGGGCCTATTATATTCACACCAAAAAAATATATTATCAATTATTTAATCCATCTCTAGATGCATACATGTAGAAAAATGAGCACAACCACATAAAACACTCTAATTGGGAGAACTATGTGGGATTTATTTCCCTCTTTGAAGTTTTAGATACATAGGTAAAAATCAATCATCACAAAGATAATTGGGGTCAACTCAACCCATTACACTCCCCTATTTTTATTTGCATGTTTTTAATCTATTATAATCCTTATTAGGGTTTAAAATTTTAAGATGTTATTTTTAGGTCATTCACACACATTTTAAGGTAAATTTAATACACACAAGTATGTTTTAAGCATGCACATATGAATTTTCCCTAATTTCCATAATTTTCCACAAAGGAAAAAATCAACCAGTAGAGGAAAATAGTGCCAATCAATCTTGTACCATTTGTGATGATCCTAACCCTAAGAAATTATAGTCATAGTTCCTATGGCACATGCATAATCACTATGAATTAATCATTTTTAATCATCTATTAGTTGTACATGATCAACACATAAACAAAAAAAAATTAGTCTTTTTGTGTTGTTCATAGTTAGTATTCTTTCATTCAATTATGCATTATTGATTTCAATAGTTTACTTTCATTCTTCTAGTCACAAGTTATTTTACATCATTTTCTATCTTTCAAATATTTTTATCTTAATTAGAGTTAATACACTAGTTAATTCCAAATTATGATAAAACATATTGGTGAATCCATATTGTATTTGATCATTGTTTCAATTTTTTGTCTTAGGGTTTAGATAAATTCATAATTTATGACACCAAAATAACTTTATTTAGATCTTGTATCTAATATGTGACATAAAATAACTTGATTTTGATCTCAGGTTAATAGTTAACATAGAAATCACTTTATTTAACCTTAGATTTTAGGGAAAATGAATAATCCCATACACACAAAAATAATTTTATTTAAGACCTACATTTTAATTTAATTTTACTTTATTTTCAATTTGAAACAAATCTATGATCATGTTGGATGAGATTTTTTTGCTTCAAGATTTTCTAGTTTTCATTACATGTTATCTTCCCTTATTAAAGAAACTCATTAACACTCATGTAATAAAATGAATAAAATCCCATTTTACTACACTGACACAATTAATACAAAATTTTATAAAGTCAAGTATGATATAGGAATAAGATAACTCATACATTCAATATTATTTAAGTCTCACTATATAATTACCTTAGAAAATGAGAAGGCATATAAATATAATTTTGATAAGAACAATAGATTTGTGCCTATTGATGTGAAATAATTTGGTGAACACATTGATGCATACTTATATGAAATCGAGTCTATGTTATTTGTAGCTAAACAATAAAATAGAAACATGACCATGTTAGGACATCTGAAGAACAAAATGATTCCATTGTTAATATTGATCAACCTTTCATAAATCCTACCACAGGTGTTGTTATTTATAATATTGACACTTTACATCTACACCTTTGGGTTTAGAGGAAAAATAAGCTTCCAATATATATATATATATATATATATATATATATATATATATATATATATCATACATGACCTTTGATATCTATGCATCCTACATCGCCTACCTTGCCTACTACACAATTCTTTGTGCAAACCATTTAAGTTTTACATGCTTGGGTGTTGTAATTAGAGAAAGGTATACACAAATTTATCTAATAAATAGATTCATAAGGCTTGTTTCATAATCTATTAGTACCTGAGATTACAATGTATCCTTTACATACATGATTTATAGCATGAAAACTTCCACTATATGAAGGTAAAGGAGATCCAATTTTTTTTTGATATTTTCATGAGGTATGTTTGGTTTATAATTTCAATAATAAATTTATAACTAATTTTTTTCTTGTAGGCATCTAATTATGGCTACAACTGGCTTCTTAACCAAACTTCAAACTAATTCCTACCAACCATTGAAAATTAAGCCTAGGAATCATTAAACATCCTAGTTTCATTTGTGCATCATTCATCAATGATTAGAATCATGTTGAGGAATCCCTACTTGGGATAATAGCCCATATGCATCAACAAACTCTCAAAAATTCTTCCCTAATCACCTTGTGATATAGCAACTGACAATTTGGACCATGGACCCATTAAATGGGGAACTTGATCAAATATTGAAAGAGATAAATACTAATAAAAATTAATCATCTAATTAAACAAGATTAAATGTTTAGTTAGATCATCCATTGAAAATTAATAAATATCTTAAAAATAAAATTCCAAAAATCAAAATAATCAAGCCTTCCATCATTGCCTTTATGAGTTGTCAAGCTCTTTGAAAATATCTCAAAATATCTAATTTGAGAGCCATTCCTAATAATTGAAAATCATAATTAAATGACAATTATTAACTCAACTAAAGTTAGTCTCAACTCACCTAGGGTTATTTTGAATCCATTATAAGCCTAAAATCAACCTTAACTCACCTTGGGTGAGAGTTAATTCTTGAGGCTATAAATACAAGGCCATGCCTATTGTTTTCTAAGTTATTTTGGTGTAAAGTTATTATGAACAAATTTCTTGATCAAGTTCATTTAATGTAGTTTTATAATGCCTAAATGCCTTACAATTAGTGTTACCATGCTCAAATCATAAGTCAAGAAATCAAAGCCAAGGTGTGAAAGAAAATTGAAGCCAAAAAATCTCCATTGATGAATATTTATTGATGCATAAGATGAGAAAACCATTCAATAAGCCATTTAGAAGCTTCAAAGAAGGTAAAAGAAGGTGTTATTTTATGTTTTTATTATGCTTTCATATGTTTACTTATTACCTAATCTCCCCTTAGTGTCTAGGCTATATGTGTTAGGATTTCAATGTGCTTATTTGAGTTTTATTTATTGGACTAACACAAGAATAACCTCCCCTCTATGTATTCCTTGTCCACATGTTGGCACACCCAATGAGACCCACTCCCTAAAAAGTTGTTCACAAGGCCTTTTAGATCATTCTAATAATAATTTTCATGTAAAAATTCAAGCTTGATGATCAAAATAGGTGAAAATTGGAGGCTCAAGGATGTTTTTCTAGAAGTCGTGAAGTTGCTCTATGTAGTCACGATTTTGCTCTCTAAAATCATGATATTGCACAATATCACTACTTTACAGTCATAGTATTATTATAACTATAATGATATTGTGTTGAATACCACAATTTTTAGACTAACTATTTGTGTTTTTAGGGAAATACATGATATTAAAATATCATGACTCTAACATTCATGATATTACCTTAAAAATCATGGTATTATAATGTCATGACTTTGCAAGTCATGATATCACCATAATTTTAGTGATATTGCATTTAACCATTATGGTTTGTGCTAACAAGTTCATGTTGTAGGTTAAGTTACAATATCATAACTTTGAGAATAAAAATATTTCATTTATTTATGCATTATTATTCCTAGACTAATGATATTGCACTAATACTCTATTTTTTATGCAATTTTTGGTATTATCACAATATTCATAGTTTTGTAGAGAGAGTCATGGTATTACTTTGTGTTTGTGTGGTTTTTCATTCTATATAGAAATTTAGAAACCTGAGAGCAAGTGTTTGAATGCCATTTCTTCACTCATGATTTGATTCTAAGCACAAGGACCTCTAACATTTTTTTAGAACCCAAAGCCCAAGAGGAATACATTTAAAGCATTCTAAGTTGAAAATTTTACATTTCAAATTGGTATTTTAGAATCTTTTTTCCTTGAGTCATTTTTTTCTTTTTAAAAGTTTTCAACAACAAATGCTAAGGGGCTTAAATTTCATAACATATTTCATTTTGGTTTTATAAAACTAAACTCTCATATTAGTTACATACTCGTAAGATTGTTTTCATTTTATTCTTTTTTGTTGAAAGTGTTTGTTTAAGCAAGATGAGTGACACATGTATGCTCTCCCCCCATCTCCTTTAAGGAACTCAAGTGATAAAAAATATTCATTATTTTCCTTTTTTGCTTTAGTCCAAAATCATGGAAATAAATTTTTTAAGGCCCTCCCCAAATCTGTATGATTTGAGTGACCTAAAACTAACCCTAAAGTCTTTCCACTAGTCTTTATTTTCTTGAATTTTGGCTTGTGAGTGGGAGTTCATCGCCTTGTCATGAGTTATTTAGGGAAGAATTGACTTGATAATTCATCTCCTAGAATATTTTCAACCCTAATCCATGGTGGGGTATATAAATTGATGGTGACCCACCAAGACACTTGTTTTGAGAGGTTAAAATAATCTCCATTAATGGTACTTAACCTTAGAATGTAAGGGTAACTCGGATGTCGTACTACACTAAGCAAGCGACATATTTAATGGTTGTGAAAAATACAAGACCTTTTCATAACAAGCCAATTTAATTAGATCCAAATGACATGATTAAATCCTTAGTGTTAGACACACTTGGGACCATCTATAAATGAATGGATATTGATAGTTTAGATAACCCCACTTTCCATGGACATATTTTTGATGCAGGGTGAGTAGTTTGAAGTTCCATGTCATATTATAAACTCTTAAGAGAAGAGGGGGGACTAAAAACCCTAATTTACATACACTTTTAATTTTTGTATTAACAATTTAAAATCCTCTCAAAATCAAGTATATAGATAAAATTTGAAAGTATGATGCAACCTTGTTAGTTTTAGGATTTAGGATGTTACACTTAGGTATTTATGTTATTTTATCCTTTATTACTTGGTCTTGTGTCCAGTTATTTGTTTTTCATAATACATAAAAAATGCATCCTATTTATACATTACTCCTTTATTTTAAAATAATTTACACCATCCATTTGACTCCATACCTTTACCTTAGTCTTTTGACAAACTTTTTTGTGTGTCACGTGTTTGAAAAGGGTGTCATTGTGTTGTCCAATTCATTCCAAATATTGTGTCTTAAAGTCTTGAAACACACCATTAATCATACCTTTAGATAATTATAACCTCATTACATTTCTTGATTCATTTCAAATACTTTTTTCCTTGTGTCTAAATTCCAATTTTGAAACCAAAGTCTCGTATGCCTTTTGGATCAATGCCTAGTACTATCATACCATTCATTCTTGTCTAGCTTGTTGTTTATTTTTAAGGAGCCTAGTTTTCTAAGTTAAATTCAAAATTAGCCTTGACAATTTCAAATCCAAACATTGATTGATTTTTACCTATGTCTTGTGTAATTTTGGCTTAGACATCAATCTTTCACTTTTGAGTTGTGTAACTTAGGTTAATTCTTTATTCAATTTGAAAACTATTTTTATGCCTAGATTTGGGGAAGTGGTCTATCTTCTATATGCCTAGAGTTTCAGGCCTTATACCAAATGAATAAGTTCATGTTTAAAGTTGAATGACTAGTTTATGTCAAATTGTTTCAAATTTTTAAGATCAAATCTCTTACCTTATTTTGTTTAAACTCTAGATTTTTTGAATTTTAAAAAAGACCTTAGCAATACCTATTTTGAGCCTAGATTTTGTGCCTTTTTTCCAAAAGACCTAGCATATTTTGTTTATTTAGACCTAGATTAGACTTATTTGAAACACTTTGTACCTAAGTTTGGCATTCTAATTTTTATTCATCCACTTGACCTTTTTATGTGAGACATTTGACATTAGACATTTGATGTTAGATTGATTTGTACTAAGTTTTAGCACTAGCCATTTTGGAGATATAACTCTAATTTTATACCAAGTTATACCAAGTTAGAATTATTTGTCCTTTGGACATTATTTTTGTGAGTTTTTAAAAATCTAAACATATTTTTGCAAAACATTCATCATTGATTTTAATATGTCTTGCTATATTGATAGTGGATCCAAATATAATCCAAGATATGATAATGTAGTTGCACAAGATGACTTTATTTAGGACCCTTATGGTGATCATGTAGTTTGTGAAATGGATCCTTATCCTCTTTACACTACTCAATCTGGGGAATAAAGCTAATATCCTCTAGCCTGCTATTTGGCTAGTATGCCTCCATAGTCAAATCAAGACCAATAACAAATAATGCAGTACCTTGATAATGTACCATTGATTGTATACCAAGTTAAAAAAATAATTACTACATTACTTTGCCAGCAGCATATAATACTTATTTGTTTGGTCATCACTTGATTGAAAACAAGGATGAAGTTGTAATCAGATTTGTTGAGATAGGGGCTAAATTTCCAAAAAACTTCCCCCATAAAAAATTGTTTAGTCTAGTTAGAGTGCCTTTAACTATACCTTATAATCAAACCATTAAACAAGCCTCTTCTAGAAATCCTCAAGTGCTCTTGCCAATGTCATATAAAAACCCCAATATGATTTTCATATGCAAAGGTCTCATGGAAGACCATTTTATATGAATGCAAATAACTTATCAAAATTATTTAAACTTAGCACATAACTTTAATAACATGGATATGCCAAATACTCCACTCATCAAGATAAATCCTTCAAAAATAGTATTAATAGAATTAAAAGGCCAAGGTAATTCTGGTATAGACCCCTTTAAAAAAATAAATTTAGTTTGAAACATGTACAATATCCTAGATATCAAAGAAGTATTTATTGCTTCTATGCATAATAACATGCCAAACATAATGGATAACATGTAAGTGTCTTACAATCTAGGCCAAAGTGGTTTAACTGTACCAACCAATAGTTTGTAATAAGTGCCTTTAGTTAACACCATGAGTGGTTCACAACAGTAGTGGGAGGAACTCCTACGTCTTAAACACAACCAACTACCTCTAATTATCAACCAACTACTTCATCAAACATATAATTGCAAGGATTAATTAAGAAAACATAAACTAGTACCTTGCCTCAACAAAACATGACAAATGTCACTCCATAAAAATAGGTGATGACTAAAATTCAACAATAATAGGCATAGTCCAATATACCAATGTAATAAGGTATAACATTTTACCACCTCAATAGGGGGAAATAAATTTTCCACCTCATTAGCTAGTGACAAGTGTCCTCAATAGTCATAGACCAACATACCTTTATAATCACAAACATTGTCTAATCAACAACATATGTCTTTTGGTCAATGATAAATTCCAAATATCCAAAAATCATCTACTTCACAATAGGTGTTTGCAAAACCAAGAAGTACCACTATCTAGTAAGTACCAATTAGGCAAAAAATGCCTTTCATTCCAAACATTGCACAAATCTAATGATAGGGCCTTGGTTCATAATAAGTTTCCCTTATTCAATTAGGTTTGACTAGTCAACTGCAAGTCCCTACTCAAACTCAATAGGCACAATACTTCACTAAAAGCCATGTCCTTTCATCTTAAGCATAATTACCTCAAAACTAGGCCTATATACTAGATCCAAACCAGAATATCACACCACAATACATGCAATTTCAAAAATCACATCTTAATCCATGGATACATATTCCTAGTTAGTTCCATAACCAAGCCAACATTCCATAATAAATCATGACTCTATTATACCCCAATCAAGGTAATCTACCTTTGACTTCCCAATCTCTACCTCAGGGTAATGTTTTATCTAGTTTCTTAGCACAAGAACTAAAACAAATGAAGGATGAAATTATTACCATCCAAGCTAATAAATAGACATAGAAATTTAAGTTGGATGACATGTGTTCCTACCCATTTAACATAGAGTATTTATAGAAACCATTACCTCTAGGGTATGAACCACCAAAATTTGATAAGTGCAAGGGTAAAGGAGACCCTAAGTCCCATTTAATAAAATTCATTGTTATTTTCCATCTAGTTGCTTATAATGACATATACCTCCTATTTTTTCCTCTAAGTCTAGTAGGATAGGATTTGGAGTGGTTTCTAAAATTTCCAAAGAATTTAGTATTGAATTTTGATGACCTTTCAAAAAAAATTCTGCAACATTTCTCTTACAATATCAAACATGAGATTTCATTGGTAGACTTGACTCAAGCGAAGTAAAAACCTAGTGAAATATTTACAAGATATCTATAGAGATGGAGATCACTTGTTTGTCAATTCACCCATATCTTACTAGATAAATAATTAGTTGTTGTGTTTACAAAAAATTTCACAATGAGATATCCTATCATTTGGAGCTTCAATGCACATACACTTTCAAAGAGATCATAAAAAAGATTTTGCTAATTTAAAAAGCCCTTATTAACAAAGAGATTATCAAGTTAACTTTATCAAACCAAAATTAAAACCAAAACCAAGGAAATGGTCAAAATCATAACTAAAACCAAGCCTAAGCACAAGTGTCGGCATCTTCCCAGTCTAGTAATTATGAAAATTCTAAATAATTCAACCATAATAAGAATGTTATTGTAAATGGAATAACCAAGTTACAATATGTCCAAATAATGCAAATAACATCTACTCAACTAATGCCATAAATGCAAATTATTCCTCACCAATAACCCATTCAACAAGCACAACCTTCGTAACAACCTATATTTGCTCAACAAATGCAACAACCAAATGACCTTTGCAAACCCCTCCTCCAAGAAGAAACATACCTACTCATCGAGTCTTTAGTGACCTTGGAAAACTTATTAAATATATGGTTCTCAATCTAGCCACCATTAATCTAATTAGTTGGCCAATATCAAAGCACTATCCTAAGGGTATTCCTTATTCAGACTGGTATAGAGAGAATGAGTTTTATGAATACCATCGTGTTCATTGACATAATATATGTTGTTGCATGTAAATCAAACATATCATTAAAAATGTGTTGGAAAATGGGGAGATTACACATTGGATAATAGAGCATCTAAATACAATTAGAACTTGGGTATATATCAAAACCCTTTTCCATAACATAATAATAATAACCAACAATAAAAATAACAAAGGCCAAAACAATAGTAACAACCGTATCAATAGTCAAGATAACAACAATAATACCAACAACAACAATAACAATAATGCCAACAAAATGGAAGGAACTAAGGCCATAACAATTCCAATACCCAACAAACTCAGCACATAATTACACATGACTACAACAAAGTTGTAGGTTATATTATGGGAGGTTGGATTTCAACCATTACCATTAATCCAAGACCATGTGTCAATAGAACATGATCATTGCTAAATAATTCCAATCAACCCATCTATGCTAGTGATCCTTCCTTGACCTAGGATTGTATATCAGTACATCAACAAGTAAGAATTACTACTTTTGGACCTTATATCGATAATTCATAATTACCCCATGACCATTTACAAGTGCATCGACAATTGAGACTTATCATATCTAGATCCTCACCAACATTATTTTCTAGAAATAATGGTCTTATATCTAATCACAACTTGGCAATCAAATATTACCATTCCCATCCCATAACCATCCACCACCGAGCCCATGCAAACCACCATTCTAGCTAGCAACAAGTCATCTACCACTATTAAGGAAAAGATGTTTGATAATGTGGAATAACTTTAAAAAATGCCCACACAAATCTCCATTTTGTATTTATTATGTATGTATACTATCCATAAGAATATCTTAATAGAGTTCCTCAGCCAATCCCAACTTCTAAATGACATAAGCATAGACAAATTCCAAACTTTGGGTGGAAATCTAGTACCAGGCCAAAAATTAAACATCAATCACAATGATATGTCATCCCTTGGCTCTCTCCATAACAATCTATTATACATTGAAGTTGTCATTATGTAACAAAAAGTGAATTGTGTCCTCATAGATAATAAATTAAGCCTAAATATTGTGTCTTTGAAGATCATCAAGCATCTCAAACATATAATAGCCAAATTATAGCTAAAAATTATCATTATCAAGGCCTACGATAATGAAGAGTAGAAATCACAAGGCACCATCAACTTGCCAATTATCATTTGGCCCTTGACCCATGATACACTATGCCATGTGTTAGACCTAGATTTGTCATACAATTTTCTCTTGGGTAGACCTTGTATACATGAAATTCATACAATCCCTTTAACATTACACCAGTGTTTCAAATTATCTAACTCAAGTATGTAGGTCACTATCAACAGAGATCTATAACCTTATAAACATTGAAAATATTTGGAATCTAAGTACAAAAGCTATAACTACTATTTTAGCTTAGATCTAATTTCTAAGAAGGACAAGGGGAAAAAAATTCTTGTTGATTTTCCAAAGGCCAATTACATAGACCCATATAGTTTTAATTCATATTACCATATGGTACCTCCTAAATTATCTAATCATTTTACCATCTTGGCCAATGACCTAGGTGAGTATTTGACCCATGAAACATTTCACATTGCCAGGCTTCCATAGAACCCCAAGTCCTATGGAAGACCTAAATTCAAGCCACCCTACATGGAATGGAAATGAAAAGGAAAAGGAAAATTACATAGTCTAGCTCCTATCATTTTTACATTGGCCACTAGCCAAGAAGAGGGCCCCCTTGTCAAAAATGAATCCAGGTTATACAATGACAATTTGGATAACTACTAAAAAAATTCCAATTATCTTATTCCTAACTAGATCATGGAGAATCAATCTTATGAAGGAGGAGGCCTCAAGCTAAATCAATAAGGTAAACTTGATCTAATATATATATATATATATATATATATATATATATATATATATATATATATAACATAGTACAAAAGAATCTATGGTCTCAAATTTAAAATACTTAGGGTCACCCCATGCATCTTATTCACATTCCAAAACCAATGATTAATGATTAAAATGTCAACATCGAATCATATTATAATCATAACATTTATGAAGACCTTACCAATACCAATATATTTTACCCTTGTGCCATTTGTACCCTTACCCAAGTTGTTCAAAATAATCCACTTCTTCTTTATCATCCTCAACTTATAGCCTAGAAACAACAAGAATCCATAGTGCCTATAGATGAGCTTGAGAATGATGAGGCATTTTGAAATTTCCTAGACATAAGGGATAATGTTCCATAGGGAGACCAACAATAAGGGTTTTTAATCAAACTAGATCTTGTAGCCTATTTTGGAGAGCGGGTGAATACCCTTAGCCATAAACAAGGAAATAAATCATTAAGGCCCCAAAGTGAAAACCTCTTTGAGGCAATTTTGGACCAAGGTAAAAGTAAAGAGACAGGCCACCAATGATGAACTTAACTCTAGGTCTGAGTTTAGTTCTAAAGAACAACATGCCTTTGACTAAATAATCATTATTTCCAACAATGTTTATAACATGGTCATCCCTACCATTGGGAGATTTTGATTTGTCTTATTTTGGAGGAATTGAAGAGCTAGTCCAAACATAGGACTTTGCCATTGTAGGTCAATTTAAATCATTGCCAACCATTTTTGAAGATAAATTGAATATCCTTGTAGAAGACACTACAAATGTCAACATCGAGACTCCTAATGACATAAAATGGATCAAATCAGGTGCATTTCTCACTAAGGAGGAACGTGAAATATTTATATGCCTTTTGAGGGAATTTGTTGACATCTTTGCTTGGGCCTATTCAAACATGCCAGGTTTGTACCTTGCCTTGGTTGTACACCACCTTATTGTGCATCTTGATGCTATACTTGTGAAGAAAAAATTGTACAAGGTGCATCCTTACATTTCTATATTAGTAAAGAAAGAGTTGGAAAAACTCTTCGAATCTATATGTATTCAACCAATCAACTACTCAGAGTGGATCTTGAATGTTGTGCTAGTTAATAAAAAGCCATAAGAAATTAGAATCTACACTGATTTCATAAATATAAACAAGGCCTATCCTAAGGATGAATTTTTTCTACTTAATATTGACATTATTAGTTGACTCCATAATGTGGTACATAATGATTTCACTAATGCATATATTTTTAGGATACAACTAAATATAGATAACACTAGAGGACCAACACAAAATAATGTTCAACACTCCATGGGGAATGTTTTGTTATTAGGTTATGCCATTTGGTCTCAAGAATACTGGGGACACATACCAAAGAGCCATGACTATCATATTTCATGATATGATGCATGGAATTATTTAAGAATATATCGATGACATATTGGGTAAATCAAAGACCCATACCTATCATCTAGTTGCACTAAGAAATATATTTGAGAGGTTATGTGAATACAAAGTCATACTCAATCCTAAGAAGTGTGTTTTTAGAGTTACTTCAGGTAAATTTCTAGGCTTCATTATCTCTCATTGAGGCATTGAAATTGATCCTACCAATGTCTAAGACATTATAAAGATTCCACCACCTTCTAATTTGAAGTAGCTTCATAGTTTATAAGGAAAGATCCTATCTATCAAATGTTTCATTTCTTAGTTGGATGACAAATTCCATCCATTTACATACATACTAAAGAAAGGTGCTACATTTCATTGGGATGAAGAATGCCAGAAAAAATTTCATCACCTCAAAGACTATCTTGCCAATCTACCTATTTTGTTATCACCTATGCTTTGAAAGCCATTCCTACTATACCTATCTGAAACTAAGAAATCCTTAGGGGAAATTCTAGCTCAACATGATGATAATGGAAAAGAACATGCCATACACTATCTAAGCCATACACTAGTCATGTATGAATATAATTATGCACTCATTAAAAAAATTATTTAGCTATGGTCTTTGTAGCCCATAAGATATGACATTACATTCTAAACAACAAGGCCATAGTTATTTCCAAAGTAGATCTTGTCAAGTATCTACTATCTAAAATAGATTTACAAGGCTACATGGATAAATGGATTATGCTTCTGAATGAGTATGATATTAAATACATTAACCAAAAATCCATCAAGGGATAAGTTCTTGTAGACTAAATTGATGAATCTCCCCTTGTAGATACTGACCTACTAACTTTTTAATTCCCATATGAATCCATCATGACCATTATTGAAACACCTTTTTATGAACAACACTAGAAGTTGTATTTTGTTAGATTATTCACATCACATGGATCAAGGGAAGGCTTATTGTTTATTACACCATAGGGGGGTTTAATCCCTAAATCATTCCATATTAGATTTATTTATACTAATAACATGGATGAATATAAAGAACTTGTTTTATGGATTTGATAGGAAGTAAAATGGAAGATTCATCAACTAAAGGTTTATGGTGTTTCTTAATTAATCATCAATCGGGTTATAAACCACTTTCATAATAAATATGACAAGCTGGTGATTGACACTCTCAAACAACAGATTACCAACATACAGTTTGAACTCATTCTGAGGTCCAAAAACAAGATAGTAGATGCCATGGCCACCATTATCTATTTGATCTATCACACTAAAAAGGTAAAATAATATTAATTCCTCATTAAAAACCTTCTAATGCTTGCTCATGAACCTTCAACCATTAAAATGATTTATGATATTGTTGGTCCCAAATCTATATGGTACTCAAAACTTTCACTTACCTTCATGACCATATTATTCCACCTAACCTATCACGTAAACAATAAAAGGCCTTTACTCACCAAGCCTCATGATATACCTTACTTTGACCAACCCTTTACTACCATATCTTTGATATAACTATGATTTATTATTTAAATTTGGTAGAATACACATTAGTGTTATGGGAATTTCATAAAGGAGTATGTGGAGCCCACATAAGTGGGGCCATCATAGACAAAAAGTTATTATGTACCAAGTATTATTGTCCAACTATGGATGTAAGTTCAATTTATTACATCAAAAGGTGTGACAAATGTCAAAAACATGCCAATATGAATCATGCACTAACCAAAACACTAAAACCAATGCTTACACCATGGATATTTTCAACATGAGGCTTTGATCTCATTGGGAAGATTAACCCAACATCTTCTGATGGCCATGAACACATCCTTATCACTACCAAATATTTCACTAAGTGGGTCAAATTTATACCCCTCACTTACATGACTAGAAAAAGGATTTCCAAGTTCATATTTAACCATATCATCTGCTATTATGATATCCCATCTAACATTATATTTGATAATAAAAAATCATTTAAAAACAAGGATGTCAAAATGACTTTGTGTCAAGTACAACATTACTTAACATGTTTCTACCACATATTACCCACAAGGTAATGGCCAAGTTAAAACATCCAATAAAACCATTGTCAACATCTTTAAAAATATTTTCAATGATGCTGGATGTGATTGGAACCTCCAAATATTCCATGCTATTTGGGCATACCATACTAATTACCATAACCTAATAGGAACCAATCCATATTCCCTAGTTTATGGCATTGAGAACATTCTTCCCATTGAGGTAGAGTTACCTTTTTTACATATCTCATTAAAGTATATATTGGATGATGAAGCTTATTGAGTATCTCACCTGTAAGAGCTAGAGTTACTTGATGAAAAATGCAGGGCCATTGTCATTAGCCTTCAAGCATACCAGAACTAACTTTGTAGCCATTATAATTAGTAGGTCAAACATAAAGAATTCAAGCTTGGGGATCTTATGATCAAATAATACCAATAGAATACCATGAATGAGAAGAAGCACAAGGGAAAATTCAAACCCAATTGGATAAAACCCTATATTATAATTGTAAATTATGGATCTGAAGTATACAGGCTCACTACACTAAATGAAGATGAACTTGATGAGCTGATGAACATCGTACACCTCAAGCATTAATTCACTTGAAGACCTAAAGTATTATTTATGAGACTTGTTTCTATTATACCATATCAACATTATTATTTTTACCAATACCATACACCCTATATTATTATACCATGCCTTCCCTATCAACCAAAGTTGTTTTTACCCTCCCTACCCAAAACTTTGACCTTGGTTCCATTCTATTGGTTCTTCAGGCACCTTCAATAAAAGGATTTAAATCATGTTTTAGTAGTTACTTCAGTATTCTAGACAATAGTCATATTTTGGACCGATATGATAGTGGTTTGGTAGTTGCATACTTCATTTCTTATTTAGTTTCATTTCAAGTATTCCTGTTTATAACCGCTATTGGGAAAATTAGTGTCTCATGTCATGCTACTAATTATAACTACCTATGGGAAAATTAGTATCATTGACCTATGTTATTATTTCCTAATTATAACCACCTATGGGAAAATTAGGAACACCACTTTTATCATGCCTTGAAGTCCCATCTTGCCATTCCTATGCTATACTGTGCCATTTGCCTACTTTGCCTATAATTTGAGAATTTTTTGCTACTTAGTTGGATTTCTCCATTGTAAGGTAGAATTACAGTGACTTGAGGTCTTAATGGGACTATGTATGCAATGATCAATTCACATTGAGGTCATCTAGATCACCCTTTAACAAATTATCACCATTTTAAAAGAACTTTCAAGTTTGAACACTCTCACCATTTTTCAAGTTGGACTGTTTAGTATCTTGTAATCCTCAATCAAGTTGGGATGCTTAGAAAAATCCAAAAAACATTTGAAAATAATTTAAAAATTCCTAAAAATCATCAAATTAACCACTTATTTGCCTTAAGGATTATGGGACCCCTAGCTATTTTACAAGAAACCACTTATCATTTAGTTTCCCCATACTTAATGACCTAATGTCCTACATGCTCATCATTTTGTGAGATCATTCCCATATTCCTCTACCTCAATAATCCTATTTTTTTATCATCATTTTTTTCTATCCTATTTCTTAGGGTAACTACATTTGGCCTAATGTTTATGTTAGACCTTATATCCATAGAACTATGAAGGCAACATCCACTTGCCTAGTGCATCTAGAGTCAGCTCGACTACCCCTTCCCTTTCTTTTATTACCCCATTTTATTTATTTGTTTAGTTGTATCTTATAACCTAGGAGTAATGTTTGTCATCTTGTTTATTCTTTGTTTGTGATAACATTATATACTCTTCATTTCTTGGTGTTTTGTTTTGTTTCTTTGCCTATTTATTTTCTTTCATTGTTGTGCCTTGACTTCATATACCTACATTCATTAGGTGATTCCCTATGCATTATATACTTAGGTCCATCCATATTCAACCATCAACATTGTCATCTTGGTTTTAATCATTGATTCATGTTTTAAAATGTTTATTGGATCACTTATTAGTCCTTATGCATATTTTAGCTAAGTTTTCATTATATCATGATGCATATTATCATATGCTACAATAAAAATCATCTTGAGAAATCTTACAAGCAATGTGGACAAAATTATTCTCCTTAGCACCTAAAAAAATACTGATCTACTAAATCATTCCCCACAAATAGATTAATTAACTCAAGAAAATTTTTTGATCCTTTTTAGTTAGGATGTGCATCTCCATACTAGCAGGTTGCCCAAAATCATCTTTATCCTCTATACCGACTTACTCTTACTCCATGAGTACAGATTTAAAATGTAATACCCCTATTCTAATTTTCCATCTTACTCCCATAATTATTCTAATTATTCTAACCACCTTTGGACAAATAATTTTGTATCATCCCACTTGTAGTCTCAATGATTATAACCACCTATGGGAAAATCATTACGTTTCAATCTATCTGGAGGTTAATGATTATAACTACCTTTGTAAAAATCATTATCTTTCTTCTACCTAAATGGGGCACATTTTCATTATGATAATGCTTATAATCACCTTTGGTCAAAACATTATCTCTATCTACCCAATTGGGGCATGTTTTTCTCTTACCAATGACTATAACTACCTTTGGACAAATCATTGTTTTTTACTTTTAATGATTATAACTACCTTTGGGAAAATCATTCTCTTTTTACCCTTATAATTTAGCTAATGATTATAACCACCTATTGGAAAATCATTCTCCATGCTATGCCAATGATTATAACTACCTTTTGATAAATCATCTTATTTACCTACCCAACTAGGGCATCTCACTATGCCATTGATTATAATTGTCTGTGATCAAATCAATCTTTTCTAGCCATTTTACCTTTTTGGTCCCATCATTTTCTTTATTTTTAGGGATTGATCACTGACCCTTTTTGATAACCACTCCCTTGAGTGGGCATCTAGGGCTTATCCATAATTGTTTGGGGCATTAGGCATATAATACCTTTTCATTCTTTGAGAAGATGTTACTATGCCTATAACTTGTAATGCCTTCCCAAAGAGGGGCAAACTATAGATATCTAATTTTGGCCTCAACTATCTTCCTCCATAGACTTCAGATTGATTCCTACCAACCATTGTAAATTAGGCCTAGGAATCACTAAACATCCCAGTTTCATCTGTGCATCATTCATTAATGTTTAGAATCATGTTGAGGCATCCCTATTTGGGATACTAGCCTTTATATAATATTAACCTCTATGAATTCTTTCCCAATCACCTTGTGACATAACAACTCATAATTTAGCCTATAGACCCAAAAAGTGGGGCAATTGATCAACTCTTGAAAGAGCTAAATACTAGTCAAAATCAATCATCTAATTATACTTAGTTGAATTATCCATTGGTAATTAATGAATATATTAAAAAAATACAAAAATTAAAATATCCAAGCCTCTCATCATTACCTTTATGAGTTGTCAATCTCTTTTAAAATATCTCAAATTATATAATTTGAGAGCCATGCCTAGTAATTGAAAATCATAATTACATGATAACTATTAACTCAATCAAAGTTAGTCTCAACTCACCCAGGGTTAGTTTGAACCCATTTCAAGCCTAAAATTAACCTTAACTCACCTTGGGTGAGAGTTAATTCTAGAGGTTATAAACACAAGGACATGCTTATTGATTTCTAATCTATTTTGGTGTAAAGTTATTATGGGAAAATATATTCAAAAAACTCATTTGATATAGTGTTATAATGCCTAAAGTCCTTACAAGTAGTGTTACCATGATCAAATCATAATCCAATAAATCAAAGCCAAGGTTACAAGGAAAGGTGAAGCCAAAAAAACTCCATTGATGAATATTTCTTGATGCACAAGCTGAGCAAGCCATTATACAAGATATTTGGAAGCTTCAAGGAAGGTAAAATAAGGTGTTCTTTTATGTTTTTGTTGGGTTTTCATATGCTTGATTGTTACCTAAGCTCTCCCTAGTGTCTAGGCTAGAGGTGTTAGGATTTTAGTGTGTTTCTTAGACTAACAAAAGACTAACTTCCCATCTACATGTTCCTTATCCACATTTTCAAGAAGCCTAAAATATCATGGCTTGAATTGGTTTTATGATCTACATATTCAATCAGTAAAAACATTTAATCTACTAACAAATTAGTTTCTTAAGTATTTTGTTATCAACATTTATTAAAAGATTTCTAATGTGTAAAGTTATTAAGCAAGGGACTAATGAACCTATCAATGAATCTGCACTTTTTTATATTATTATTCTTTCCAAAATGACTAAAACCTTAGAAAATAATGAACTACAAGATATTTTCAAAAAAAAATTACTTGTAAATTTGTATAAGTTAATTATTTTCAATAAATTTAGATCATTTGAGGAACTTTGTCATACAATGATAGAGAGAGAGAATTCAAACTTATTTCTTTAAACAAGCTCAAATATGAACTTTCATCCACTTCAACTTTCATAATGAAGTTTCAAATCAAACCATCTTACAACACTAAGAAAACATATGCTAAAATTGACGAAAAGACCATGGTTAATGCTATATCTCAACCTTCCAACAAGTTTATTTTATCAAATCAACTAAGGAGGAAATTTTATAGAATACCATAATTCACTCATAAATTGATAAAAAAGTTGAGTGAAATATTATTACTCTACCTCCACCACTATAGGTTGATATGAGTAGACCTTAAATTAAACAGTTTTATAAAAATGTGAATTGTGAATACCATATATGCAATGGTCATTCTAATAACATATGCTTCAAGATCAAACACCTTATTCAAGATATTATTGATAATAATGTCATTGAGCTAGGCACTCCTATAGAAGAAACAAAGTCTCAACATAATGAAAATGTTAAGTTGAAGTTTTTTAGTGAGTTATTTCCAAACCATGATACAAGTAAGGATAATAGCCTCAACATAATGAAAATGTTAAGTTGAAGATTTTTAGTGAGTTATTTATAAACCATGATACAAGCAAGGATAATTCAATAATGCATCATACTTATAATGCATATCCATATATTGAGTCATAATATCATCCATTAGATGCAATTATTTATACAATTATTCAAACTACACAACCACATATTTTGATCGCCTTTGATGATAGTGAGATAGTGGATGATGACTCTAATTTTCATGCCCTATATATGATCATATATTAATCAACAACCCATTCACAATGTATTAGTTAATGATCAAGTGAAAATGCATGTATAATGACATTACTCCATTTATTAAGTTATACATAGCATGACATACAAATATCTAAAAGTGTCAAAACATTCCATGGTAAATAACAAACTACATTATGACACATTATGTTGCCTTTTCAGGTACATCATCCTATATTATCCACTCATTTTATAGATATACCATATAATGGAGCCTTTGAAATGATATTAGTATTCCCTTGGTCACATAAGATTCATGTTGTATATATTACGATAAATAAATGACTAGATTACATTCATTTCAGTAAAGTGGTTATGATTTTAGGAATAAGATATGATCACCCTATACAATATATGGTAGCTCATCCTCCCATCCACCACTAAAACTCATTGATATAACTATTCAAGGATAAAACACATCTACAATTATTTCACATGTACAAAATCTTATAATTAAAAAAATTACAAAAAATTCAAAATCACTCAATACAAGAACAAACATATTAGAAAAAGGTGTCAAGTTCATTAAAAACACCACAACAAAAAACATATGATAAAAAAGTGATACATATAGATCAACATGTCCCACATAACAAAACATTTGGCATAATATTATACTAATCCTCTTTAAATTTCAAACCATTCTTCATCTCCTAAAGCTACTCCTCCCACAAAAGATTACACAATTAGTCATCTTTATATTTTCATTACATCACGTAATACATTTTATTATTATGAGTCATGTACATCTAACACTTTTTGTTCATGAAATGTGATCCTTCATCTAATTATTACATATTATTATTATGAATCTCACCTTGATGAGATCATTTTTTTACCATGTTGCATTTTAAAATACTATAAAAATTTTAAAAACATTCAAATAATCCATAAATCAAAAAATTGATTATACTTAGCTTCTTGATTTGTTTCATCATGTTATTCTTACACTTCTTGAACATGCAATTGATTTGATAAAATTATTCTATCCATTAGATATTAGTGATTTTTTGGCCTCTTATCTCATATTTTTTACTTTTAAAAATTGTGCAGTGCAACACAATGATCTATACTACCATCATTTTCCATTTCCCTCACTGGTTTCATAGTCTAAATTAAGCAAATTACCTTTTTCTATTAAATAAATATCATCCAATAACATATAGAACTGACTGCTAGTACTATCATGTACCATTTTTCATAACCAAATGAGAAACTAAGTAATTAAATATTTAATACATATAATTTTTTAGAATTACACTTGGTTCTAGTATACAAAACAATACTTATTCATTTAAAATCTTTCTTTTATGTGACATTTTTCTCATACATGCACATTACATGATTTAAAAAGTGTACATTAGATGAGATGAGGATGTAAAATCATTCCTTCACATATTTATTCCATTTCTCACATGATTTTTAGTTACATTCATATATATAATGGGGGAATATTGCTCGTATATGGCCATGCCATAACTCTTAGTGGATACCTTACACTGACACACATTGTGGATTTTTTAGATCCCTCTCTTGTATTGTACTTTAAAACCCATGGTTTATCACTTGTTTATTTGGTTCTAGTTTCAAAATTTAGAAAGTTTAAAATAAATTCAAATATGGAAAAAATACAAAAAAATCAAAATATTCTAAAAATATGTAAACTAGGACTTGAGCATGATTAGACATCTAGTTTACATTAATGACATATATTATTTATATCATGATTAGGAGATAACCTCCTATTTTTCTATCACACATGCACTTCACTGGTATTTATGAGTGTTATGCAATACATACAAACTTGACATGGACTAATATTTTGGACTTGCCCCTACCTAGTGGCCATGCTAAACTAGGGGCATATTATCCACATGTGACAATATTTATAGGTATTACCATTCTATTAATCCTATACTATTAAGATATATAATCTTTACAAATGTTTTGATAACATATCTATATTACATTATATACATGGATATACTATTTTCTATGATATCATCATATTACATATATATAATGTAGAATATTTTTTCTTGTTCTATACTTCATTGATGCTACTACTTGTACATAGTAGATTAATATTTATTTGTATATTATGTATGGCCCTTGGTCCTTACATGTAATTTATTGAACATATTTTTGAGATTATTGTTTGATTTTTTCAACATTTGAATATGTACATAACTTGTGGCCCTTGGCCCTTTATTTTGTGTGACATTAAAAAATGTCCTTTGTTTATGACATTATTAATGTCCTTTATGTGTGACCCTTGGCCTTATGTGTGTAATATTTACTTATGTAAAATTTGAACATGTCTTTTATATCTGACCTTTGGCCTTATTTTTGACATGCACTTATTGTGTTTATGTGTTTTTTGAGTTTGATGAGTGTCATGATGACTATCATACATTACTTATTATGTATGCTTATATTAAAATTTACTACTATAAGATTCATTGATACACTTCTATAGGTCTTACCTCATATGTTACATGCATGATTAAAATGGTGTATATATATATATATATATATATATATATATATATATATATATATATATATATATATATATATATATATATGTTCACATAATTTTCATGTATGATACAATATTCAATGATTACATCTTGATACACATGATATAATTAAATCTTATTTTGAGATAAGTGTCTTCTAGGATACATATTTACCTCACCTATAAAGGGAGATATTTCAATGGGATTTTCAAACATGAGATAAGATTCTATGAACAAAAATCAATTTTGAGTACATAATGCAATTTCAAATAATGTAAAAATATTCATGCACAATCTTCAAAAATAATATACAAATTTGCATCTATAGATAATTACATATTTTATATTATCAATGGGGGCATGATATAATTCATGCCATATTTTCAATACTATTAACTATCCATGGCCATGGTAGGAGCAAGATGTTCTCCATTTTATTTTGATCATGAATTCATGAGCTAAGGAACAAAGGTGAAAATTGAATCTATAATCCATTTATAGTGGTGGATTCAATTAAAGTGCATAATGTATAACTTGGATATTTAGTAACCTCTAGTATTATTACTTGTGAATCTATTATAGATTCCCAACCCATTTTTGTATTAGGGTTACAAATATTGACAATGCAAATGAGGTTTTTTCACCACTCAATGGGTTCTATTTTTTATTCATGTTAGATTAAAATCAGGACTTGATCACCCTTAATTCACCATTGGTTACACTAAGGAACCAAATATCTCCTAGCTCTTCATAACAAGAACCAATTCCTTTAATGCTTATATGAAGCATCACTTTTAAGAAAAGTTATATGAGCAACATTATTTTCACACATACAAATGTATTCCTTCCTTCTTATTTTCATTTTTTTAAAAATTCAACTTACATTTAAATTTTTAGTTTCACATATAAATATTAACTAGTTTTACATCATTGTAAGATTCATCATAAAACACATTACATGACTGAATCTTTCTCTCAAATACAAAGTGTGTATTACACACTAAGGTATACATTTCCTTTTACTCTACTAATTCCATTTATATACTAAAGGTTGGGGGGGGTTGGTGTAGTCACTCAAATTTGGTCATGAATACTTGATAATGTTAATTTTGGTCAACCTTTACTTTAATTGGCTTGAACACTTAATCTAGACCTATTTTTATATCTCAATATATCCTAAGTACCTATATAGACCTATCTCTTTCTAAGTTGCTATCATACACCTACAAAAATGTTCTTAATCACTAAAAAATCCTATAAATATTTGTACAAATATATCAAATCTTGATTTTCAAAATTTACCCTTCAAGATAAGATCAACGAGTATGTGTCAATAGTGGTATTTAGTCTTGACCCTATGGGTTTATCTTATCCTCCACCTTAGTAGTGACTATTTTTTAAATTTAGATCATATATTATATGTTGATCCATATTTTCAAGATAGATAGTATAGGATTTCACCCCTTTTGTATTATTTTAAAGACATCTAAGTCACCTATTCTATCACTTGGATTGGGAAAATTTAATATTGAAGGAAACTTACACTATTACAAACTAATCAAAAATTTCTTATTCTTTGTAAATTTATTTAGTAATTTGAAGAAGTACTTAGACAAGTCAAGACCCTACTCGATTCAAGTTAAAATCAATCACTATAAAGTATTATATATATATATATATTTATACATGTAACAAAAGAAGCATAATCATAAAAATAAGTCTAAGTGGGAGAAATATGTGGTCTTGATTTCCCTCTTTGGATTATTGGATACGCAGGCATAAATAAATCATCAAATTAGTGATTGAGATCAACTCAACCCATTATATTCTCCCTTTCTCTTTGTATTTTTAGCTATTGAAAGACCTACTAGGGTTTAAAATTTGAAGAGGTTATTTACAAATCATTCTCATGCATCTGAAGGCTAATTTTCCACATAAAAAACATGTTTCAAGTAGGCCCAAGTGACTGTTCTCTAATTTCATCAATTTGACATAGATGACCAATCCAACTAGTAGAGGGCAATAAGGATATTATATCATGTTGCCTTATTTATGATACTAACCCTAAGTAGTTATAGTCACAATTATTATGGCACATACAAAATCAATTTGAGTTGATTATTTCAATCATTATTTAGTCACACATAGTTAACATGTAGATAGAAAAAAGTATCTTTTTGTGTTGTTCATAGTTAGATTTTTTTTCATTCGATTGTGATTTATTGACTTTATTAATTTAATTTCATTTTGATAGTCAAAAAATATCTTACAACATATTATATCTTTCAAACCATTTTATCTTAATTAAAGTTAATATACTGATTAATTTCAAATTTTGATAAAATAGGTTGCACCAGTCCTAATGAACATCAGGCTCAAACACTTGACTTGATTGATGAAGTCCTTAATGGAGGATTATTTTTTGGACTAAGAGTAGTGAGCTTAATTTTTAGTTAGCATGCCATCAACTTTATATAATTTAAAAAAAAATACTTCAAGGTTATTCAAAATTTATAAGGTTCCATGATGCCCTAAAAATGAAAGTTCAATTTAGGGGACACTAACCAACCAAGGATGCCTCTAGCTTCATCAAAATAATTTTCTTATTTTTTCCATTTGACAAAGGTGAAACTTCTTCTTTCATTGTAATGCATTATATATATTTGTTAAGGAACACATCAATAGTGTATCATTTTCAACTAAAATAGTTGGAACTTGAAAACTTTTTCTTTTCTCCACCATAGATAGCAAAAAAAGTTGAGTGAAAATAACCCAATTTGTTTTTATATGCCAAAAATTTCTAAAAAAGTATTTCTAAATATATATATTGAAAATATTGTTTTGATGAGAAAATCATAAGTTGTAATTGGCCCATTTTCCCAAAAAATGCTATCAAGACAACAAACATTTCTTTATATGTAATTTATTTAAAAAAATTGAAATACTAGTTAAAATGATCATTTTGATTATAAAATTGTAATGGTGTAGTTTCATTATGTCCCATAATTTTTTTTCGATTCACATAGAAAAACTAGTCTGAGGCCTTCCCACATGGATAAAAATAAATTATGCGAAACTATTTCTATTAAAAAAATGTCCTCCACTTTACCCTTTCACTATTATTTTTGTAAAAATAGAACCCCAAATAGGGATATTGGAACTGAATCTAGACAATGATACTATAAATAAATATGAATAGAGAATACAATAATAATGTAAATCTACTAAATATAACCAAAGTTGTTTTTAGAAATACTAGGTTGAGGTGTGTTTGACCTTTAGATTCTTTGATATATGAATCCATAGATATAAATAGTGAACAAACCTAGAGACATCGATTACATAGTTTTTCAATTTCCTATAAAAATACTATCCCATTTTTGAGGTATGTAGAGAGTAACTTCCCATGGCTAACTCCTTATTGGTGCACCATAAGATCAAATAATAGAGAGGCTCCATATTGAAAAAAATTCTAGGCACTTCTTATATATCATGAGGTATGTAAAAGCTGACATTTATATATAATGATCTTTGATGGATTGAGTATTGGTGTAGTGCCCCTCACATTACAAATCAGGTAAAATTGATTAACACTTTTTCCAAAACAACAAATTTTGTGATTTTTCAACTATTGAAACACAATTCTAATCTAGGGAATTTCTATCAAATAAATTACTTCAACCCTTAGTACCCCACTACATTCACCATTTTATGATCAACCAAGATCCCTTAAGGACAAGGTGAGACCATAATATTGGTTATTTATAATATGCCACTAAATATGGTCTTGAAACTTGAAATGCATAAAAATTAAACTGTAGATTTGAAAAATAAAAATAATGTTGAATATGTATAAAAAAAAATCTAATATTTGAACCTACATGCAAAATGAGGTGAAAATTGTATAACTTTTATATCATATTAAATTATCTAGATAGGGTCTAGAATTATGTTAGCTACTATAAGATAAACACCTAAAATGAATGCATAATAAATATATGAAAGATTAAATAAAGTAACATATATTAATCCAAATAGTATCGATATCTCTTTTTATTAATATCATTGTTGTTATTATACTAGTATGAGAGTAACTCTTATCCACACTATGGCTCACCCACTAGCCCTCTATGTTATTATATAGATAAGAGAGGATGCTAGGGTTAGGGTTAGGATTTTTGTGAGTAGTTATAAATAGAATAAAACAAAACTATTATTAAAATAAATTAATTATGTATTTACTTGATAATTTTTTATAATAATATGTTTTGTCTAAGTATGCATCAATTAGTGCCTATTCTCTAATTAAAAATAAATATTAAAAGTGCATTATAAAACCATAAAATATTGTATGAGTAATTAAATATAATAACATGAATCTATATTCTATTTTAGAAATTAAAATAAAAAAATTAATTATAAAAAAATCCATACCATTGTCTTTTTATTAATGAGGGGCTCCAAAGACTTTTCTTCTTCATCTTTGATCATGTTTATATACTTGGATATATGTAACCATTGTCTCCATAACTATCTTTTTGAGAACTCAGATTAATCTTCTTCTATAAGAAACCTTTTCATTTCTCCTCATCATGAAGTGTTTCTTCCTCTAAATTTTACATACATTTGTATTGGTAAATGGACCATCTTCCTTTCTCCTTCTATCCTTTTACCCTCCCTTTGATTTTTTTTTGTCAAACTATAATTTTCTCTAATTGATTTCCTAAAATTTAAAAAATATTAATATTGGGGAGGGTGGATAGGCCCTCAACATTTTGTATTTTAATTTTATTTTTTTATGGCATAAACCTGGCCTAAATTATGCTAGGTTTGTGCATTTTTTAAATAAAAAAATGCTAGTAGGGAAATTAGCAAGGAAATTTGGTTAGATTGGAGAAATTAGAAATGGAATTAGGTTAATCTAAGAAAAATTGGATAAATTAGTAAGGGAATTAGGGTAATTTAAAGAAATGGAAAATAGTAATGGAATTATTTTAATTTAGAGAAAATTAGTAAGATATTAGTTTAATCTAGGGAAATTATTAAAGAGAATTGGGTTAATCTGAGGGAATGAAAATAAATAAGTGAATTGTATTAATTTGGAGAAATTAGTATGGGGAATAGGTTAAAAAAATCACTATTAAAAATTATTAATAACATCAAACTTAAGGAATCAATGGGGGCCAAGGAAAATTAAAAACTATGGAAGGTGAGAAGAAGCAGTTTGGGATTAGGGAATAAGGAGATCTTAAACCATAGGAAGAGATTGACAAAGGATAAAAATTTGGGAACATGGGTGGGTAAAATATTGAGAATATTCTAGATGATCTTTTTAGTTCTCAAAAGGCTTTGGGCTTGGGAAAATAAATTAATCCCAATTTGTTGTTGAAGAGAAGTAAGATTCAAGGTTGTAGCTAGAATCATGGTATCAATAAGAATCATGATAGGTCTTAGGCAAACAAATATTGGGTGAAGTTATTTAAAGATAAGTCTTCCTCATTTAAAGATTTGAATTTTTGGATTATTCCCTTTATGGAATAGGAGGGATTTTGTCTCAAAGTACCCAATTCTATGGTAGATAGGTCATCCAATAGATTTTTTAATTATTTAGTTGGTAATTTTGTTAGGTCCATGCCTAATATTGATATTGTTAATGCTTGGGCTAACCATAAATTAAAACTAAAAGAGTATATTAATATTTTAAATATGTCAAGATATTTTTTCTTATTTTAATTTTTATCCCATGAAGATCATATGAGAACTTTACTAGGAGAACCATGTTTCTTGGGTAATACTAGTATATTATTGAAAAAATGGGAGCAAAGTTTTAATCTAAATAAGGAGGATAGTAAGGTTATATCTATTTAGGATGGAATTCAAGTATTACCTTTAGAATACTAGGAGGAAGAGGTAATGATTGGTATTTCTAATTCCATTGGACAACTACATTTGACCCTATTACCAAATCTATAAAGTGTCTACTTTTTATTAGATTTATGTTTATGTAAGTTTATATAAATAAAGTCCTAATTTAATTAATTTATATTTTAAATATAGAACCTAGACTCAGATAATTGATTATAAAATCTCTTCTTTAGTTTGTCTCAAATGTCAAAGATCTGGTCACATGGTAACAAATTGTAGATCCAAGGATAATTATAAAACACTTTTGAAAAATAATTATGGGGATACACTATCTTCATAGAGTGAACTTAATAAGTCAATGCCTCTTCAATAAGGTTAAGCTCATATGAAACCTTATAATAAGAAAATTCCCACTAAAAAATAATTATTACAAGTTTTTGAGCCAATAAATATTATGTCTAAAGACTATAAGGTTGAAGTAATCTTTTACATCATGATAATTAAAACATGGGTAAGCATATTATTTGGGTAAATCCTCAATAAGTCTATGCTAAGGAAGAAGCTAATATAAAGTAGTCATGTTATGTGGAAAAAAAATCTTGTTAATGTTGAGGTTTTTAATCAAGTTAAGACTGAAACCAATAAGGACTCACATTAGGGAATAAAGGTGTTTAAGGAGGAAGGACTATAAGGATTAAAATGTGATAAGTATGGAGGACTTCAGTCTAATAGATATTTATATATTATCAATGAATAACCTTTATTTAAAATCTTAACCCAAAATTGGGATCCATTTTTATAAAGGAACCCTTAGAAGAAGAATTTGTTCCTTGCTCTCTAGAGTAGTTGAGTGATTGCTTGTTTGTATATCCAACCTGAGTATCAAAGGTTACCTTTTATCACACTAGTTTTAGAACCTCAAGGAATAAAAATAAATTAGTGGATGTGGGACTAGAGGTGAAAAGATGAAGACTTAATATGAGGGGGATAAAAAACAAAGAAACAACAAAATAAGTGGCTAATGGAAACCAAAGCACATTGGAACTAATTAGAGTAAAATCCACTTCCAAGTCTCTTAAATGAAGATAATATATTGGAATATAATAGGACTAAATAATCCTACTAAACATGATATAGTTATGAATTTTATAAAGTAAAACAAACCAAATATCATGTTATTACAGGAAGTCAAAATGTCCTTAGAGGAATTTTATAATATCAAGAGTAATATATGTGACAAATACTCTTGTTTAGGTGTCAGCTATTCAAGGGATTATAGAGGAATTATCACCCTATAATATCGTTAAGAATTTTAAGGTGATATTTTGATAAATGATAGAAACCACTTGGCTATTCTTTTCACCAAGAAAGAATATATTTCTTCATGGATCTTGTTAAATGTTTATGTTCCCAATTCCTCTTCTTATAGAAGGATATTATGGAAATAGTTAAAGAAGTTAAGGATATCTTTCAAGGACTTAAATTGGATGGTTATAAGTGATTTTAATATCCCTCTCTCCCTTTTATAAAAGAGAGGGGGTAATCTAGATTATACTGAGAGTATAGATGATTTAGCTAGTTTAATTTTTTATTATAAACTTATGGATCTAGAACTTATAGGATCAAGATTTACTTGGACCAAAATAAATTTGATAGAGAAATTTTTTTAGGTTAGATTAGATAGATTTTTAATCTTAGTTTATTGTATTATTTACATTAATTATCATTTCTATTCTTTTCCTAGGATCGGGTTAGATCATAACCCTTTGGTCCAAAATTTAGATAAAGAAGTAAAAAACATAAAATTCATTTCAAATTTGAAAATGTGTGGCTTTCTCATCTAGGTTTAGAGGATAAATTTAAGCAGTCATGAGAGTACAAGGTTAGAGGTTTAAACATTTTTAAAGTGTTTAAAAAATTAAAAAATGTGGAAGAAAGAATTTGAATCTAGAACATAGATATGTTTGGGAATATTTTTACCAAAAAATGGAAATCAAAGAGAAATTGGAAAGGTTAGATCTTGAATTTTTTTTTTAGGTATTAATTTTGAATCCTATACAAAAGATGAATCCTCATTCATTTAATTTCACTCATTAATAGATAAAGAGGAAATGTTTTAGAGGTAGAAATCAATATCCTTATGGTTAAAAGAGGGGGACCAAACTACCAAGTTTTTCAATATGTCTATGTTAAGACTCAAAAATTATAATGAAATTATAGGAATTAGTAATAATGAAGGTGTGGATATCAAGGAAGAACATCTTATCAAAATTGAGGCTATTAGTTTATTCAAAAACCTTCTTTCGAGAAAGATTGAGAGGAATCAAAATTTGAAAGATAACATTATGGAAGTTATTCCATCTATTCTTTCTCAAATAGATAATGATAGTTTGATCAAAAAAAGTATCCATGGAAGAATTCAAATTTTTAGTCTTCTCTTTTGATAGAAACAAGACCCCTGGTCTAGATGACTTTCATCTAATGTTCTTTCAGAGATTTTGGAATATTATCAAAGTTAAAATGACTGAGGCAATACATGAGTTCATGAATTCAAAAAAAGTTCTATAGGAACTTAAAAATACCTTTTTATAATTTTATCTTAAGAAAGTAGGACCAAAAAAGTTAAGATATTTTATACTTATAAGTCTTTGTAACACTATGTATAAAATATACACAAAGGTTATTACATTGAGACTTTAAAAGTTGTTAACTGATCTAATCTCAAAGCATCGAAGTGATTTTGTTCATGGAATAAAAATCATTGATTCTATTGTGAAGGTGCATGAGATTATTAATTTAATGGGTAAGAGTAATTAGGATGGCATGATCTTGAATTTGGACATGGCTAAGGATTATGATAGGGTTTAATGGGAGTTTTTGGATAAAGTATTTGAAAAATTTAGTTTACATTCTAAGTTTAGATCTATGGCTCATTCTTGTATATCTTCTCCAATATTTTTTATTTTGATCAATGGCTCTATAAAATGTTTATTTGGAAGTGAGAGGGGAATTAGATAACATGACCTTTTACCACCTTTATTTTTATCTTGTTGGCTAAATCCCTTGGTATAATTTTTGAATAATCTCATAGATGTGTTAAGCTTAAAGGTTTTAAAATTTATTCCTATACGAATGTGATCTCTCATCAAAAAATAGTTCATAAGACTATTGTCCTTAGGGAAGATTTGATTAAAGAGATGAAAACCATGAACCTCATCCTTAATAATTGTGATAAGGTCTCTAGACAACTATTAAATTGGGAGAAAAACATGCTCTTCTCTCAATAGGTTTTTTTATAATCACTGATTACCAGGTTTACAAGCTCTTCTTTATTTATTTGGATTTCCCTCTATTCAAGGGTAAGATTCAAGACAAATTATGGAATATCCTTTTGGACTTATTTAAAATGAATTTGGAAAGTTGGAAGGGATGTATTCTAACTTAGGTTAAGAATCTTAGTTGTTAAAAAGTTCCCTTTAGATTCTCCAAATTTACTTATCTTTTATTAAAATTTTAGGGAAGGTGTTGATAATATTGACAAAATTTAGAGAAGGTTATTATAGTCTAGTGTAAAAGACATGCAAAGGTTACCACTAGTTTTTTTGGAGATTTTTTTGATGTCTAAAATGCCAAGGTGGTTTGGGTTTGGTAAGCTTAAAGCCTTTAAATATATCTCTCCTTACTAAGGTGGGATGGAGGCTATTTGTGAAAAATAACCCTTAAATTGATTCTTTGAAGGTGAAGTACCTTGACTTCAATAATTATATTTTATTTTTAACCAATGATTCTCTCCATATTAGTTCTTATTTTATGAATGGTCTTGCTAAGTGTAGAAACATTTTAAGGAAAGGTTATAAATTTAAGGTGGGTATTGGTTCTAAGGTCCTATTTTGTGAGGATGCCTAGTTGCTTAATGAGACCTTAATCTCTTTTGATCCTTGGAAATATCTTTGTTATTTAATTAAAATCATTATGTATGAAAGGGTGGTTAACTATAATTAGAGAAGGAACTACATTAGGACTTGGAAAGTTATTGATTGGTAAAATGCAAATTAGAATTTATTTCAACATGGTGTCACCATTTCTAAGCTCCTAAAAGGTTTCCACATTTTCTTAGGTGAATTTTATGATGAATTGATTGAGGTTTCTAATAAAGAGGGATCATATAGTGTTTATTTAGGTTATTATTTATAGTTGTATTGTAAAAAAATGGTTTTTATTGGATGTAAATCTGGGATAAGAATCTTAATTCTAAAATAAGTGGTTTTTTGGATAATAATTTAGAATAAGTTCCTTACATAAGGAAATTTAATTAAGAAGTTTGATGGTCACTAATAGATGTGTGTTGTGTGAAAGTGATTATGAATATCTCTATCATCTAATGCTAGACTACCCCTTTACATGAAATAATTGGTGTCTCATTCTTAAGAAATATTAAGTTTTGTGGCTTTATCCAACCTCTGTATTGAAATTGTTTCTTTAATGGGTTTGTGCTTTCTTATCTCAAAACTTAAAACCTTATAGAATCTCTCCTCACCCCTCATATTTTTTTGGGCCTATGGTTGGATAGGAATTTTAGAATCTTTAATAATCAAATAAAATTTATTTATAGAGTAGGTATCAGTGTTTGTCAAGCCATTATGGAGAACTAATTGTTGTGTAATACTAAAGATGACTCAAACAAATATAGCCTTTCATTGTTTGAGTGGGATAAAGGTATTTTAGATAATTAGAACATATTTAAAACTCCTATTCTTGCCTAAGAGTTTTTAATTCCAACTATAAACTATACAATTTGGAGATGCCTTATACCTTAGAGAAAAATTATTTTTTATGGAGATTCCAAGGGTAACCATGGACAAGTAAATGTTGTAGGTATCATTATAGATCAATATGGTAACTTGGTTTATGCTTTCTCTCTACCTATGGGGACTTAACCTAATAATTTTTCCTAAGCATTGCAAATGGGTTAGGGAATTAAATTGGTGGTTGATATGAAAATATCTCATCTATTTATAGAGGAAGACTCCTTAGATATTATTAGATGCCTTAATAAATAATTCATCATCAATTGAAATATAAAGAGTATCATTGATGATTCCTTGAGTTTTTTCAAGCCTTTATTGAAGTTAGGATTGAACACATATACATGGAACATAATAAGTTGCAGACCTATTTGATAACAAAGGAGTCATTTTAGAAGAATTTTTTAATCAAATGCAAGTGGAGTCACTATTTGAGTATGTTTATCATATCATACTCAATGAAATTAGAAGCAATGATGAAAACATTTCACTCATTATCTAATTCTAGTGATGTATATCACATTGGCCACCCATTTATTTCCCTTTAAAGAACTAGTTTTTCACTCGATAATTATTACTTGATGACGTGTAATGATGGTGAATTTATGTCAAAACACTTAAAAATGATGTTGATAATCAAGGTGATTTTGAGTGGGCCTTTTAATTTATCCCACTTATTTTGGTCATTAAATTGGTTGTGTATGCAATAAATTAAGATAGATATATAAATTATTTGACTTAGTAAATCTATGATCAGATAAGACAATCAACTAAAATCCATTATAATACATGTTTATATCAAAAGCATGCTAAAATTGGATCTACTAAACCTAACCAAGAGATATCTTACCATATAACACCAAAGGAGAGGGTTTTAAAGCCTCTAGGAAAATGACACTATGTAATAACCCTAGCTAGGTCTAATTACATAGAATAAAACTAATCTAGTGCTCACAAAAGCTTGTCTCACAAAGGGGGATGGTTAAACATAAATAAAAAATCAAGGGATTATGGTAGGCAAATGGGGGCCTAGATCACCTAAAATGAAAGTTGGAAAGCAAATAAAACTCTATATATACACTAAGTTTAAGGATAGAGGTAATCTAAGCAAAGAGTTATACATTCATAACACATTACTTATACATTATCTATCTATAAAATGAAATAACAAGAGTTATGAATACTTACTTTGGGTGAATTTATCAAATCTCAATCTCTCTATTAGCCAATGATTATTTATAAGAGGTTGTTATGTATTTTTAAGGATCACACTATAGAAATTATCTTTAGGCTAAAAGTACTCCTATTTTGAATCCAAGACTTCCAACAAGACAAGTAATCTTCTATCAAAGGCAAAACCTAAGTAATGGTTCCTTAAAATGCATATTCAACAAAATTATGAACTGTAATGATACAAAAATGAATGTTCTTCCTTATTGGATTGAAATTAGCCTTGTATTTATAACAATGGTTGAGATTTAACCATCCTAGAATTTTAGTCAACAATATCAACCAACTCAATCTAGTTAGTTAGATAAAGTCACTATTAGGGCTTGAACTAATTTGACTAGGCTAACTTATTTATATAACATGCACTTAATCCTTTAAAAAATACTGATGCAGTTGACATAGTAGTAAAAAAGGGTATTTACTTAGTTAGGGGCTAATTTAAAAGAGAAATGCATAGGTAAATGTGTAGATAGGATTTGAATTGTTTGGAAAATTAGATAAGTAGGGTTTGTAATGGGTTTAGGTAATGATAGAGTTAACCAAAAATATTTTAAAGCACCAATGGTCTACCCAATTTTTCTTGATGCAACCTTTAAGGTGTGCACTTATAGAAATAAAAAATTGATAGGTTATTGAAAGATAGAAAGTATCAATAAATGATTATGTTTAAAAATATTGTGTGTATACATATGTCCCAATCAAATATCATCATGTATCACACAATTATAACATGGGATGGCGCTTCAAAAAAAAACATAACAAAACACAATACCAAGCTAATAAATTGAAGTATAAAGTGGAAAGTAAAGGATAATAAGTAATTGATAGATACATACCTCCATTTACCTTGTTGGTGTTTAGATAGGAACTATGTAAGACGCAGATGGAAAAGGTGTCCAGTGTGCAAAACAAGAGATGGACTTGAAAAATAAAATAAATTTTGAAAATTTTGAAAAAATATGTGTTTAGTACTAAAAAATTCTCTATTTTATTAGGATTCCATAATTTATTTTGGCTTGTTAAAAAAGTTCATATAAACAAAGTTATGAGCAAAATTAAAAAATTATCAGTAAATAATTATAGATTTTTAATTTTGAAAATTTTAATATAAAAGGTAGAAATTATAATTCATTTAATATTGAAGGACATTTATACTATTACACACTAAGCAAAAATTTCCTATTCTTTCCAAATTTAATCTAGTCATTTGAAGAATCCCTTACACAAGTCAAGAGCCTATTTGATTCAAGTTAAAGCCAATCACTATCAAGTATTCAATCCATCTCTAGATTTATACATGTAGAAAAAGAAACACACTTATAAAAATAAGTCTGATTGGGAGAACCAAAAAAGGCAATTGGTTGCTCCATTGCTTCACTATTCTTATGCATCAACATAGTTGATATGTTTTTAATGTTAGCAAAGGTGTACAAGATGAGGTCCTTGGTTAAATAAAGATTAAAGAGTGAGGGTTCTTGTGAAATGGCCTTCTTGATGGCTTTAAAAGATACCTTGCCTTCATTTGACCAAGCAAACACTCGGTTCTTCTTTAGCATGGTGATGATTGGCTTGACCAGTTTGCAAAACTAGGTATGAACCTTCTCACAAAGTTAATCTTCCTAAGGAAGCTCTAGATTTCATTTATATGATTTGGAAAGGATAAGGCTAAGATGCCACTTACTCTATCAGGGTCAATGGATAATCCCTCTTTAAAAAAAATATGACCCAACAATTTGCCTTTATGAATAGAGAACACACATTTTTTAGGATCTAAAGAGATCCCATACTCTCTTCATCTTTGGAATATCAACATCAGATGGCTTATGTGCTCATTATCATTATTAGAGAATATTTTAATGTCATCTAAGTAGATTGACACCATTTGATTTATAAATCCTTGGAAGGCCATGTCCATCACTCTTTGAAAGGTTGCCCTAGAATAGACAATCCAAAAGGCATCTTATTATAAGAAAATGTCCTCCACTTGGTGGTGACAGTAGTATTATATTGGAAATATTATCTAATTATCACCTGGTTATAACCTAAATATCCATCTAATAAAGAGAAGCATTTAACCAATAACTACTTGTAGGAGTTGATCCATGGATGGTATAGGGTAATGGTCATTTAAAGAGACCCTATTAAGATACCTAAAGTCCACACACAATCTAATCTCCCCACTCTTATTTCTGATAGGTACTAGATTAGCTACCTATGAGGAGTGCTTGATTAGGAAGATGACCCTAGATTTAACAAGCTTGGCCAATATCTTTCTCATGATCTCCTCAATCTTTGGATTTATGGGCATATGCTTCTACCTGATAGGCTTAGCATTAGCCTCTAGCTCTATTATGTGTTGGGCCAGATTAGGATCAAATAACTTCAGGTCATTATATTTCTAAGCAAATATGTCTATATATTCCTTATAGATCTCTATGAAAGTATGCCTTTTAACCTTAGTGCTTATCTTTGCAAGCTTGATGAGTTTGTCTTCAAAGATAATAATTCTTTCATAGTTTTCTTTGTTAGTTGACATTACTAATTTATCCTTACTCATATGGTCCCATTCATGAAAGAGGATTTCTAGGGTGACTAGCCCTTTAGGAATATTATTTGACCTTAACTAAAAAAATCTATTCCCCATACTAATGCTATAATTTTTATTGGTTGAGGGAGAAAAACTTTGCTTCTTGCTATAAGAAACATGCAATATGTTTTTCATTTTAAAATACCTACCAATGAGTTTATTTATCTAGTATTGATGGTATTATTACCACTTTGACATGTAGTTAAACTTGGTCCTTTTTAATTCATTAGGAATGTCAAAATGAGCCACCACAACTGCTAACCTATCAACATGTTTATTTTTGCCTCTCGACACTGATTAGATGTTGAAAGCCTCAAAGTCTTATATGAGGGCTCACACTATGATTTTAATACTTCATTAAAGGGTTATTAGTGTCATTCTAACATCTAACCTAGTGTACACCAAATTTATTATCCCCATATAATTGTAACTGCATGATATTTCTCTTATTGGCCCATTGAAGGCCATGGACGAGACCTTCATATTCTATTGTATTACAGGAGCAACTAAATTGGAACTTATATGAAGATAAGTACTTATCATTTGAAGGGGATATTATCATGACACTTTCACCCACCCTATGATTTATCCTTGAGCCATAAAATAACAACTTCCATATACCACTAGGATCTTCCTGAGGCCTCATGAGGAATGACATAGGCTAGTTTTATTCATGCAAATAGAAAACACCCAAATACCTTTCTTCAACACCTTCTACTGGGTCCACCAACTGGCTATTATTTCATAAATCATCTAAGAACATGTTTTTTACCTCTTCTAGATGAGTGTTCAAATCTTTCCCTAGTACAAATTCATCTTCACCAATGATGGTGCAATTAACATTGACATTATCTAGTCTATAGGGGTCTATATGGAGTTGTGTAATAGGCTCAAATTTGATTAACAATTTGGCCCCATACCTTGTCCTAAATTCCATATAGGACTATTATATTAAAATATAGCCCCTATATTTGTTGTGAACTCTTTAGACAAGCATAGTGCAAATCAAGGAGGAACATCCAATATCAATATATATTGGGCCACTGAGACACTAAGACAAGCTTGTAGGGTCATATTGAGGTCCTTGATTATGCCAAATGGCTTAGGATAATAATGATCAAGTTGTATCACTCCTTTGGATTGTGGCTCATATTTTAGACCAAGATGATCAGCTATAGACTTTGGCATCATTGATGTATTAGCCCCACTATCCACTAAATAATTATGCACTAGAGAGTTTCCAATAATTACTAAAATATAAAAGGGAGGAGGCTTGATTACTTTACCTAATTTCCCTTAATTTGGCCCTTTATTTTCATTGGTGAGAACTTCATTCACCTTCCTTGGTGGTTTATCTAAAACATTAATCTTTGACAATCCTTATTGAAGGATGTCTACCTAACCAAGCATGGATAACATATCCCACCTGGGCACACTTACATTTGATTTTTTCATTTGTTTAACAATGTTTATAGGTGAACCACCAGCCTTTTCTTATACTTTAGGAGCTTTCAATATCATTTTTTGAGCTTGTGAGCCTTAAGGCACAAAAATATTCCTTTGGCTCTAATTGTTTGGAGGTACTAGAACATTTGGAGTGACAACATGTTCAATTAGATTTGTCAATGAAGGAGTAATGGTGGGAAGCTATTTTAATACTTCCTAGTTACCATCCATGTTCCTTATTTTAAATCTTGTGTTTTTTTCCACTAGAATATAGGCTTGGCTAGAACTATCCTATTGGTTAGATGCATAAAACTCTTCTTGTTCACAATTCATCATTATATCATTTAGATGATTCAGTCCCTGATCAGACCCTCTAACTTGTGGAGGTTCCTTTGGTTTAATCATCATAGGTACCTATGCATTTTGGGCCATGAGAGCTTAGTTGTATCCAAAATTACTAGCTTACTACCATTGATCATTGAAGGCTTGGTTAAGGTCAATATTTGGGACAATAAGTTGACCAAAGGACTAGTTCCAAGGCATGGCACCCTTTACTTCTTGAGATATATTATCTCGACTTGGGATCAAGAAATTAGAAGTACTAGAAACATTAGAAGTGCATTTATTCTACCTATTGTGGCCATGTTTCCCTTGTCCTTGGTTTTAACCTTGGCCTTGACCTTATTAGTTCCCCTTATATGGAGGCCTATTTACTTGAAAGCCTTGCTACTGAGGTTGATATGAATTTTGATAAGGCCTATTGAAATCCTATTGCCTTTTGACATTTATTATCTCATTCCTTATGGATTGAAACATGATTTTGAGCTCTTGAAATTTTTTTGCTCTAATGAATCACTAGATCCACTAGTATAAGCCATCTCTTGCTTTGGTGTAGGGATTGAAATAATTGTTAGTGTAGGAAAAATGACATCCAATGGAGGGATAAAAATAGGAGGTGGTTTGATTTTAGGAAATAAGGGCATTGGTGGTTTGGGTGTAAATTTGCTAGCTTGAACTAGATAATTGTTTGCCTTAATAGCCACCTCATATTAATCTGGAAGTATATTTCCTCCCATAGATTGGACTATCACCACTATGTCACTATTTAAAGCATTTAAATAATATAGGAAGGCAAAGTTTAATGTTGGTCTAATTATGATTGGTATTCTATCCCAAGTTTTTTGGAACCTTGTGTTGAAGTCTTGCATGACTTCATGAGGAGCTCTCTTAATGGTATTTAGTTTCTCTATAATTGACAAATGGTCACTTTTCTCCTTAAATATTTTACACAAGGCTTCCCCTAATTCATTCCATATTTGAATAGAGATAATAGCAAGGCCTCTATACCAATCTAAGGCTTTTCCTTTGAAAGACATAGCTAAAAACCTAATAGTTATATTCTCTTCAATGACATTATGGATATTTCAAAAGTTGGATATGTCCATGAGGTACTCAGAGGGTGTTATAGCTTGGTCTCCAATGTAATAGGGAACACTTTTAAGGGCTACAAATGGGATAGGATCATAGTGAACAAGGGATAGAGGGCTTTGGAAATTAAAATATGCAAAATATCTAGGGGCTACCATGTCTATGCAAGTGTTAAACAAAGGGATTCTTGCAAAATTGGGCCTTAGAAATGACCTAGGAGCAAAAATTCCTTGATATGGATGAATATTGGCAAACTTTAATATTTGTGATAAATTTAAATGTAGTTTAACAAAATCAAAAGGAATACCTCTTAAAGCTAACCTTTTTGTCCACTTTGGCATGAGATGAAGCTACTATTCTACACTAGAGTGTTGATTCTTCCTTTTGGAGTCTCCAAATGCTATTGTTTGGGAGCTTAACTACTGTAAATTTTATCAACTAACATCAACTTTGATCAATCTTCCTTTTAAAATAGGTGGATCCAACTAGGCATGCCATAACTATTATGGCTAAAATTTTCACTCTTTAGAAGAGGTTTCTTGAGGCCCTTTCCAATTTGAGTAGAACTATGGGAAAAATCCCAAGTTATGGGTCACTTATGGTAGGGTTAAACCTCTAGAGAAGGCTGGCTTCCTCTTGATGCTCACCTAAAATAATGATAGACTAATGATTTGTGGGGAAAAGGGTTAGAAAGAGAATCAAGGATCCTCAGATGGCTAAAATGGTGATGCACCAAAGTTAAATGGACACTCATATAATATTGAACATAGATTGGATTAACAAAACACAACTATGGCTTACTCAATATCACAATCTCACTAATTGCATAAATATTTCATGGAAGAGGTTCCAAATATAAAAATAAGATAGACCTATAATTTAGATTAAAAATACCTTTAATGAGGCAAATAGAAGGATAAAAAACTAGGAATAATCTCTTTCACAAATTTACCATACATAAGCATGCTAAATATTGATTAAAGATAAGAGACAGGAAAATAGTTGATCCTATTACTTCAAAAGGTAGTTTTTGAAATATTTTTATATGGGGTAACCTTATAAAATTAGCACACTTTTGTAGAGTCTTGATGAGTATCCTTGTCTCAAAAAATAAAATACTAAATTCTAAAATCTAAGAGCCTCCTCAATGGGAATGAGATTAGGATATATAGGAGAAGAGAGATATTAAGAAAAGGTTTGTGAGCATGCTATAAAAAAAATAACACTTGTCCTAGGTCATTAATTGAACTTGAGCTACCACCTTTGTATTTTAACTAATGAAAACCTTATCTCTTATTTGATCAATTAGGATGTTGCATGTGGCTTATTAAATGAAAAAGTTCCCAAAGGTTTTGAGGATGCATTGAATGCTCCTAGCTATAGTTCCCATCATTGGACCCTTTATTTGATCCTTCATACCATCTCTTACTTAAGGTCAAACCTCATGATCATGGATCTAACTAAATCATGGATTTATGTTTTTTAGGTGGCTTCTTGTCTAGACTATGGCCATATATAAGGATGAAAACCCTTTGCATTAGTCACTTATCTACTCTACTTTCATATCTGGATCATAGGTCCCATCTATAGATGGGAAAATAATCTAAAGACATTGGTTTTACTATAGTTATCTATATTAAAAAATACCTATAGAACATATATCACCTTCTAGACCCCACTTTATTTTTGTAATAAACCATAATTCATTATACATAAATCCTTCTTTAACTCAGTGAACCAGTCTCAAGAATGAACCCTATAAGCTCTAACTTATCAAACTAGAGATCAATATTAGCTTCAATAGTGGCCCCTTTATATTATTTATATCTTAATGCATTAGTAAAACTACTTTGTGGAATTTGAACCAGATCTAATGTCATCAATAAGACCCTAAAAAGCCCTATGTTTATGGTCAAAAATAGCTTTTCAACCTTTGTCGAAAATAGATATGCTCATCTATAATATGATTGGTTGTCAAAATCTGAATAAACTCATTAACATGTTAACTCAAATCACTCCATTTATTTTAATTTGTATGAAAGCCCATAGATCATCTATCTTTTTCCCATTGAATGCATCCTTAACACTTATCATTCACACATTTGCCCTTGAGATTCACTGAATCTTTGACTACTGCTTACTATTAGATCTAGATGCTCGATCAAATGCCAATCATTAATCTAATAGGACCCACCATATGAAATCTAATGAATACTTCATGACCCTAAAATTGACATCTTTAGTCCTCTCAAATGACATTCATGTGACCATCATTTATGGTTGCATGACTATCAAATTTAATATCAATAGGATTTGTCTTACTCGATCTTTAAAGTTGAAATCCCATCGATCATCATTCAAATTCCCATAGAATGTGATTAATGTCCTACAAACCATTAAATTTAATCGTATATATATATATATATATATATATATATATATTCCCAATCTTTAATTTGATTTCAAAGCAAACATCTTAAGTTATAGATCCATTTTAACTAAATTTTAATGCTTATATCTTGAATCATGAGGATCATGGAAGCACCAATATTTTAGGATATGTTCTTGAGACAAAAAAGAACAAACCTATTTTATCCACTATTCCTAGGAGCTTTCTAGGTGAAGATATTAAGTTCACAAGTTTATTGATCCATTTAATCTTTTATGATGTCATAGATAAAAAATGGCTAAGTATATAAACTTGGAAAAAATTGATTGAGGATCCAAATTTGATCATGCATAACTTTATTTGTGATTTGGTGGAAGAACTAAAACTTAATGCATATGATCTAGGGACCAAGATGAACAAACCCATGTGACCACTTTCCCTTTTAACTACCGCACATGTGAGATATGGCCTTGTCAAGATGATCACTTGGCATTTTTACCACTAGACCCAAAATTCTTAGATGAACATGATGAAGAACCAGATGGATTCCTTGCATTTCCATACTTAACCCAATCATTGTTGACATCCCATAGGGTCTCTTTGCAATTATAGACCTACCCCTTTGAAATTGGCAAGATAGACTTTTAAGCAAGCTCAAAGTGTTTTCAAAAGCTCTAAACTTTATAAGATCCCTTTGGTCTATTAATTATCTAGAAATCCTATCCAAGCCTTACTCCATACTTGATCCTCAAAAAACTACACTACATTCAAAATTTTTGATATGTGGGCCAAAAATGGCCAATAGTTATATTGAGAAACCCTATAACAAAAAAAATGGCCAAACCTATGAAATTTTAAATTAATGTGGGGGTAATATTTTAGAACTTTTGGTGGTGGTATATTGTTTGTATAGTACTTGATAAGAGATAAAAGTCAAAATTATAGCCCTGTACATGTAAAAGTGTTAAAAACTAGTTCTTAAGAAGGCTAAAAGTATTATAACTCAAGTTATATTAATAAAATGATTTAAAAACTTGTGTGTAGGTGTTAAAATGTTGTATCAGTGTAATAAAGTTTTTTTCAGCCTTTTGAGGCCATTCATGAAGGATACAAGGAGATAACAAAAATTTCATGATAGTTTGAACTCTTTCATGATGAATTGAAATTCCTTCCTTGGTGATAACATGACCCATAAATTTACTTAATATGACCCTAAAAATTCTCTTCTTTGGGTTCATATAAATCTCATACCTTCTACATCTATAAACCACCCTCTGTAATTGTGTTTCTAGATTTTTATTATCCTTAGAAAAGATAATTAAGTCATCCATATATATAATGATGCACTTACTAATAATTCTTTGGAAATAAGAATTCATGGTATGCTAGAAGTTATCACCTACATTAATCAGTCCAAAATAAATTATGTTATATGATTTTTTTTTCTAATTCAGTGATGAAATTAGTTTTCATATGATAATTTTCTACTAATAATTGATTGTATCTTGAGAAACTATTTAGAAAGGACATCATATCTAACCCACTAACTATCTGAATCACTTCATCTAGGGAGGGAAAAGGATAATTATAATTTTTTGAAACTCAATTAAGGTTTTTAAAATATACATAGTTTAATTTCACCATTTTTATTTCATAGAGGGACTAAATTAGTGACCCAAGTAGAATGTCTGATAGGAAATATAATTTTAGCATCTAAAAGTTTATAGACTTATTTTTGAATGAGAGGCTCCAAAATTGGATTGATTTATCTTCACATTTTCTTTAAAGGTTTGTGCTCTTATTTTAGTGGTATGGTATGTGTGATAACTCTAGGATTAAAATGTTTGAAGTCTTTGTAAGTCCAATCAATTGCATATTTATATTCAATCAATAATTCCCTCAACATTTGATTCTCCTATTCTATACAACTAAATCTAATGTTAACCATCTAGGGATGTTCATTTGTCCCTAAATTACCCTGGTGAAACTAGATTCATTGGTTTTTTGGTATTTTTATTTTTTAGCTTAGCAGTCCATGTCAAAGACCTATTACAAGGAGACCATCCCTTTGGGTATCTTAATTTTTTAATTATAGGATGCCATAATTTTCCTTATCTTATTTATTCATTATGTTGAAATCCCTTTCATCAATAATATGGGATTTAAAGGAACTATAATTACTCATGAATTAAATGATATGTTGGTACTCATCAAATACCTAAAAGTGATCAAAATTATTAGGAACTCAATGACATGATATTAATTCCACATAATTTTTTTACTTTTTTTACTCTTGTAGTGGGGATAAATTTTCTACAGAGGTAGCCATGTAATTTTTATCCATTGGGATTAATTTTATGTTTAAAGATTAAAATAATTATATCAATCCCAAGATTTATGTTTATATTTATTCATATATGATAGCTTGTACTAGTATCAACTATTAATCTAGTTAACAAATAATTTTGAATCTCCAAACATTAACATATGTTTGACATTGTGTTTCAATGTGAATTGGAGCCATAACTAAAATTTTTACATTATACATGGTTATTAGTTCATGGTAATTGTAATAAAAAATCACCAAAACCTTATGGATCAGTCAATGTTATGCCAACACCTAAACCTTATTTAGACTGAGTAACATCAAAATATAAGGTCCACAACTATGAATGACCTTCAAATTCTCATTCATGGTTCTCTAATTTTGTTTTGAAAGTGTAAAACTCTACATGTGATGTAGGAAAAATATTATTTCATTTTTGGCATTGTATTATATGACTAAATGCTTCATTTTTGGTTCTCTATCAACCTTTATGTGATTATCCACTCCCTTACAAGGAAAATACACACGTGAAAAGTCAGTGGCCATATATCCATCTAGTGTTTCTGATTAGTTGTGACCTAGGAGTAAACCACAAGCCTTAGGAATGTCAACTATGAGTATGCTAATATACTAATAGACATGTGGTTTAGAGGTGAGTTTCATGTAGAAATTAATAAAATTTCCCATAATTGGGATTGTAGATTTATCTAACTATAAGAATAATCTTTTGGACTTATCATGAAGCAATAATAGTATTTTATATATTCTAATGGGAATTGCATTCATTGAATAACTTGAGTCAACTAAGAAATTATGCACATTCTTCCCAAATATTCTAATAGTTAATATTAAAGTTGAGACATCAAGTTTATCTTTATACACAACTATATTTTCATGTGTAATTTTTGATTTTTTAGCATATGGTTTACTAGTCAAATCCTTGAGAAAAATCTCCATATATTTTGTAATCTAAGCTAGCTTGCAAAGGGTAATTTTTACATTAATTTTATTCATGTATTATAATATGTTATATCCACCCTTGGTGTGTATATCAACCTATTACTATTGATCATTCCATTTAGGACGAGGTGGATTGTTGTTAATAGTTGGATCAAGAGGAGTGACTACATTATTATTGGGATGTGTGGAAGTCATGACAAATTATTGATTATTATTTCTCAGATTATAATTTTTTATTTGAAATTGATCAAAAAAATGAATCTCTTTGTGTTTTCTTCTAGCGCATTCTCATCCTCAACCAAGTTTGGGAAATCATAGGTCTCAAATACCATGGTGGTACTAGAAGTATTTAAGTTTTTTTTGTTTATTCTTTATATAAAGTAAACCACTTAAACATATAAAGTAAGATACAGGGTTATAGGATTACCTATGATTGGAAATGGTTATGCATTATTTTATCCATTTATGTGAGAACTCCTTTTTGTCTTGTAAGGATTACCTACACACAATAGACAAATCATACAAAAAATGATCAATAAAATATATGAGTGGGCTATATGATACAACATCAGTCCCAAAAAGTGGTACACTTCTTAATATGGATGTCAACCCACTTTATAAGCATTAAAATACATAAATATATTAAATTAAATTATAATAAATCATGTAATGATATAAATAAGATAATAAAATTATTAATATGTAATCTACATTCATTGCATATATATTAACAAAGCAAACATTCTAATAATCTTCAACATCTACTACTTGAATTACTTCTAGCTGATCAGTAATAGATTTTATGGTGGGGGTGAACACAATTTCATAAATTCTTGGTTTAAATGAAATGTCTCTTTATTCTAAGAAAAGAGGATGTGGAACTATAGGCAAGTCCTGAATAGTAATCATGTCATGAATAACTCCATGTAGAGTCATCTATGAGAAACTCATGGATTTAAGAGATAATGATCAAATATTAAATTAGATTACTAACTGAAAAGGATGTAGGCTACAAATAGAATGGGTTTTTAGTAGAGATCAATGTTGATCTATAGGATTGATGTTGATTTAAGTAATTGATGTCAATTCTGTTAGTGTAGATAAGGCTCTAAGGATAGGGATCTAAAAGATAGTTTTAATTAGATTTAGGATGGTTTGGGATGTCTTAAGATGGATTAAATATTCTAACATTGATTAAAAAGATAAAAATAAATATAAAATATAATGTAGAACAAAATAAATTGATAAAACAAAAGATAGAGTAACCTTTAAAGCACTTCCAACCTATGGTGGACTATAAAGTTGATGGGATGATGCTTTATCTATGGATGAGTGTTTATGAATTAATACAGGTTTAAGGCTTAAAATAAATGAATAATTTACTAGTTGATATTATAGATAAATTTCATCATCATTATAGTGAAATTAGAAGCACATAAAACCATCCTTGGGCCTAAGGGGCCTATGGTTAAATCGATGTTGATTCAATAAAAAAGACATTGATCATGGGGATTGGCAATGATTTCAAGCTAAACTTACACACACTATTAAAACCATTCAACTATGAATCTAAACTAAGCCTTAAATTGTTTCCACGAATTTTGGATAATGAGGGGGTTGTTTGTGGTTAAAATAACTTAAATTTATTATGATTTGGGTGGATTTATTTAGATTTTATGGTAGGTAATTAGTTAAAGTAATTTGCCTAAGTGAAAGCAAATTTTAAAACTAATAACATAGATTAAATGGTAAAATGGTAATTAGATATTTACATAGGAATCAAAAAGAAAGGGGACCTAAGACCTATACTTTAATAAATATTATTGTGAGAAATCTTAGTGCCTACATTTACCCCTTTTTATTGAGTGGTTTGTAATAACTTGTAGTGAAATAAAAACTAAGATATTTTTAATGCCCCAAGTTTATATGAGGAGGTATCCCCCATCAAACTAGGAGTTGATGATGGAGGACAATGGAGTGATGGATTTGAAATTGAGGTGGTAATGGATAGGGTAGATATCAAATGAATTTCAAATATGCAAGGATAATATCAAAGCGCACTATCACACTAAAAATATATGGGATATCCAAATAGAAAGGCCCTAAGGCAAACAAGTAATGGATTGCCACAACTACAAATAAGTGGGCACAATCAAAGGGAATAAAGAGATCAAATGCTAGGATGGGTTGACTAAAGAATCTGGTGTGTTTGGTATGTATGTTCTACCTAGAGACAATTATTCTCAAGACGAGGTACACTTTTAAGATTTGTAAGGGCTGGACTCTGAAACTAATGTAGACCTGTCAAAGACTATGGTACCAATAAGGGGTCTATATCTAATAACTATTAATGATGGGTAATAATTAATAGGATAGTTGTAACAAAAGATAGATTAGGTGGCCTTAGGTCAAGACTAAAGGGATGTAAATTTTTTTCTAGTGTAATGAACAAGATAAATGGATCTAATTGACATCAATCCATAGGATCGATGCTAATTCGATAGAATCAATGTTGATCATAATAAAATAGACATTAATCCACAAGGGATATAAATAGTATGCCTAAAATTTTAGTCACTCATTTGTGATTGAGAACATGTGAGCAAGAGTGAAAAAAATTGACATCCATCTATACATTAGAGTGAAATAAAAATGATGGAGGTTAGCAGGAGTGCACATACAGGTGACAACAATATCATGATGTGGTAGGCATTTATTTTTTCTAATTTTTTGAATTTTTACATGTTTTTTAGATTTTATTGAAAATTTTTAATTTTATAATTTTTAAAAATAGCTAGATGTTTTGTTTTAAATTTTTTAAAATGTTTTGATTATTTAGGATGTGTTTAGAAATTTTTGAATTTTTATAGATTATTGTTAGAATTTATTGTAAATTAAGGACATACATGTAGAGATCAACATCAATCATTAAATATCAATGTCAATTCCATGCCAATCATCATTAATCAACACATAATCAATAATGATATTGAAGGATTAATATTAATCATTCATGATTGATGACAATTTAAGCTAGTATACTAAAACATTAATAAAACTTAGAAGCATATGAAAGAAGTAAGACTAGGTTACACCACTCTTGGAGTGGTTATGTAATAATATGGGTGATGATGACTGGGATCATCTAGTGGATGTTGGGTTTGGAGGTTTGTACCACTATTGTTGGGTACACAGAGATGTGTGGATTTTTGTAGTGTTGATAGAGTGATGAGATGTAGCCACATGGAAATTATTACTACCTACTAGGGAGGTTAGCATGATGGTATAGGATATATAACATATACTATGGATGTTAGTATAGGTTGAAATGATAGTACCAATAGATGAGAGGGGATGTGCAATGGTGCTAGCATGATTATATAGAGAGGATGCACTAGACATCACCTTCACCACTTAGGGTTTTAGGTTTGATGGGCTATATAAGGAGGATATGGAGGGGAGGTTTTAGGTTTTATCCATATCTTACTATGCATTACCAAATTGAGGGGGAGGTTGATTTCTCTAGAGTTTGATAAGTGTAGTCACATATGTGGGAACATCACACTATATTTATGTGGGATCTTACTCTTCTCGTATAGGTATAGAGGGATTTGTGGGGATGGAGGACACAATAGAGGTTTAGGATGGATGTTACCTTTGTTTTATAGTGTGGGGTATATGAGCACATTAGAGTAGTGTTCTCATTTGGTACTCTATGGGCATGGTGGCACCAAATATCATACAACATGAGATTATTTTGGTATAAGTAAGACCTTGCTAGACCTTATAAATATGGAGTTATACATGACTTGACATATTATCAGTGGGTGTTGGATGGATTACAGAAGGGGGACATTATTTAGAGGCCATATGTGGGGTTTCAAGAATGTCTTAGGGTAGAAGGGAGAGCTATCAAGGAGATAGTTGGATAGGTGGCTATGGGGTAGAGAGTAGAGTAACTAGAGTACTTCCAATTTTAAGAGGGTGTCAAGATAGTTTGTATTGATAAAGGATGTTATAGATGAACCTTAACTATATAAGAGGGATGACACAAAGACTAGCCTACTAAAGGCCCATTATACTGAGCCACATGTATTATCAGAGCAAAGCCAACAATCATACATGTGGATGATGTAGGAGATACTTTGGTATATTCATTATAGTGGTTGGATCAATTAGGAGTGAGGAAAGAAAATGTATTACAACCTCACCAAGATATGGGAGATTTGGATATGGAGGATGTTAGGGAAGAAGATCTAGAGATAGATATTTAAGAGATTATTGCAGAGCATGATGCACTGAGGGTAGAGTGGGATGAACTATAAGGATACGTGATCAAATTTTAAGAGACCTTGATAGAGGTAAATAGGAGCCATGATGGTTTATAGGTCCATATGGAGATATTATATGGCTCATAATCATGTAGTACAAAATCATGATAGATATAGGGTAGAGAGGGATAATCTAAGGGGAGGGGTTATGGAGGTTGCAGGGTAGAAAAACACAATAGGAACATGACCTAACATAAGGTAGGGAGGTAAAATGATCCTAAATAGGTAATAAGACATGGTCATAGAGCTCTAATATTATTAGAATATTGTGTTAGAGCATCTTCTAGAGGTACCCCAATATACAACTTATGTTCTAACTCAGGCCAGATCATCTCGATGGTTATAGGGTGGCTCATTTAGTTTGGGGAGTGTAGCATGGGGGGAGAGGTGGTATGGATGGATTAGGGTGTGGATAATAAGAAGCTAATGGAAGAGGACCCAACATACATTTGAGTCACATCCACTTTATTGACTATCCATATTGTGTACATTATACCAGCCATATAACCACTTGTATATTGTTATTGAATAAAGAGCTCACTTGTATATTATACTTTGAGACATTTATGAGTTATATATATATATATATATATATATATATATATATATATATATATATATATATATATATATATATATATATATATATATATATATATATATATATATATATAGTCTATATTTTGATCATGAGTTAGCATTGTACATTTTTATATTAAGATGATGTAATGTGATTTATATATTTTAGATTATGCGATGTATTTAATTTTGCCATGGTTATAGATTAATTATGTGATTATGATGCTCTTTTAATTTTTTTGTTTTTAGGTTATTATGGATGGTAATAATGGGATAAATTATAATGATTAATGATTTTATTACTTAACATTATGAGATTTTTATTAGATCATTTTTTTAATGATTATGAAAAATAATAAAGGAGGTATTTATGACTCCTTATTTGATTGGACCTTAACCAGAGATAAATTCTTGTATCTGCATGTACATTCTTTATTTACTATTAATAATGAATTTTAATGACCCTATGTCAATTAAGTTCATGACTTATTAGAAGGTAATTTAATATAGATTTGATTTTTACATGATGTAGGACAAAGCTTATGTTTTTAGGAATATAAGTCTCATCTCATGTTTTTAGAACCTTTCATGTAGATTGATCAATGCGGGAATTCTATAACTTTGAAAAAAGATAATCAATGCAGGAAGCTTTCTTGGGATATTTTATATTTTTATTTAGGGATTTTGATTTTTAGAGGTTTACTTTAGAAAACTAATCAATGTGGGAAGTTTTCCATTGTACTTGTCAATTTATATAGCCATCCTTCGAGGGAGTGGTCTATAAGTTAAGATATATGTTTGCACAACTGTCCTTCAAGGGATAATTTTGTGAATTTTATGCCTTTTATGGATAGATATCCTTCAAGAGAAGAGTTTATAATTTTTCCCTTTTATTTTGATATATTTTTAATCTTATATTTTTTATTTGGATTCAATGTAACTAAGGTCAAATTCAAGATTTTTTACATGAGATGATATTTATATCCCTAAAATAAACTTTTTTAGGTGAGGATTTTAGGAAATAATGATTAGGGGATCCTTCCTATTATAGGTGAAGCTTGTCCAATTAGAATATGCTATGAACAAAGTCAGGGTGTTCATATTTAAGGTGTAGACATGCATGGTACTATGTATCCACATGATTCTTTATCATTATTGGGTACTTTGAGGATGATGTGAGATGTGAATTTAGGTTATTATCAGATCAAAGGATGAGAAATCATGCTTACTATAGTTTGTTTTAAGTTTATTAACAATAGAAAGGACATAGATGTAAAGCATTAAAAGGCTCACTTTCTAGTTTTCCATCAAGAAAGGCCAAATTATATGCCTTAGATCCATATTTATGGGTAATAGTATATGGTCCAAACTAATTTAGAGCATATTTTCCCCATTTACTTATTTTCATATTTATTACATGTTGATTTTATTTAAGTATAATGTTGCTTATATTAAATTCTCATTCTTTTAGATGTTGATTATATGCACATTTTATTTTTTATTGATATACATGGAGATAGTCGAGGGACATGGATCAATATTCATCTTAAAGTTTAATCTATTTTAAACACTCTTGATGATAATATTCTTCAAAAATAATGTATCTAAGAGAAATCATAAGAGAAGGAATTTATATTTCTAGAGGGAGGACAACTTTTATGCCATAGACCAATGAGAAAGGGGTAGCACTTGTATAGGTTCAAAAGATAGTACAATAAACCCATAAGGTGAAGGAAATATGAATATGTTAATTCTTTCCAACCTCATTCACTACTTTGGTTAGCATTTTAATTAGGGATTTATTAGATTCTTTGGCCTATCCATTAGATTGTGGATAATAAGGAAAAGAAAATATTAATGTCAAAAGAGTATAGATTCTATGGACTTGATTATTTTTAAAATATTTTCCATTATCTATAATTATCTTGTGAGGGACATTGAAGTGACAAATAATATGATGATTAATAAAATCAATAATCTTATCTACTTTAGTAAAAATAAGGGGAATAACCTATACCCATTTAGTCAAGTATTCAGTGGTGGTAATGATAAAATTGTGTCACTTAAAAGATTTGGGATTAATTTTTCCTATAATATCTAGCCCACACTATGAAAATTTCCAAAATTCTCTATCTACTTGTAATGCATGAGTAGGGATGTGTGAGATATTAGGTTATTGTTGACATTTCATGCATTTCTTGACATATTCATAATAGTCCCAATTTAGAGTAGGCCAATAATATCATTTTCAAATAATTTTCTTAGTAACATCTAGACAACTAAAGTGTCCCCCACACAACCCATCATGTGTTTCTTGGGTTGTGAAGGTAGCCTCAGAGTTCTGAAGACATCAAAGTAATATAGAATTAAATCCATGCTTATAGATAACAACCCTTAGTATAATGTAATGGGTGGTTCATTATTAAAAAGCATGCTTAGCATTTTTGGATAGATTGGAAGGGATAATACCTTTAGACAAATAATCAAATGCCTGTATGCACCAAAAATCTAAGCAAATTTTTTCCACATTATGGATAGAAGGTAAATCAATTATGGTATAATATGTCTAGTTGATTTTGTGAATTAACACAAAAAACTTAGATTCTTGAGGGGAGGATGGGATAAAGGAATCTAGGGAGCCATGGTATCTATGAATTTATTAGTTGATCGAGGAGTGACTTAGATGCAATAGTGATTGAAAATAGATAATAGCTTATCTACTAACATTTTATATTTTTGAAGGATGTGATTCTTACAGTAATACATGTCATTGATCTAATTGATGACAAAATGAGAATATCCATAGATACAAATAAATTTAATGCTTAGGTTTAAATAAATTTGAAGACCAATAATAAAGGCTTCATACTCTACCATTTTATTAGTATAGTTGAAATCTATTTTGAAGGATAAAGGCATAAGATCACCCTTGGGAGGTATCAAAATTATTCTTACACCCCCCACACTCACATTTATATCCACCTAATAATAAAGTCATTTGATCATTATTATCCACCTAGGATTTGGAAGTGATAGATTTGTTAGGGAATTCTTAGATGGTTGACCACTTGCAAGAGGTGCCTTAGCTAACTAATCAACAATGATTTGGCCTTTATTTAACTTTTGATGGAGAAACTATAGATCAAGTTCCACTAAGAGCATGAGCCAATTAGACATACACTAATTTTGGTTAGGCTTCAAATACATGAACTTAAGGGGATTAGTCTTTTTAATTACATAGGTATTGTGATTAAGAAGATAATGGCAAAGCTTAGAAGCCATAAAAACCAAATATATGCATAGTTTTTTTGTATTTGTATAATGTGTCTCATATTAATTGAGAGTATGAATTATGCAATACACTATATATTCTCTATGTTTCTCATCAAAATGAGAAATTATAGCCCTTAGAGAATGATACATGGTTAAAATATACAAGAAGAAAGGTCACCCTTCCTCAGGAGGAATAAGAACCAACGGGGAAAGGAGATAGTTCTTGAGAGATTTAAAATCTTCTTGATAATTATTATCCTAGATGAACTGGGTATCCTTCCTTAAGAGGTGATGGAAAGGTTGACATCGATAAGATAGTTGGGAGATAAAATGTCAAATAGACTATAATTTTCCTTATAGGATACTAAGTTGCTTAAGGTTGGATGGTGGTGGCATATCTATGATAACCCTAATCTTAATGGGATTGAATTTTATACCATGGATGGAGATGATAAAACCTAGAAGCTTATCAGTCAAGACTCCAAAAACATATTTTTTGGAGTTAAGATGGACACAAAATTGGATTAGGTAATTAAAGATTACTTTAAAAATAAAAAATGGTCTTTTTAGAGCTTTGACTTTCTAAGAAGGTCATCCACATAATATTTGACAGTTTTTTGGATTATATCATGAAAGATATAAGTCATAACTCATTGATAGGTGGATTTCAAAATTTTAGGCTAAATGACATAACCTTATAGCAAAAAATCCCACAAGGGGTAATAAAAGAAGTCTTATGATAGTCTTCTAGGGTGATAAGGATTTGATTATATCCATAAAATCCTTCCATAAGTGACAAAATTTCATGGCCTACTATTAGTTCCACTAGTTGATTAATTTTAGGAAGAGGAAATTCATCTTTAGGATAAGCAAGGTTGAGGTCTGGATAACTAGTACAAATACAAAGACCCTTTGTAAGTTTTATAATAGGCGTAATATTATACACCTATTGAGGGTAATTAATTATCTAAATGAAATTAATAGACAAGAGGCACTATAGTTCCTCCTTGATTAAGAGCACTATATGAGGATTCATCTTTTGTAGCTTTTGTTTTACTAATTTAGCTTCCTAGATAGAGATAATATTGTGAAAAATGATAGCAAGGTTGATATGTAACATGTCACTATATAACCAAGAATTTTTTTTGCTATGGTCTACCAAGAATGTGGTGAAGTCTTGATGCTCCTGATGGTATATATATTTAATAACCTTAATGATGCATGGAGAATCTTGAGACCCTATTTTAATGTCTTTGGTGGTTTTGTTTAGCAAACTAGATCTTTTAGTCAAAAGATAATTACATAAGTGTGAAGATTTTGTGCCTAAGTCAGGATAGATTCATCATCATGAAAGTGAATAACAAGGATGGTAGGAGAGAATATTATGAGACCATAATGGTATAGGTAAAGGGTATGGATTTATTTTCTCCATTTATAAGATAGGTGAGAGGTCATAGGTTGATCTTATTGACTAAAAAACTTTTGAGGGGATGGACATGACATTGTCTATTTTAGGGATAACAATAGATGATTATACTATGACATTTTATTTGGGATTGGATATTGGGGTGACTTCAGGAATGGCATTAGGATTTTTTTTAAAACCCAAGACCATGTTTTTAATGTGGTTTCCTAAAATATCCTAATGTAACATCATGTGGTCCTTGTTCACAATGTCCCATATCGAAGCCTTTCCAGGCACATTGTTTAAAGTACATGTGAGTAAAGTGTGGTTTGTCCAAGAATGAGAAGTTCAAGGAAAATAATTTGGCTTGATATGGGATATCAAGATATGAGGATGATTGATCAATCCCTTTATATACCAAATGAGTAGAAAGGGTATTCACACTATTTATCTAGATGCCCATAATTTTAATGAGTAGAAAGGGTATTCAGTGTTAATAACTAGTAATCTCCTATTATAGAATCTAGAGAATCCTTATCAAGGATTCATAATGAAGGGATTATTGAACTAGTCGATGCTTCATTAGATGATGTTAATGGGGTCATAATTTTTAGAGGGAGTAAAACATCGTTAGGTCTAAAGGTTAGGTTACATGTCTTAAATGGAAGAAAATCAATGGGGATGATGTGGATTTGGCCCTCATGTTCATATTTGATACATTAGTGTAAAGTGGATGGAACACAATGCATGACATGGATACAAGGGCATCCTAAGAGGATATTATATTCAAATTCTCCTTCTATGAAATAAAATAACACATAAAGGATACAAGAACATACCTAGATGGGGAGGATAATAGTTCCTAGTGTTGGAGCCAATATATCATTAAAAACTCACAATACCATTTGGTATTATGCTATAACCATTTCCATAAGTTGTAGTTGTTTAAATACATATAAGGATATAATATTAATACTATACCCTTTATCAATGATCACTTTTTTGATTCGAGTTTGATTGATTTATGTGGTGATAAATAGGGGTGGGTCTTGGTCTTTGGATGGTAATGAAATTATTTTGGAATAATTAAAAATAATAGATTAAGGCATCTATAAAGATCCAATGAATGTTGTCATAGGTTAGGGTTCATTAGGTTACACTTGTATGGCCTAGAGTGTTTCTATCATTGCCTGACGATGCTAAGGGGAATTATCAATTAGTTAATAGATGAACATTTTGAATAGAGTTTGGTGGAGATGATCCAGAATTAATATTTATATAAGTTCCAAAGAGTTTTTATTATGCACTTTTCCTAAAATGGATACTTTAATATTTGTAGTAGAGAGTTTATATCTTTTTATGGTTGGGCTAGGGGCTTTGGCTATGGACACTTTGGATTTGTTTGATTTTTTGGTTTTGGGGGCCTATGCTTGAGACCACATAGCTATGTTTATCATATAAAATTGAAACAATGGGGGACTTATCCAAGTTCCTATGTTATTGGTATTTGATGGTCTAGAGGGTTGATTAGGTATTGAGTCAAGATTATGAATCATATTTTTTTTATTATTATTTTGATTTACCTTATGGAGGGTTTATTATATTAGTGTTAAGGATAGTTATATTTTTAGTATTTTTATTGAATAGGAGATCATGTTGTTAAATTAATAGATCATCCTCATCCAAAAGATTTTGAATCATGAATTTTAGAAAACTATAGCTTTCAGTGTCATGTGTAGGTATCTTATGATAAGCACACACTTTATTTTCCCTATACCATGTAGGTTTTTGGACACAAAGATAAATTGGTTTAATAAGAGGTAATGTGACAAGATAAGTTTGTATAATTTGGTTAAGTATGGTGGCATAATATCCTCATAAATAATCTTGGTTGGGTTTTGTTGCCTTTTAGGGTACTTGTGTTTGAGTCATGCTTACATCAGTACTTTCCTTTTTGTGTTAGTGGTTTATGTAGTTTTAATGGGTGGAAAGGGTTATTTATATAAAATTTGGGGGTAATGAAAGTCTACTAGGTTAAAATGAGGTTTTGGTGTTGGTAGTATAAGTGGAGGATTTTGAATTGACTTGGATCCCTTGATAGAAGATTATGTGATTGAGATCTTTTGTTTTGAGGAAGTAGGGGGGCCTAATATGGATGGTTTAGTTTGTTCTTGGGTCATGGAAATATTTCATTTTTTAATGTGGTTAGAGATCATGGGATTATCTTTATGAGGATCCTAATTTTTTGGGAGCTCGAGTCTTATAGGTAAATTTTGAAATATTTTACCTTTTGGTATACCGGAGTACTTATCTTATGTACGGGGATAATAAAATTCCTTTTTATCCTCCACTCTTTGCAGATGAATTATTGTGTGTAGATGAGCCTTTTTCTAGGGGATCCCATGTAATGAGATCTTGAATACTAAAATAGATGTTATAAATGGGTTTGGTTGATTTAGATGGGTTAAAGGTATCTATTGCAAGGAGATATGGTATTCTTATTATGGTGGAGGATCATTTAGGTTTTACTTATCAACTTCCTTAGGTAAACCCTGATCATGGATGGTATTTATTACATGGGTAACTTGATCTGAGGTGCCTCCTATATTTTTTTATAGGGAGTTAGATGAGGATGGATGGTTAGGTAATGGTTGCCTAAGGATGTCGATAGATTGATTTTGAGGAAATTTTGGAGTATCCAATTGTAACTCCCCTCGATCAATGAGGTTTTGTAATAGGATTTTAAAATATCTACACCTATTAATTTTATGACTAGGCAAATGATGGTAAGTGTAAAAATCACTTTATTTATACCAGTTTTGTTTGAGAGTCATCAATAGGTCTAATGGGAAGGATCTCAACAACTACCACCTTTTATAGTTTGTCTAAAATATTAACATAAGACTGCCTTAAAGGCATGTATTTCCGAGGTGGGAACCTTGTTAAGTTTCTCTATAGTTACATCTTAGAATATTTTGGTTGGTTCATTATATATGGGGAGGATGACTTTAGGACAAAATAATTAGTTGTGCCCTTTGGCTTTAGATTATTTTTTCCTTTAGAAAGGTTTGGTTTAAATTTTTTGTTTCTTAACTTAACTTTTCCCTCTTCTAAGGCTCATATTTCTAACTTTTGAGCCATAGTAAAGGCTTCATCAAAACTTTTGAATGATTGAAATTTTAGGGTGGATGATATATTTTTAACACATGATATAAAAAATAATTTGATTAGTTCCAGTTGAGGAAAGGAAAAGGTTAACTAGTTTATAAGGCCTTGCCACCTAGCACACATTTTGCAATGGACTTGTCTTTAAAATCCTTGATGGTATAATGGTTGGTAATAGTTAATTTTCTAAAGATATTAATTAATAAGTGTTCTAAGAAGGTTTTAGATAACTATCCAAAATATAATAGTGAGTGCTGAGGGATGGAACTATACCAGTCTAAAGTCAGCCCTGTGAACAACATAGTGAATGTCCTCAAAAGGGGGGCATTGTCATGGGATATGAGATAACATGCATGCCTAAACACTCTACTATGTTATTGGGGATCTTCATTATTTTCAAATTTTATGAATTTAGGAAGTTATTATTTTTTAACATATGGCCAGATTAGGATGGCAGGGTTGATTTATTCATTGTAGATCTATTCATATGTAAGCATATTCTTCTACCCAAAGTTAGAGGCTTCCAAGTTTGTCATCCTTTCCATGAGGATGCACATGAGGTTTGGTTGGGAATTATACTTAGGGATGCCTACTAAAACATTTTGTTACAAATTTTGATAGGAAGAAGTGACATTGGGAGAGGTTGTGTAAAGGGATAACCTATAGATATCGTGATAGTTAGTTGAGATGCATCCATGTATTAAGGGAATAGTAAAGGTAAGATTTATTGTTGGGATGGGTTAGGATAGGTACTCATAAGGGGTTGTATGGGAATTTGGTATTATGTAGTTAGAGGTATTTATTGTTGAAGATTTTGACCTATAGGGATTTACTATGTGGATAGTGGAGGTTGTGTGGTATGTTGGGGACTTGACATTATATAGGTTTGGATAGGAGGGAGGGTAGATGTTATGGAGATTAAAAAATTTTAAAGTGTAAGAAAAGGTGGTTGGTTTCTTATTGGTTATGATGTAGTACAATTTTATGTTAAAATAATGGTTGTGGTAGGACTACTAGACATTAAGGGTGGTAGGGTATCTAGAGGTTGTCTTCTACTAGTATTTGAACTTGAGGGTGGTGGTGGGTTAGTGTATGAGGAAACCATGGCCATGGTATAACCTTGAAATTTACCAACAACATGGTATATGAATAATGGAAAGATTGTCCATGGGGGGAAATAGGGATCCTTATGGATCATATGGTAATGTAATAGATTAGGGAGATTAGATTTTTGTCTAGTATGCTAGAAAAATTTGGATCACTTTGAGGGTAAAAATAAGGGATACCATACCCAATAGAATAAGAATAGGTAGGGTAACTCAATGATTATTCCATTAAAGAGGAGGATGAGTGGGGTGATTCTATTTATTTTAGTGACTATTATCACATCAGAACCATGTAGCACTAAAATAATAAATATAAAACACACAATTTCTTTGATGAACTCATTTTTAGTGAAGGAAAACACACACTCTATTTGAAAAAACTTAATTTTTTTTAATTTTTAAAAATCAAATTAAATAATTTGAAGGGGATATGGGTTAATGAAGGTCCTAAGAAATGAAAGTCTAAGGTTGGTTTTGGGTTTTGTTTAAGGTTAGGAACTGTTGACTATTTTTTCCCATAGGAAAAATGGATCAAGCCCCTATAGTCAGAATATTTTATAGGGATTTTTTATAATGTTTTAGTACATGTTGTAGCTCATTTTATGTCATTTCATATGCCATTTTAAGTTGGTCATGACCTATATTAATCCTTGTGTCTTATGGTGTCTTAAGAATCATTTTTGATCATATGTGTAAGTAGTAGATTTTCATGGTGTTGAGTAGTTGCAAGAGCAAGTCCATAAAATCCTAAGGTTACATTGGGGAGTTTTGTTTTAGTATTTTAGCCAAGTAATTGGAGAATTCAAAATTATTTTAGAGAAATTGTTTCACACAAAGATGACAACAAATATACAAGGATTAATTCTTTTGGGAGTTTTGTCCCACTTTATTGAGCTAAGTGTTTGAATTCTTTTGAGACTTTTATTTTAGGGCTTTTCGGCTAAGTGTTAGGAATTGTTTTGGAAATTTTGTGAAAAAAAAATTACTCAAAGGGTTATTTCTTCAAAGTAGACCTTTTTGAAAATATTTAAGAATATATTTCTCAAGCAAGAGGTCTAGCACAATTTTTTTGAAGGGTTTTTTCTCAGGAGAATGGTCCACTTCAATTTCCCTGAAGGACACTTTGAAAAAGTTTTGAAGGGTATATTTTAGAGACCTTGGTCCTTTTTAAAAGTTATGAAGGGAAATTTTTAAAGTGAGTGTCCCAAATAATTTCCCTAAAGGGTAATTTTGAATCCAAGTGTCCAAAACACTTTCCCCAAAGGATCTTTCTATAATAAGGTGGACCAAGAAATTTTTTTGAAGGCATTTACAAAGGGTTTTAGGGATATTTGAAGGACACAATTCCTTCAGGAAAATTATTTTGTAATTTTTCCTAAAGGCATATTTCTCTGAGAGATTTTGTCCTAATGAAAAAGACTAAGGAAAAATTCTTTTAGACATTTGATCTGAAAGAATTGTTCAAATCAAAGTGTCTCATGCAATTTATGTGAAGGGTATATTTCCTAAGAAAATGGTCCACTTAAAGTTTTTGAAGGATACATTTCTTGGGAAAATGGTCCACTTCAAGGTTTCTGAAGGGTAATTTTCTTTCAGAAAGGGAACTTATCAAAGTTCCAAAGAAAACTTTACCAAGTTTTGAAGGGAAATTTTTAGAGGGAAAAGGACCAAGACAATAATTATTAAAAAATTATATCCAAAAGAATTACTCAAGATATAAATAATAAAAACTAATTCATTTAAAAAAAGTGTTTTATACAAAACCTAAAAGAATTGCCTAGCAAAAGGTCTGAAATAAATTATGTGCAAAATTTGTGATCCAAACAGGTGCACAAACATGAAGTTTAGACCTTAAGAAATAACTATTTGATTTCAAAAATTCTAGGATAGCCTTGTAGACATCAAGTTTAAGCCCCTATAAAATAATTGTTTGGATTTGAAAATCCAAAGACATTCGTGCAAATGTCAAAATAAAGCTCGAGAAAAAATCTATCTATGCTTAAATTTAATGGTATGTAGGATGTCATTTACAATTTTTGGATTGACAAATGATGGTGAATGGGACATAAAATTTAAAGATAGATTATGACAAATCTTATGGATCTTAAATTTGATGGATGTGTGACTATCAATGATGGTCACACAAACATCATTTGATGGGAGCAAAGACATCAAATTTAAGATCATGAACTAACCATTGGATTTCAAATGGTGGGTCCTGATAGATTAATGGTTGGAATTTGATCAAGCATCCAAATATAGTGGTGAGTGGGTAAAGATAGGATGATGGGTGTAGATTAGATCAATAATGTGTATTCAATCATGGATTCTAGATCAATGGCATGCAAGTAGGTCAAAAAATTTACAAATTTTAAGAGTAGAGGCATGATGGAAAAGTGGAACAAGTGTGTGAGTATAGGTAGAGGATCAATAGATCACATTCATTCACCTCAAGAAAATCCAATGATATGAGTAGGGGTTAAAGAGTCAAGGATCTGAATCAATTTTTGATGACCAATCAAAATAAGGAGAGCCCAAATGTCTTAGATAGAGTTTTAAAGGTCAGTTTTTAACCAAGGTATGCAAACATGATGGATCCAAACTTGAGCATGATTTAATTTGAGCTAATGAGAAGATATTTTAGGATCAAATAGTGTTATTGGGGACCTATAAAAGAAGACATATAGACTTTGATGGCCATCACCAAAGCCAACTACATGAAAATGACCCTTCTCCCCACTTGGGCATGCATAAAAAAACTAGTCATGAGTATTTTTGCATCAAGATGACGCAAAAATGAATTGATCCTGCCATTATAACTACCATGGATCATCAAAGAGAGGATATTGTAATGATGCAATGGATTAGAATGACATGGATCAATTAGGAAGGGTTTGAGTGAGCTTGATTTGTGGAAGCAGTTGTAAATTGTTTTCAAATGGATTTGAGTTTGTTGATTCCCCTTTTGAGTGCTAAAAAATCTATCTCTCTTGCTTCCTTTCTCTTCTAAATAGAACTCAAGTTATTGTAAAAAATAACCACACCATGTATGGTAAAGCCCTATTGGATTGATGTTATATTCTAATTTTGAACATTTATATAGGTTAGTTTTTTTTAGTTTCAAACAATTATCTAAGTCTAAAATTTATGTATGGTGATGATAAGTGATAACTATTTATCCTTCCTTTCCTTGTCCTTTGATGTTTGAGAAATAGTTCCTCGTCTAACAGGTTATATAGAGTGTAGTCTAGTATGTGAAGCTTTTTAAGTGTATAATTATACTGAGTGTGAAATCTACCCTCTAGTTCATTTGACTTGTGTTGACATTCAAATATTGCCTTTATATTGAAATACTCATGTTAGAATCTATTAAAACTTAGAGATTACTCTATATTTTTTGTTTTAGTGTGGTAAAAATATGATGGTCAGATGGAAGACATTATCAATGCATTAACTAATTTATAGTAGGTTTAATTTATGCATTTTATAACTATTTTACCCATAAATAAGTAGTATCTTAAGTGATAAATAGTTCACAATATATTCAGGGAACTAGCCCTTAAAATTAGAGGTTCATTTCTGATATAGGTACACCCACATACCTAAAAATGTTCCCATGTTGCCCAAATTTGGGAGAAGCCTAAACAACCTATTCTAGAGTGAAATATTTGGTGATAATAATTATAGCATGATCAATGGGACACCATTGTCTTAAAGATAACTTGTCAAGGTGAGTGTGGGTCTTGATAACACCAGCTATAAAGTGGTGTGTTATTAAGCATTTGGTGACTCAAAGTAAATTTGGTTTTAGACCATTATTTTGTTATAAACTTCCCCCCCCCCATAATTCATGGTCCTCACTAGGTCATCCTCTACTATACCATCCAATCCTATTAATCCACTTATTCAGCTTGAGATCCCTCTTGCCATTCAGTATCCACATCTTAATCTTCCCTTTGAAGAATGAGTAGATTTTGCTAGTGAGGGGGAAGAGGAAGAGGTAGAAGAAGTTAAAGAATTTTAAGAATAATACATGGATAAACCTCATAATTTCCATAATTTTAACAATGATAATCTAATCCAACTTCATGATTATGATTCCATCCCTCCTAATTCCAGAAAAGGTGTGCCCACATTCAATGGTGAGAGTCATATCACTCCTAGTGAGTACATTAGAGATGTCTCTAATTTTTGCAGTTTTCACAATTTTTTTTGATATAAAATTTCTATTAGAATCCTTTCCATGTCCCTTAAATGGAAGGATCTTGACTAGTATATGACTCTATAATGTGAATACATCACAACATGGAATGAGTTTAGAGTGTTGCTGACTTCCATATTTAGGAATGAAAGTGACCATGCTTCTCTCAGACATCAGCTCAATGTGATAAAGAGGGGACCCAAATAAATAATCCATGACTTCAATGAAAGGTTTTATAATACTTGGCATAGGTTTCCTCCTCCTATGAGACCACTTACTAGTTTTGTGTTCCCTACTTAAGATCCATTGGGACTAAATTTTTTATTATGCTTCAATCTATGGGAGGATCCACCCTCCCTAAAGCATATGAGATTTATATCAAAGCTGAAAATAATCTTATTCAAGAAAAAATATTCCACCTAAAGTGTCTCTGTATCCTTTTTCTCATGATTATACTAGTATTCTAGATATATCCCAAGTTTTTAATGTTAATACCAAAGCTAAGGTGGTTCTTAGACAAGTAGAAAATAGTGTGGATTAGAAAGCAAAGTTCCTAGCCTTATAGGCTCAAAATAGACAAGCTAATGTGTAAAAAGGGGCTTATCAGAACCCTTACCCCTATCAAAAATAATATGGTCAACAATATGGAAGAGGGAGAGGCCAATGACAACCCAATCCCAATAGGCCTGCTAATACATATAATCCTAACTCTACCACCAATACAAAGGAGATGATACAAGTTCATAGAAATTTGGCGTAAGAAGAAGATTGGAAGCAAAACCAATTCATGGATGGCAACCAAAATGGGGAGTAAGATATGATGTATTAAGGGGTAGTTACTCCCATCTTATCAAATGAAGATGATGTGATCATGCAAACTAATGAGGGTTGGCAACCTCAAGGAAAAATCTTCACCAATTTTTTCATTGAAGACACTTTTGTGTTAAATCAAGGAGCTTCTATTATATAAAATAAAAGGGACAAAAATAGGGATCTAGGAGGTGTAAAAATCATGCATGTAGGCACATCCAATATTCCTATAAATCAAGAGGACACAACTACAAATGTGACCATTCTAAATGCTTCTCTGGCAATTCCAAAGGCTTCCACACCTCCAACAAGTCAACATGTGTTAAGGAATACTCCTATCCTTTAAATTTTGAGTATTTATCTACCTTAAAAATCCTAAGATAAAGTAGGTATGGTTTTTTTAAACATCATGGATTCTTTGAAGAACACTAAGGCATCAATTTCTCTTTGGGATGTCTTTCATATACCTAGTCAAAAGGAGCTCCTATAAAAACAATTATGCATTATCCATATTAGTGCCCCAACCTCAAATAAAAATCATTGCCATGTTTCTCTTAAAAATTATCCTAATACCATTGTTTAACCATCCACTAGAGCTGAGAAACCTCCACCATTTTACTTCACCATCATTATAGGTGATTAATTGGTACATAACTGCATAGTGGATAGTGGAGCTTCTACTTCTATCATGCCCAAAATTGTATATGACAAGATAGGCATAAAATATGAGCCACATAGCAAGGGGGTCCTTTAATTAGATGATACACCTACCAAGATAATAGGGATAATAAAAGGATTAAAGGTTTTATTACATGGTTGTCATAGTTTTTCTATCTTGCATGACATAGTCATGGTTGATCTCGCAGCCCACTTTACATTCTATCTATCAAGGGAATTCACAGCCAAGATAGGTGGCTATCTCTCAGTTGATTAGAGTTTCTTAGATTTGAAAACAAGATATAGAACTAGGGTGACAATCAGGATACAACCTCTTGCAATGTTTCATATTGAACCTTACATTGAGGTAAGTTCTAATTTGAATTATGTTATTCATGAAGAAAAGGATTCTATTTTAGATGATGGAATTTATTCCAAGATTGAGGGCATTGTATATTTATTTCTTGATGTATATGGTACTAATAATTATGAGTACCATATACATGTTGTATACACGAGGAAACTGATCTAGGAACATATTGTATACATAAGGAAAGAACACATACACCTCTACTTGCCAAGGAAGAGGGAAAGGATGATGAACTATGGAAGATGTTTTTTGATGGTTCAAGAAGTAAAGTTAGTGTAGGGGCTGGTGTTATGTTGGTCTCTCCATATAAAAATATTATTATTCCTCATATAGGTTTCATTTCAATTTCACTTGTAATGTAGTTGAATATGAAGGTTTGATTCATGACCTTTAATGGTTAAGGATAAAAGGGATCGAGAACTTGCAAGTATATGGAGACAACAAATTGGTTGTACATCAAGTGAAAAATGTGATTGCTTAAAAAAATAATTTAATTAAGTCATAAAGGCATAGGTTATGGGACCTACTTGAAGACTTTAATTCATTTAACATTCAGTTAGTCTCAAGGGAGTAGAATAGTCATGTTGATAGACTAGTTACCATAGGATTTCAATTAGACATTTTTTACCTAATAATGAAGTGTCTTGAATTTTTTTGGACAATTAAAAACACACTATATGCTTCTTACAAAATGAGGTTGAGTTTTCTTCAAAAAATCAGAGGAGACTCCAAGAATAGTTGGGTGATCAGATTGTATAGATAAATACCAATAAGATACCTATGGGTTTAGTGACCTTAGAAATAATATTTAATTAAAATGATTAGAATAGGAAAGAGAAAGTGAGAATATCTAAATAAGAAGATAATTATGAAATGATCTTGATATTCAAAGACAAACTCCTCAAATTACGTAATGCATGTTCTACATTAGAAAAGTACATATTCATTTAATTATGTAGAGAGTTTAATGATATATTTGCTTGGGAATATAAGGAAATAAAAGGAGTTGATCCTATACTAGAACACAACACCATTTAATTGGAACCAAGATTCAAATTGGTTAGAAAAAATCAAAGACTCATCAACCCCAAGGTTGGGAAAGTCATGAGTATTGAGCTCACTAAACTCCTTGAATTTGAGATAATATTTCGCATCAAACATTCAACATGGGTAGTTAACCTTATGCCTATAAAAAATAATAATTGGTAGATAAGGTTTTGTGTATAATTTATATATCTTAATAGAGTGTCACTCAAAGATCACTACCCTCTACCCTCAATGGATCAAATTCTATAGATGGTTTTAGGTTCTCAACATTTCTCTCTTCTAGGTGGATATTCACGCTATAATGATATTTCAGTCAATGAAGGTAATCATTTCAAGATATCCTTTACTACCAAATGGGTAACCTTTTATTATAGGAAGATGACTTTTGGTATGTCCAATGCAGGTGCCAATTTTAAAAGAGCGACGGACATGGCCTTCAAATGTTTGATCAATGAGATGTTACTAGTTTATCTGGATGATATAACAATATTTTCTAATAATGTTGATGAGCACATGAAACACTTAAATACATTTTTTGAAATATTTAGGTATTATGGGGTATCTCTTAATCTAAATAAATTCATCTTTGTTGTTCATGAAGGTAAGCTCTTGGGACATATTATTTCCAAGGATGGTCTGACTATTGATCTTGAGAGAATAAAGGCTATTCTAAGCTTATCATTTCCCTTGGATAAGAAATATCTTCAAAGTTTCTTGGGAAAGATAATTTTTTTAAGGAGATTCATACCTATTTTTTCATCATTAGTAAAACCTATCACAGTTATAATCAGGAAGAACCAGGTATTCTCTTAGACCAATGAGGGTAAGAGTAGTTTTGAAGCAATAAAGAAAGCAATTGTAGAAGCTCCTAACCTTGTGAATCCTAATTTAACTAAGGAATTCATGTTGCATTAATTTATCAACCTTGATACTATCTAAACCATGCTAATGTATAAGAATAATGAGGACCTGGACTAGCCAATTACATTCTTCAATTAAGGTTTAAAAGATTATGAAGCCAAGTACACCTTTGTAGAGAAATAGGTCCTTACTATCATAAGAGGAATAAATAATTTTAGACATATGGTTTCAAATAAAAATATCCATGTTATGGTCTCTCATCCCAACACCAAGGAGTTTATTTTAAGTAGAGACTTCAATGAAAAGAGGGCAAGGTGGATCACTAAGGTAATGGATTATGATGTTGATATCAAAGTGCCAAATCTAGTGAGGGGTAAAGGCCTTTATGAGCATCTATATTCATACCTTCATGAATAAAAATAATAATCTCTAGTAAACCATGAGTATGCCTAACTAGTTGGTCCATTGCCACCACAAAGTTGTATGCAAGACATGGTCATATTTCTCTAAAATAGTGAGTACCTTGATAACATGAATAGATCATAAAGGAGGTATTTTAGATTTAAATCTATTCCATTTTATTTGGTGGATGTAATAATATTTAGGAGGGAAATAAATGATGTTTTATTGATATGCATTGAAAATAACCATTTTGGAGCGTTACTTGAGAAATTCCATGATGGGATAGTAAGAAGTCATTTCTATCTAAAGACCATAGTTGCTAAGATCATGAGGGCTAGTTATTATTAGCCCAACCTCTTCAAAGATTTCCATGATTAGGTGAGAATATATGGGTGATGTGCCTTATTATTATAGAATTATAAGCTTAAATCTCTTCCTCTAAAGTCTATCCAAGTGGACCAACATTTCATGCAATGGGGTCTTGATTTCATTGGCATGATAAACCTCCCATCAAGTGATGGTCACAAATAGATACTCACAACACCTAACTATTTTAATAGATGGATTGAGGTAGTAACATTAAAGGAGGCTAACAAGAGTGCCATCTTGGAGTTATATAAGAGCATCATAACAAGGTTTAGCACCCATTCTACTATCATTTTAGATAACACTCTTAATTTTATGGGTGGTAAAATAGCTACTTGGTCTAGTAATAATGGCATATTCTTGAGTGATTCATCCAAATATTACCCTTAAGGTAATGGGTTGGATGAATCTACTAAAAAAACCTTGATCATAATCATAAAGAGAACCCTAGAGTATAACGAAAGAGATTAGCACACCAAACTAAAGATAACCTTATGGGTTGATAGGATAACTCCCAAGAGGTCAATAGGGAATTATCATTTTATGCTTTTTTATCTAAGGGAAGCCAAGCTATCCATCCCTTAAGAGCTACCTACCTTAGAATTAACACACCAACTAGAGTGCTTGAGAACACTCCAATGGAAGTAGACTGATAGAATTAATGAAGTTTCAAGAGATTAGAGGTAAATTTAATCAGGTCATGGAGAATCACCAGGTACTAATGAAGAAGTCTTTTGAAAAAAAATCAAGTCTAAGATCATTTCAAGAAGGTGACATAGTCTTGAAATGGGATGAAGATAGAGTAAAGCTGGGGAGACATACTAAATTTGATGCCCTATGAAGTGGGTTGTATGTCATCACCAAGTGAAAACAAAGAAACTCCTTTCAAATAGAAAGGATGAATGTAGAAGAACTACCTATCTCTATTAATGGGATAAATTTAAAGCCCTAATACTGAGATTTGAAGGTTTGTCTTGTAAATATTAGGTTAGGTGTGTCTTTCCTTTCATTTTCTATTGTGTCCCAATAAGTGCTTTTGAAGCACGATGTGTTTTGCTTAATTCCATGCTTTGGGTTTTGTTCTTATTATTTTTTGTGTTTCATGTGTTGTTCATTGTAGTTTATATGTCCAACATGTATAATTATGACTCCATATCCCAATGGATAGGCTTAGGCAATTGGTCATGACATAGCAAGCATGCCATCCTTGGGAAATTGCCAAAGATGTTGACCATTTTTTGTCACAGGAAAAATGGATCAACTTCCCCATCATTAGAATATTTTATAGGGGTTTTTTATAATGTTGTGAATATTTCAGCTCATTTGATGTCATTTCATATGATATTTTAAGTTGGTCATGGCCTAAATTAGTCCTTGTGTCTTTTGGTGTCGTAAGAATCATTTTTGATCATATGTACAAGTAGTAGATTTTCATGGTGTTGAGCAGTTGAAAGTGTAGGTCCATAAAAGCCTAAAGTTGCAATTGGGAGTTTAATTTTAGTCTTTTGGTCAATTTATTATAGAATTCATAATTACTTTGGAGAAAGGGTTACATAAAAATCTTGCAACAAATATACAAGGCTTAATTATTTTGGGAGTTTTGTCCCACTTTATTTGGCTAAGTGTTTGAATTCTTTTGGGACTTTTATTTTGAGGTTTTTTAGCTAAGTGTCAGTTATTTCAGACATTATATCCAAAAAAAATTCCTTGAAGGGTCATTTCTTCAAAGTATACCTTTGCAAAAATCTTGAAGGATATCTTTCTCAAGTAAAATGTCCAACACAATTTTTCTGAAGGGTATTTTTTTAGGAGAATGGTCCACTTCAATTTACCCAAAGGGCATTTGTAATTTTTTTGAAGGGTATATTTTGAAAAGGTTGGTCCTTTTAATAATTTCCAAAGGGCACTTTTTCAAGAGAGTGTCCCAAAAAATTTCCCTAAAGGGTACTTTTGAATCCAAGTGTCCAAAACACTTTTCTTGAAGGATCTTTCTATAGCAAGGTAGACCAAGAAAAAATTTTGAAGGGCATTTCCAAAGGGTTGTAAGGCCATTTGAAGGAACAATTCCTTCAAGAAAATTATCTAGGACATTTTCCATAAGATATATTTCTCTCAGAACTTTTGTCCTAATGAAAAAGACTAAGGCAAAATTCTTTCAAACATTTTATCCAAAAGAATTTTTCAAATAAAAGTGTCCCATGCAATTTCCCTAAAGGGTATGTTTCTCAGGAAAATGGTCTAGTTCAAGTTTTTGAAGGATACATTTCTTGGAAAAATAGTCCACTTCAAGGTTTATGAAGGGTACTTTTCTTTTGGAAAGGGAACTTATCAAAGTTTCTAAGGACACTTTTCTAAGTTTTGAAGGGTAATTTTTAGAGGGCAAAGGACCAAGACAAAAATTATTTCAAACATTCTATTTAAAATAATTTCTCAAGTAAAAAATAATACAGATGAATTCCTTCAGAAAAAGTGTTTCACATAAAATCCAAAATAATTATCCAACAAAAATTCCAAAATAAATTTCTCATAGAATTTATGATCCAGACAGGTGCATGAATGTCAAGTTCAAACCTCAAGAAATAACTATTTGATTTCAAAAAGTCTAGGACAACCACATAGATGTCAAGTTTAATCCCCCACACAATAGCCATTTGGATTTGATAATCCAAATATATTCGCATGAATGTCAAACTAGAGCTTGGGCAAAAAACTATGTGTGCTTAAATTTGATGAATTGTGGGATGTCATTTACATTCTGTAAGATGATAAATAATGGTTGGTAGGACATAAAATTTAAATATAGATCATGACAAATCTTATATATCTTAAATTAAATGGTCACATGATTGTCAATAATGGTCATGTGAACATCATTTAATAAGAGTGAAGACATCAAATTTAAGATCATGAACTAGCCATTGGATTTAAAATAGTGGGTCCCAATAGATCAATGGTTGGCATTTGATCGAGCATCTAGATCTAGTGACAAATAGGCAAAGATAGGATGATGGGTCCAGATCATATCAATGGTGCACATTTAATTATATATTCTAGATTAATGACATGTAAGTAGGTCAAAGAGTCAATGAATTTCAAAATCAGAGACAAAATGGACAAGTGGCACAAGCATGTGAGTCTGATCAGAGGATCGATAGTTCACATTCAGTCACCTCAATCAAATATGATGGTATGAGTAGGGGTCAAAGAGTTAAGGATTCAAATTAGTTTTTTATGATGAATCAGAATAAGGAGAGCCCTAATGTCATAGAAAAAGGTTAAAAGGCTAGTTTTTTACCAAGTTAAGAAAACATTATGGAGTTGAGATCAATCATGATTGAGTTTGATCTAGGAACAAATATTTTAGGATCAAACAACACCAGTAGGGACCTATAAAGAAAGACACGTAGACTTTAATGGTCATCACTAAAGATAGATACATGAAAAAGACTCTTCTCCCCACTTACGCACACATCAAAAAACCAATCATGAGTATTTTGCATTAGGACAAAGTGAAAATGACTTGATCCCACCATTGAAACTGCCATGGAGCATTACAAAAAGGATATTGTAATGATGCAGTAGACTAGAGTGACTTGTATCAATCAAGAAGGGTTTGAATGAGCTTAATTCATGGAGGTAGTTGTAAAAACATTTAAAATAGATTTGAGCTCATTGATTCCTCTTTTGAGTGCCAAAAACTCCCTCTCTCTTGCTTATTTTATCCTATAAATACATATCTTGAGCTATTGTAAAAAACAACCACACCATGTATGATGAAGCCTTGTTGGATTGATTTTATATTCTACTTTTGAACATAAATGCAAGTCTATTTTTTTTTGAGTTTTGAATAATTGTCTAAGTCTAAAAGTGATGTATGATGATGAGAATTGATAACTATCTATCCTTATTAACCTTATCCTTTGATATCTGAGCAAGATTTATTAGTCTAAATGGTCATATAGAGTGTAGTCTAGTGTGTGAATCTTTTCAAGTGTATGATTATCCTTTGAGTGTGTAATCTACCCTCTAGTTAATTTACCTTATGTTACCATTCACATCTCACCTTTATATTTAAATACTCATTTTAGAATATATTAAAGCTTAGAGATTAATCTATATTTTCTATTTTAGTGTGGTATAAATATGACAGTCATGTGGAAAACATTCTTGATGCGTCACCTTCTCTAGAGTAGGTTCAATTTAAGCATTTTCTAACTCTTTTCCACATAAATAATTAGTCTATTAAGTGACAAATTTCATGATATATTCAAGGAGCCAACCCTTAAAATGAGAGGATCATTTCCAATATAGGTACACCCACATACCTATAAATGCTCCTGTGTTTCCCAAATCTAGGAGAAACCTAAACAAACTCTTTTAAGGTGAAAGATTTGGTGACAACAAGAACATCAATATACATAAAGGTATAGTGAGTCCTAATTATATATTTATATAATTACATGGATTGGTATTTGGGCCTACCCCTCACTTTATGACCCTACAATGATAAGGGTGTTAGGGGTTTACACTATATAATGCCATGGAATTGTTTATATTTGGGCAAAACCCTAAGTCAACTTTCCCCTTGGTAATGAAATCCAAGTGGGTCTACATGAGTGGGATTTATTTTGATTGCAATTTTTTTTACAATTATTGTGATTTGGTTTGTGTGTGAAAAGAGTGTGATTAAATGATAAATTAATCCACTTATTTAAACTAGATTTGCTTCAAAAACATACAAACTAAAAGAAGACAATTTTTAGAAAAAGGAAAGTAATCTATTTATTTATTTATTTTCTTCGTTTATATTTTTAATTTTTTCTAATGATTTTTTTTCACTAAATGAAATAAAAAAAAAAAAAAAACAAATAATCAAGAATAGTGAGGCCCTTTAATAGGTCCCATTAGCAATGCCAAAATGTTAAGTATTTTTTTTCATTCTTTATTCAAACTAAACTAATTAAAAATGTAAAGTAAGATATAGGGTTATAAGATTACTTGTGATTGGAAATGGTTGTGCACCATTTTATCCAATGATGTGAGAACTCCTTTTTGTCTTGGAAGGATTACTTGCATGGAATAGACAACTTAGATAAAAATTGATCAATAGAATATGTGGGTGGCTACCTGATACAAGACCAGTCCTAGAAAGTTGTACGCTTCTTAATATGGACGTCATCCCACTTTCTAAGCATTTAATAACATAGATAAAGTAAATTAAATTATAATAAAGCATGTAATAATATAAATAAGATAATAAAAGGATTATTATTTAATATACATTCATTGCATGGATATTACCAAAGTGGATGTTATAATAATATTCAACATATTTGGATTTAATTACTTCTAGTTGATTAGTAATAGATTTTATGGTGGGAGAAAACACAACTACACAAATTCCTTGTTTGAATGAAATATCACTTTGGTCTGAGAAAAGAGGATGTGGAACTATGGGCGAGTATAAAATAGTAATCACATCATGAATAAATCTTAGAAGGGTCATCTATAATAAACTCATTGCTTTAATAGATAGTGATCAAATATTAAATTATATTTCTAACTAAAAAGGATTTAGATTGAAAATAGAATGGGATTTTAGTAGATATCATTGTCAATCTACAGGATCAATATTGATAATTGATGTCAATTATATCAGTGTGGATAAGGCTCTTAGGATAAGGATATATAGTTTTTATTGGATTTAGGATGGTTTTGGATGTCTCAGGATGGCTTAGTATGGATCAAGGTATTCTAACATTGATTACAAAGATAAAACTAAATATAAAATAGAATACATTTCTAAAACAAATGATAGACTAACATTTACAATGCTTACAACCTATGGTGGACTAAAAATGTGATGGGATGATTCCTAATATTTGGATGAGTGTTGATAAATTTATGTATTTTTAAGGCTTCTAGTAAATTAAAAATTTACTAATTGATATTCTAGAGAAAATTTGTTAGCATTACAGTGCAATTACGAGTGTAAAAAATCTATCCTTTGGCCTAGGGGGCTATCCTTAACTTGATGTCGATTCAAAATAATCGATGTCAATTATTAGGATCAAAAATGATTTGAGGCTCAAGATAACCAAGATTTTGAAACCATTCAACTATGAAGTTAAACTAATCCTGAAGTTGTTTACATGAATTCTAGATAATGAGGGGGTTGTTGGTGGTTAAAACAACTTACCTTTATTATAATTTGGGTGGATTTTTTAATATTTTATGGTAGGTAATTAGTTAAAGTAAGTTACTTAAGTGAAATTAATTAATAAAAATAATTATGCATGGTAAATTGTAAAATGGTAATTATATATATACATGGGGTGAAATAGGAATAAACAATAAAGGGGACATAAGACCTACGCTAGCACAAATATTATTGTATGAAGTCCTAGTGCCTATAAGAAGTACTGATGAAAGTACTTGTAGATCAATTAGGTTTATTTGGGACTACCTAATATATTTACATATCCTTTTGAAATATTTCAAAGATAGTATATATTTATATGCTATCCATTTTTCCATGTTGGGTAATTCTATGGACTCTACACCAGTTAGCTATAATTGCCTCAAAGATATTAATCTCAAGTAGTCTATTAGGTTAAGGATTTGAATTATTACTTGAACTATTTAATGACATATTATATCTTTGAAATATAAAATTCATATTCCCTTATGTGTTAGAGGTGTTAACTAGGACTAGATACTGATTCTAATTTTATTGATTATACAAATGTGTAGGATTTTTATAAAACTTATATGTTTTGGTGCAACATGAGTTAAAGGTAATTGGGTGAAAACCTAGTTATTATTATTGGCCATGACATTATTGTTGGCATTTTGGATGGGATTTAGGATCGGTAAATTTGAATCAAAATTGGGAATGGATTGAAATTGAGGATTTAAATATTTATCAATGTTAATAGCTTCAACATAGGTTTTTATTAAGTTATTGATATTATGAGCTTTATTCAAGAATATTATAGTCATAATATCTAAGGCATTTTAATAAATTTTAAGGTTTAGGGGAGCAATATGTTTATATTTAGTATCCATGTGATTGTACATATTTTGAAATCTTGCATTGAAGGCTCTAATTAGTTCATTGGGTTCTTTTCTCATGATATCAAAATTTTGTTATATTACGTTGGAACTGATGCCATAAATGTTTCATAACAATGGTTCCATGATGTGATTGAATTTTTTGGAAGATTAAGAAACTAATCATAGGTATCATCCTAAAATGTGAATGTGAATAGTCTGCATGAAATGACTTTATGAACTACATTAATCAATCCTAGAACAATTTTGAAGGCTTTCATATTCTCTTTTATAGTTCATCCCCTAAAGGGAGAGAATTAAGGTAATTATATATATTCCTATGTAAATCATGAATGACACCAATTATGGTGATGGTTGAACCAACTAAATAGGCCATAGTGAAGCGTTGAGGTTACTTATCTTGGGTTGGTAAATTTATCTAGGTGAAATCTCTCTTAGGGATAGATCTATCTAATTTGGTTATTTTATGAACTTGTAAAATTTCTAATAATAATATACTAGTATCAAAATTTGACTTTGTTGACCTTATTAGGGGATTTAGTGTATGTAATTCAAGTGAATCTTAATTAATCAGAGATTTTGGGTCTCCTAACACTAAATAAAAATATTGATGTGGGTTTTATGAACACCAAATATTCTTATAGGAATATACCTAACATTATATGATCTATGAAATATTCACTCCAAGACATGAGTTATGGGTCTCAATTTTATAAATATCTATTTGGTGGAATAATAGTGAGTAGAGTGGTTATTAACCATGGATAGTTTCAATGTGATAGGTGTCTGAATTATTCTTGAGGTGGATGGGTGGGTCTAACCTAAGTTGAATCTATCCAAAAAATATAAAATTAGGGAGGGATAAGGAATTAAATAAGGGTATTTATGATCCAATTAGATATTAAACCCTTCTTATTTGATTCTCTATACTAGGCCAAACATATGTCATGAACTATTGTCTACTATGGATTAACTAAAAGCACAATATAAAAATCAACATAATGAAGAGTCCAAGGAAATAATTACAATTATATTCAATTATCATAATCAAATATGTTATTAGTACTATATTTTTTAGCATATATTATGACACTAACAAGTTGTTCACCAATAATTAACAAGACTAATGAATTATTCAATATTATCTCTATAAAAAACATGCATTAAACCTAGAACATATCCTATAAAGTTAATGGAAATTATTACATTACCCACAAAAAAATGGAAGATAAAATCACATTCACACAAACTCATAGTATAGTCATGAAAAATGTCACAGAGTAAAAGTGGTACTGGTAGTTGGAATTGTATTGGAACTAGACTAAATTATAGTTGAATCTAGTGTAATAGAGATACCATAAATAATGGATGAAATTATATACAATACTTTCATTTCTATCATGATTGAAGTCCATGAAGGCACTATTGTAGTTGTGACTACATTGGTCTTAGTTGTGCATGTAAAGGATTGGTATCAGAAGGTAAATTCACCATGATTGGCCTAATGGGAGTGTAGATCATCATGTACTTTGTAAAAGGAGATGTGGTACTTAAAACTTAAGATTATGAATATGAAGTTTCTTCTTAAGTGATCAACCATCCATGTTGCTTTAACTATTCATATTTGGTCACACATGTTGCTTAATCCATCTCAATAGATTCAAAATCAATGATGAACCTTTTAAATAAAATTGTAATGTTATCCATAAACTTCCTATGTAATTTAATTAAGGCCCTGAAATAAGTACTTAATATTCTAATTATTCCACCTTATCTTTTACAAAGATAATCAGTTGGATTACCTAATAACTACTCTCAAAAACCTTGCTCTCAACCTCTTTTTTCAAACTATTTGCAATAGTTCTCAATATGTTATCAAAAATGCTTTGGTGATTAATTTCCATTGTGGCTTATATATACCATTAATTTTCATATTACCAATAATATAGAATACCTTTAATTCTTTGATAGTCAGCTACTCAACTAGCTCTTGCTCTTGTTTGTGCCACCCATGAGCTAAGTTCTCTTACTTGTCATTAAATTGTGAGCCAAATCAATATCTAGAATATGTATAAAATTGAGGTGTTGGTATTGATTTTGCCTCCCTACCTTTTAAATAAAATGTAATTTGGCATCCAAAATTTTCACTGATTTATAAAAATTCACCACAATATTCTATTAAGGTTGTGATCATCCCTAGATTATTGGACAAATCATACTATGTCATAGAGGGTTTTAGATGAACTATGTACATTGTCTACTATGTCCTGTTGATGTCTAAATATGTACCATAGGTACCCATAGTGTTTAAAAACACTTCTCATTTTCGAATTTAGAGAATTCAGTACATGAGTTACAAGTTGTGATAATCGTATTATCTAATGATGGAATAGAGGTAGAACAAGTGATTATTTCACATTATTTATATAATTGGTGGTTTGTAGCCACCATGGTTAAACAATAGATCTATGAAAAATATGTATTAATTATGCAAAGAACAATGAATTATGATAAAGAAATAAATTAATAATTAATTTAAAATGGATGTGTATAATGAAAAGCTAAAATAAAGTGATATAGATCAAAAAAGAGCAAAATAAAGGGTAGGGTAGAAAGAAATATTGATGATATTCATTCCAAACATCATGACAAAGTTTCAATTTCATCTAAGCATGCACTTAAAACCAACATTTGAAGTGATAAATCTTATCCCAAATCATATCACTCATCAGGAAAACTTCTAAGAAAGGTATGAAAAGATGTAGATAAGAACCAGACTCACTTTGAACTAGACTCACTTTAAACTAGACTCACTTTAAATATTTACTCCTGCAAGTAAACAACATTGATCCAAATACAAGAAGAGAAAGAAAATAAAATGAATCTAAGAACTTTTAGTCAACCTAACATTGACACAAGTTAATATCTCTATAATTAAAAGTGCACACCAATAATTTATAAGAACCATTCAAATCTAGAAATTAGAACAAAAAAATGAGAGAGAAGCTATGATAGTAAACACACAAACAAAACCATATAATATTTGTATAATTCCTTACTTTTATTGCTTACTCTAAGTTTACAAAGTAATTTTAACTCTAAAATTATCCCCCCTCTTTTTATGAAATGAAAATACTACCTTTTATAGAAGGACAAGGTAGCATACTGATTAGTCATGTTGACAACAAATGTACAAAAGTAAAGATAGTTGTCCTTTTAGCAAAGTTTCTAGAATGAATTTGCTTTTCTAAAATATATTGACATACATGAAAACATGCTAACAAACTAGCATATACCTTTTTAAAAAAAATCATTTTTGAATATTGAAAATTTGCTAAAAAAAAGGAATATTTTTAGCTAGCTAGTGGGTCCTATGTTGATGAATCCCCTTGCTGCTACTGAAAAATACTCATGATTGTATCTAAATTGAATGGCTATATATTTTTGTTTTTACTTCAACCCAAACATATATTAAAAATAAATTAAAAAATTGGTTTTGATTTATCAATTTTCATTAATGAAAATCCTATAGGTTGCATAGCCTTACCACTAAACTGCTGGGACCCTCTATTTAAAAAACAATGGCTTTGTTTGACAAGTGGTTGAGTATGGAAAAATAATATGAAATACTTTGGAGGGAAAGTTTCCATGCCTTTATATTTTGGCATGTTTCATCGTGTGAGATAAAACTAGGTAAAAATGGTCATGGCACAAAGGTGAACAAACCCATTTGACCATTTATCTTGAAACTATAGTGCTTGTGAGATATGATCTTTTGAAAATGCCTACAAGGCTCAAAATTGGACCCTACTAAATTAGTTGTCTAGAAAAACAACAAAAAATATGTTGGAGGAAAAATTTCCATGCTCATATATTTTGATGCATTATGTTTCATGAGCTTAAACATGGTAAAAATGTTCCTTACATGAGGGCTAATAAACCCATTTGACCATTTATCTTGGATTTAAAAAAAAATGTGAGATATGACCTCTTAAAAATGCCTACTAGGCTCTATTTGGACCTAGAAAACAAGCCAAAATGCTTTGAAGGCCAAATTTCCATGCCCATAGCTTTTGATGTATTATGTTGCATGAGTTTAAATTTAGATAAAATGTTCCTTATGAAAATATAAACAAACCCATTTGACCATTTAATTTGAAGTTATATCACATGAAAGATATGACCTCTTGAAAATTCCTACTAAGTTTTGTTTGAGTTCTTTGAAAATGGCTATGGGAAAAACAATGATATGTGGTCGAGAGGCCAAATTTTCATGCCAATAAATTTTTATGCGCTATGTCACATAGGATAAAAATTATCTAAATAGTCCTTGTACAAATTTAAACAAACCCATTTAACCATTTAATCTAAAGTTACAGTGCATGAGAGATATGGCCTCTTGAAAATTTCTACTAGGCTCATTTTACACATAAAAAACATAGTAAAAAATGCTTTGGAGGACAAATTTGGATATCAATAAATTTTTACATGCTTCATTGAGGGAGCTAAAAATTGACACGTATGATCCAGACATGAAGATGAAGAAAATTATTTGATAATTTCTCTTGAAACATTCATACGTGTGAAATATGACTCCAATAAACTTCTCATTCAGCTTTTTTATCATTAGATTAGAATGTCTAGATGGACAAAATGAGAAACCAAATCAATACCATGCAATTAAATACTTACTTCAATCACTCACCCCATAGGGTCTTTAAAACCTATCCATGGACTTTGTAAATTGACAAATAACACTTTAAATGAACTTCCTTGACTTTCTATAGATCAAAGGCTAGTAAAGGACCAAATTAGGATTAAATCATGAAATTTAGACATAGATCATTCAATAAAGGCCTCATCAAACCTGTAATCTAAACATGAAGAATAAATGCTAATAAACTTAGATAGGGTTAGACTAGAATCATGAACCAATAAGTCAGACCATGGTGTGGATGAGATTAAAAATAAAAAAGGTGCAAACATGTTAGTGACACTTTGATCAAGTGAATTTTCAATTTTAAGGTAAAGATTTACATAATTTGATACAAAGGTCTCTATTTTTTAGAAATGGGGGTATTTTGACCTCAACATGTCCTTTGGAATTTCTATTATGTTATGTGTGTATAGTCTTTTATTTATCTTTTTTAGACCATAAAACATATTTTTCAACACTCCCCTAGTAACATCAACCATAGAGATGGGGTCTTATTTTATTTCATAATCATCCCTAGGCTTGGTTTTCTTATTCTTTGTTAGGAAGAAGAGTTTTTCCTCTCTTACAAACTATGTAGGTTTTTCACCAATAGTAACAATCATTCATATCACTATTTTAATCCTATTTGATACTACATTGAACTCTACAGTCAATTTGGGATCTTCAACTATCAATAGATATTGCCTAGACAACTGATATAATTGCATATTTTGTATCAATGTAGGATTCACTAGGATATCTTAGGTAGAGGTTTTAGGGGTAGTGGATAAATTAATCTATGTAGGTGGCATGAGGGTGGAGGAAGATGGAGGACTATGTGGAGGTGGTGTGAGGATGGAATGAGATGAATAAATGGATCATGGAGGTATAGGTAATGAAGGGAAAGGTGGAATGAGCAACCTCTCCTTATAGATATTTATCTAAGGGGGTGTCCTAAAGATATATTTTCTTAGATCAATAGAGTTTTTGATAGAAAAAATCATGGAATCTACTAAGAGACCATAAGTAATAGAAGCACACAATTGAGTGAGAAGATGATCCTATATGGTTTGTGTGGTAAAAATAGTATATGACATAAAGTACTCAAATTTTGGAATGGTCATTGTAGTACCTAGGTTAGGTGAGGGAAGAGTTGGCTATGTAATGTCAGGATACGATAGAATCTTCAATAAAAAAATAATAGAAGACTATAAAATAGGCATAGAACTAGTAAAAGGGACAATGTTAGTCAAATAATAAAAAAAATAGTCCTTACCATACCAAATTAATCCATAGGATCTATGGTAATTGGAGGAACTATTATAGAGATAGGGGAAACACTGACTTAATTCAACCCTTCTGAAGTAGCTATTAAAGTGACCATAGGTGGGAAAACTAAGTTAGTTGAAGATCACACTATAGTATTAGTGTTTGTAGTTTCTTTCCATAATTATTCACCTTGTCCATATTTGATGTCTTGAGTGTGGGGAAGAGTATAAATTTTAGTCCCAAAATTTATTTATAAGGGTACATTCTAAAAAATGTCTAATGATGTGTTTGGCCTTGGATTCCCACAATAGTTTATCTCTAAATTTCCTTTTTCTTCTTGTTCATATGAATAATCATTTAACTTGTTTTTTTATGTGTCCTTATGGGTTTTTAGGGAATGGAAAAGATATCTTATTACATAAGTCATCTTGGAAGGATAAGCATTCATATGTGAAGTAAGAGGAGAAGAGAATTGACTTATTATTGATAGAGTCTACACTGGCAATATTGTTGTAGTATGTGGAGTGAATTAAAATATGAGATTTGGATATTTCACTATTTATATGATGTTTTTATTCACTTCATGTGGCTTTAAGACATTTTAAAGGATTGTTTAACTCAATTTCTCATCAATTTCCTATTCTATTTATTATATTGCTTGTTGAGCTTGCTCAAAATTCTTTTCTTCTTTCTTTACCCTGGTAACATATTTTCTTGATATGTTTGGGTCATATTGGATCATTTGGGAGATCATCATATAAAATTGGAATTTTCTCATTCTTATATAGAATTTTGAATTATCCTCAAGGTTGAGGAAGATTAAGCCATGCCCATGTTCCTAATGGCCACAGTCTTGCCTAAACTAGATAGAGAATTTCTCTATCTATTGTTTTATCAATTTCTTGGGATCCCACCATCTGAGGTCAACTAATCCAAACTTGAATGAGCATTGATGTTTTGAAGTTTTACCTAATTACTATTAGTTTTGAAATTATTGTCTCCCAATTATAAGAGGTGTCTTGTTGTACTTTACTAAACTTGGATTCTTCAAATTTTCATCCACATTGTTAGATAGTTGATAAGATATATATTGCTCAACTAATTTATATGGTAAAATTTTTGGTAGAAATAAAGGGGATACCAAGGTACCCTCAACTCCAATGATATTTTGAGTGATATGGGTAGAACCAATAATCTCCTAATGTCTTAAGTGATCTTTTAATTTAGTCTGATAACCTAAGCATGGGTTTCCCATTAACAGATTTATAAACCATTAGTCATAAATTGTATGAAATTTCCTACATGTAATCCCTATATTATTGTATGTGAAGATGGTAAAAATCATCACATATCCTCTTTTACCCTTTTGGATCTAAGGGTAAAACATTACTTGGGGAAATAGTTCAAAATATAACATCCACCAAGTAGGAAAACTTGTAAAAATGAGTTTCCATTTGGTCATGCATGCATTCTATCTAGGTTTTTAGATTGAAGCTTATAATATCTTCTAGTGGAGGAATAATCTTGCCTCTAAAATTATATACAATATCAGGACTCAAATGTCATCCACATGAGTTATTGATGAAGCCCCATGTAGTCTATTTAGAAATGCCATAGTAATTATAACATTGTGCTTAAATTAGACAATCAAGATCTTTTCCATGAAATTTTTATTTGGTTCATGGGCCCATTTTAGTAGGGTGTTTATAATTTTTATTCTTTTTTAACTAGTTATTGATTAGTGTCTAGTTGTATGACATGATCAGTGGTGAAATTCTATATAGTTTTTAAAAATATAAGCCTATTACATAAGCTATAGGTTGGGCATTATTTTTTTGAAAGATATTGCTGGTACAAGTGCTCATAATGGAAAAACAAAAAACTAGGTCAACATAAGGAAATACCTCTGATTTTGTTGTTGCCTTATGGATTTTAACTACCTTAATTACCAATAAGTTATATATATATATATATATTATATATATATATATATATATATATATATATACACACACACATACTCATTATGATCCAGGGATAAGTTATCTTCATCTTTATAAGGGAAGAGGTCTTAAACTTTTATGTATATTGTTGTATAATTTATAAAATCTCCAAGTAAGGTATTTTTGTCAAATTGTGTATCTTTGTATTCTTGCTTAGTTCCAAAGTATAACACTAAAGGATTAGGTTCCTAATTTTGTGCCTCCATTTCTTAAAAAATCTAAGATCTATATCAAACTTTTAATTTTAGGGATTTTGGTTTGATATGGAGCTATAGACAATAATTCATAGCTATCAATTAAAAAATATAATATTATTTGAGTTGGGGATGCACCATATAGTTTATTTACTTATCTTGTAAGCTTATTTCATGAATCCTCCATGCATGAGAATAAATTGAATAAAAGTGGCCATTGTCACCATCCATCAAATTTGAATTTGATTTTATGATGTTAAATTTCATGGGTTTCACTAATATGTGGAATTTTATCATTGTCTTTAACTACTTAATCATCTTGTTTTACATTTGTCACTATGTTTTTGATAAATTAAGGTGGAAAACTAGGGGCTAAACCCTATATAGTAAAAAAAAGACAAGAAGGCAAACAAACAAAAAATGCCTTCAGAGAGACGACGACACAGATGAGAACAAAAAACAAAAACAAAACCCAAGCCATGGGAAGACCAGAGTCAGAGAGGTCTCCCCTTACATAACTATTGATTTGATAAGATCATTGAGTTTCTCATTCTCCGCATTGTCATCATACCTAGTATTACCCACCACTTCCAGCATAGACATGTTCAACAGAACTGTATTACGAAGCCCTTTGGTGAAGACCTTCTCCAGCTTCTAAATGTGGTCCTTCAGGGCCCCAATTTTAGTTTTCCAATTAGTCTCATTCTCAATTCCCTCACCAGCTTCATCAACATACATTTTCCCCTTATTGTCAGCAGTTCCCATAGTGTCAGCACCCTGCTCCTTAGTAACCTCAAAATCCCTAGTAGCCTGCTTCCCTCCAGTGTCCTCTAAAATTTCTTGGATTTCTAGATCCTTAGACTCTTCCTCCTAGGTTGCTTCTTCTGAAGCACTTTCTACATAATCAATCAGTCTAGCCTTTAGGGCTAGTTTACTAGCAATCCACCCTGATCTTCACACTCCAGAGGGGAATCCTTCCTTATTAATTTTGGAAGGCTTGTGATATTTTCCACCTTGGCCCCCCATGGCCCTACTCAGATTCTTATGGGTCCCTTCTGTAGTCTCTTTAATATTTTCTTCCTCTTCATCAACCTTTCTCTTCTTGCCCTTCTTGCTCGCAAAGGAGCTAGGGGTATCAACATGGGTCTTTTCAGGGTCATCAATATGCCTCATTCCTAACAAGTCATCTCCTTTTGAATGATCTCCCTAATGTTTAAGGGAATATGAACACCTTGTAACCACACCCTCTAATCTAAAAATTGCTGCACAAGGTTGGCACAAGCATCAGCGACCCTATTGCCTTCTCTGTAAGTATGGGAAATCTCAACTTTGGAAAACTTTTGTAAAATAAATTGGATATCAATAATGATGTATTTTAGATTGATTCCCATATTTGAAGCTTTATTAATGACATCTATGACCATCTTAGAGTCTCCTTATATATTCAAGTTCCTTATTCCTAGGGATATAGCTAACTTTAATCCCCATAGTAAAGCCATTGCTTCAGCATAGTTGTTGCTCTGGCATCCAATTCCACCAGCATAGATAGCAGACATTCATCCTTTATCATTCCTTATAATTTATCCTCCACTAGCTTTACCATCCAACTTGGATGCCCCATCAAAGTTGAGTTTCATCCAGTTAGGTTTAGGGGGATCTATTTAGTATTAAGTCTCTATAGAATTTTGGAGTTATTATACCCAGGGATCTAGTTTAAAACCTTCCATTTGGCTACAATTTGGCTTTCAATTTGAGATAGGGGTTTCTCTACAACATGAATATGAGCTATTGTAACACTTTCCATAATGGTCTTAGCAAAGGAGTTAAACACCTGAGAAGCATTTTTAGCAGTGTCCCTAAAAATTTTGTGATTGCGCTCTTTCCATAAAGTCCAACTTAAACATGGCAGAGCTTGATTCCATAATTCCATAAGCCAGGGATGTGTGAAGGTTGGGTTCTAACTAAGAATTAATTATTTAAGGTTAGAATTGTAGACCCATTCAATGCCAAAGTTGTTAAGTATTGTGCCTCATAATTCCAGGGCAAACTCATAGTGGATAAAGAGGTGTGAAATTGATTCCTCTTTTAAACCACATAGGAAAAATCTGTTAACCAAAGTAAACCCTCTCTTTTGAAGGTTATCCTAAGTAAGGATTTTGTTATGAGTAGTAGCCCACCAAAACATGTTAATTTTTGGAATAAGTTTATGATTCCAAACCTTTTTCCATAGATCTTTATTCTAAGCTTCAAGAATGAGCAGATGGTAAGTAGATTTGACAGAGAACAATCCATTCTTATCTGGCCACTAGTATTGTTCATCCTCCCAGGGAAAGAGAGGGATTCTGATCTCTTGAACACAACAATCCAAAAGATTTTTCTAGCTCCTCATCCCATTGTTATTTTCCATATAATCACTGACCCTATCTCCAAAAAACTGGGTAGTCAAGTCAGCAATCTCTCCATAGTTTCCCTATGTGATGAGAGCCTTGTCCTTTAACCAGATATCATCCTAGAATTTAATATGCTAGCCATTTCCAAGTTTCCATCTAATTCCCTATTTGAGAAGGCTTCTACTTTTTAGCATTTTATTCCATATCACAGATCCCTGGGGTAATCTCGTCTATTGAAGAAAGTTGGAATCATCAATGCTATGCATGTATTTGGCATACATTATTTCCACCCAATCATTATTTTTATGGATTAAGTTCTAACTAAATTTTGAGAGAAGGGCTTTATTCATGTTCCTGATGGACCTAATATTAAGTCCACCATGAGATTTTGGAAGACACACTTTTTCCCATTTGACTAAAGACATTCTCTGTTTGTCTTTCACTCCCATCCATAAAAATTTCCTTTGGATCTATTCTAGTTTCTCAACAAAATATGTAGGAATTTTAAAAAGAGACAAGAAGTATGTAGGAATACCTTGCAGCGAAGCCCGAAGAAGTTGCAGTTTACTAGCACTTCTGAGTAGTTTCCCCTTCCAACCAAGAAGTTTCCTCTGCATTCTTTCCATAATTCCATTCCAAAATCTAGGAGATAACTCTTTGACCAAGAGTGGGAGACCTAGGTAGGTAGCTGGTAGGCCATCTTCAACACATTCTAATATATCAATGATTATATGTCTAAGTTCATTAGGAGTGTTAAAGAAATACACATTGCTTTTCTAGAAATTTATCCTTTGTCCTAACTCTCTGGCATAACTATTTAAGATATTCTTCCATCTTCTATCTTCAATCACTAATGAGATGCCAAAGAAGATGGTATCATCCACAAACTATTTTACCACCATAGGATGAAGGGAGGAGGTAGGTTTGATGCCCACTAGCTTCTTTGAGGCTATATATGCTTGTATGTATCTTCCTAGTGCCTTAGCCATAATGATGAATAAGTACGGGGAGAGAGGGTCTCCCTGATGAATTCCTCTTGAGGATGAGAAAAACCCTCTAGGAACACCATTAACCAACACTGAGAATTTTTTAGAAGAGATCGCATTCCATAACAAGTGAGACATTTTATCATTAAACCCAAATTTTTTGATCACTTGGAATAAAAAAGTCCATGAGACTCTATCATAAGCTTTAGAAATATCAAGCTTGAGAGCCATCCCAGGGATTCTACTCTTATCCATGGAGTGAATAGTCTCGTGTGGTGATCACAACATCAAGAATCTACTTGCCTAGGATGAACCTTTTTGAGCAGGAGAAATAATTTTGTCTAGCAAAGGTTGAATCCTCATGACCAGCATTTTAGTACATAACTTATACATAGTGTTACATAGACTAATGGGCCTAAAATCAGTGAGGTGTGAAGGTTGTGATTTTTTAGGAACAAGTACTATGAAGGTATTATTAGCTTGTTTCAAAAGTTTACTTGATCTAAAAAAATCATGTATAACAGTCATGAGGTCTGCTCCTACTATCTCTCAATATTCTTGAAAGAATATAAGAGGAAAGCCATCAAGACTTGGGGCTTTAAAAGCACCCATGGAGAATAAAATAACATGGACTTCTTCCTCAGATATAGGCTTTAACATCTCCAGATTATCTTCTTCCATTATCAAATAGGGGATTTTATCAATAAATTGATTCATATGTCTATCAATTTTATCATTATTATTTTCTTCCATAAGTAGATTCTGAAAGAAAGACCTGGCTTATTCCCCTATTTCATTATCCTCGATAATAATGTCACCAACATTTTGACTTTTCTAACTATGTTTTTGTGAAACATGCAACCTCTTCCCACTTAATCCCTTTTTTCACCTACTACCAAGTCTTTGGGGTCTATCAATATATAGGGCCATGTGATGATGAAATGTGACATGACACATCATGTTTAATCTATTAGGATAGCCATGTGGACCAATCAGAGTATGACATATGGTAGTTTACTATAGAAAGGTGACCATGTGGCACTTTATCATTGAATTTATTTATTATAACACATTTATCATATGTTAACTTCTATGAAATGATATATTGTAACATAGAATGATCTCACTCAGTCAACTAGTCAGTTGATCTACGACTCTACCCCTTTATCTAATATAGAAATCAAGTGAGATTCTAACACTTGGCATGATCTCTCTTATTTAGGTGGTTTCTAGTTATTTTGATTTATAATTTTGACTTGAGAATCATAATTTATCAATATGGATACACATGGAATGATCTCACTCATTCATTTGGTTGAATGTTATACAACTCTACCCTTTTTTTATATATTAAATATGACAATCAAATAAGATTGTGAAACTTTGTAAGATCTCACTCATTTAGGTGGTCACTGGTTCATAAATTTTTAATTTTAACTTAAGATGTGTGATGGATAAATATTAAGAAATGTATTATGATATCACTCAGTTAGGTGGTTGCTTGACTTGGTATATATTTTTTCTATCAGAAACCTATAATAAAACAAGTTTGTGACACTTTACATGATCTCATTAGTTATCTAGTCACTAGTATTTTGAACTTGTTTAATATTGAGCTATTTTATGTGTGAAATTCATAACACATGACATAAACTAACTAAGTTAGAATATAAAAAAATGATAATTAGATATATCATGAAACTTAGGTGAATATATGATAATCATTTATCCTATAAAATAAACTTGACAAATAATTGATTAGTTTGGTTAGCAAACTGATTTATAAATAAATATCAAAATTAAATTAAATCTAAAATTTGATTTTAAGACAAATATCATGAAAATAAAATTTAGATAAATCATTTTAAGCTTAAATATTAAGATTTTTAATGTCAATTTATTTCTTGATAGGGACTAATCATAAGATTTTTGAAGGGTAAAATGGGTCCTTATTTGATTTTTTGAAAATGGGATGCATTGGTCACAAAAAATGTAACTTAAATAAAATAAGAAATACAATATAATTTTGACAAATGTATTTTCCAACAACCAAGTTTGACAAACACAATGAGGAAATAAAAGGGATAGGGAAATACTTATCTTTGTTTTGGTATAATTATTTATTTTTTAGGCTAATAGATTGAATGAATACTATGTATTTGGATACAAATTTGTTTATTCATAATTTGTGACTATTTTGAGATCAAAATAGGATCAACAGACTTAGATAGGTTCTGTAGACACCCCATTCTAGCCATAATAGGATATTAACTGGACTTCAGATTGATTTCTACCAAACAGTGTAGATTAAGCTTAGGAATCACTGAACCTCCCAATTTTATCTGCACATCAGACATTAGTGCTTAGAATCATGTTGAGGCATCCCTATTTAGGTTATTAACCTATAAAAAATAGTAACCTCATGGATTCATCTCTAATTGGATTACAACCTATCAACTAGTAGTTTGGCCTTTAGACCTATTAAGTAGGGCACTTGAACAATTCTTAAAATGCTAAAATGCTAAGCAAAATGAATTAACTAATCCAACCAAATTAAATGATTAAGTTAATTTTCCATGTACAATTTGTATAGTTCTATAGCTCTTTGAGTTTCAAGGCTAGAGGTGTAAGTTTTTAGTGTATTTATTTTGATTTGATTTCATTACTAACATGATACTAATATCATGATACTAATATCAAGAATGAATGAAATAAAGAGCATGGTGGAGAATTTTGAAATCAATATGAGCGGGAAAAGAATTGGGGAGAATCTGGTAGGAGGAACAGATCCAGGTGGAACAGTAGAGGAAGGAGGAAAATGTGGAGGGTCAGGATTCCTTACTGATGCAGACACAAAAAGGCCTTTAGTAGTTTCTGAGCTTTATAGTGGGGCCAGAGATTCCCCATCGAAAAAAGTAGTAGAATAATCCACGGAGACAGCGAAAGACAAAACTATTTTTAACACAGAAAAGAACTTTGAAAGGCAGAAAGGGGCCCTCAAACAAAGGACATGGTCATCATTGTTTGGGAAAAAACTGATAGGGAAATCCATCTTGCCCCCGGTGACATCAAAATCTTGCTGGGAGAAAGGTGAGTTTCAAATATTCATCCCAGATCCCATACTTGATTTTTTGATTTCTTCAATGGATCTCACCCTAGTAGGGAAATTTCAAGGAGCAAGACCAAATATAGATTCACTCAAGTCTATGATCAAAAAGAGATGGGCCATACGCAGAGAAGTTGACATTGCACCTATGGTGAATGGTTTTTTCTCCTTCATCTTTAACTGTGAAGAAGATCTGAATATGATCCTGAGTGAAGGACCTTGGTCTTTTGGAAGAAGCACCCTAACTTTCAAGAAATGGGAACCAGATATGGATTTATCAGATTCATTTTTCTCAACAACTCCTGTTTGGGCTAAGCTACCTGGGCTCCCATTAGAATTCTGGCATGAGGACATCTTCAAAGGAATAGCTAGTTCATTTGGTGAGTTAGTGGCTATGGATAAAGCCATGGCTTCAAGAACTAAACTCCAAAGTGCCAGAATCTATGTTAAAGTGGCGGATCTAAACCTCCTTCCCAAAAAAGTGGATCTTATCTCCAAACTTGGTAAGAAAACCCAAGTGATTGTTTTCAAAGATCTGCCAAATTCTTGTTATGTGTGCAAGAAGCAGGGGCATTGGGCTAAGAACTGCCCCAATAGGGGAAGAGCCATTTCAAAAAACTTTTAGGCAGGAAAAAATATTAAGACCCATCAAAAGAAAATATGGAAGGTTAAAGAAGATTATTGAAAGATAGGGAAGCCTCAAGAGGCCTTAACTGACCTACACACAGATAAGGTTATATCTACTGCTTCAGTAGAAGCGGACGACCCTAATATAACAGGAAAAACAGACCCCCTTGTAAAGACTTCTAATGTCCTGATGGAAGAAAAGGGGAAGGGAACTGAGGACAAAGTATTAGATCTTCTATCTGAAGAAGAGGTTATTGTTTCTACTCAGAATTCTCAAAGCTTAGAAATTCAAGTTTCGAAGATGCATGATAATGAAGAATTAGAGGAAGGAGAAGTAGATCCTAAAAGAAGAAACAATATAGAAGAAGTAGAGGATGAATTGAGTGAAGATCAGCTTGGGGAAAAGTAGGAGGAACCAACGGTCGAAATTACTACTCCAGCTAAAGAGGTCCTCAAGGCAGAAGAAATGGTTGAAGATGGTAAAAATTATAAAAACCAAAAGATTAAAGGAGAGATAAAGAACAATTCTAACCACATTATGACAAGAAATGGTGGAGAGAAAGCTAATAGTTCTCAAAGGAGTAAAGGAGGAAAAGAATCTAGAAAACAAGCCAAATTAAAATCGGATGTAGGTTCCTCAGAAAAACCTGGGAAAAAATCTACTAAGAAGAATAGAGAATTGGAAAGCAAGCTCAATATAGCAGACGGACAGCAGAAAACCATGGGGAAATATATGAACAACAATAAAAAGAAATGAAGATTCTTAGTTGGAATATAAGGGGACTAAATAGCCTTCTTAAAGTAGATCTTGTTAGGAATTTTGTTAGAGAGCAAAAGCCAAACCTCCTTCTGCTTCAAGAAACTAAAATGAGTAAGGAGAAAGCTGAACAGATCAAAGACTTTAAAAATTGCACCTTTAAAGCTAGTAGCTCTGAAGGTGCTTCGGGAGGTACTGCGATATTATGGAGAAAAAATCTTTTTGCTGGTTCTATTTTGATGGAAAGTAAAATTTTTTTGGCAGTTAAATTAACAAATGTTGACCAAAAGGAAAGTTGGTATGTTGTTAATATTTATGCTCCTAATATCAAGACTGAAAGGAAAAAGGTATGCAAAACTCTCTCAAAGCTCAGAAGGAAAGATCACTGTGGGCGTTGGATTATAATGGGAGACTTTAATGTCCCTCTATATGATTATGAGAAAATGGGTGGTAATATAATTCAAATGGAAGGGAGAATTGACCGCACGGAGTTTATAAGCAAAGAAGGTTTAATGGATGTGGAGCTGCAAGGAATTCAGTACACCTGGAGCAATAAGAGACTGAACAAGGAATGCATATAGACCAAGCTTGATAGGGCTCTCATCTCCCCAAACTAGATAAAAGACTATAATTACAAGTTGGAAGCACGCCACAGAATAGGCTCAGATCATTTCCCTCTAATATTCTTAGCGGATAAACTAAACCAAAAAAATAATCATCCATTCAGATTTGAAAAGATGTGGTTGCAGCATCCACAGTTTGAAGACAAAATAAAAGAGTGGTGGAATATCTCTATAGAGGGATCAACTCTCTTTCGAGTTGTTTCCAAACTCAAAAATGTTAAAAAGAAAGTTAAGAAATGGAATAAGGACTGTTTTGGAAATATTTTTGTGGAAAAGAAGATCATCAAGGAGAATATCAAAAGAATACAGGAAAAAATCCAGCAATATGGATATACTTCTGAATCCCAAAGAGAAGAAAGCGAACAATTGGTACAGTACCAAGACATAATAACTAAAGAGGAAATTTATTGGAGACAAAGATCAAGGGTGCAATGGTTGAAAGAAGGAGATAAAAATACTAAGTTTTTCCACCTTGTTGAGAGGGGTGGAGGATAAATCCAAGAACAAACACACCTGTTCTAATTCCACCTGTTAGGATCTTGCTCCTCAGAAAGAGCACAGTATGATTACCAAATATAAGCAATTGAATATGCAGAAATAACAAGAAACACAAGTAATTAGAACTCACCAATAGCACATAATATGAGAGACAATACACTATCTTGTATTAACACTATACAGAAAAGAATACAACAAAGAGCCACCACACTCTTTCACCTTATAGAGATTCGCCACACCTCAAGTGTACAGTAATTTTTCTCACACACACTCTCCTACACAAAAACAGTCCCAACAACCAACTCACACACAGAATTGGTGTTCACCTCACCAACTAGTCAGTAATAACCCTACCGATACATCAAGCACTCTATAGCACTTCAAGCTGATCTCTCATGAACCTGCAACCTATAATTCAAAGACCAAACTTACATGTAGATCCCCAATGAGCTTGCAACAACCTGTAACTCACAGATCTTACAACTAGAAGGAACTCTTCCTTTCTATCTCATGCCTTATACAATACATGCCAATGGGTCTATAAATAGATCCCTAACTCAAACAATAACTTAGACTCTTAATTTGGACAATTGTCCTCGCAGCCCAAGACTCTAACTGGTCTCAACATGCAAACTCTTCATTCACTTAACTAACTGTCTGTGAAATGAGCCGTTCTGGAACACACAGGCGACCGACGTCAGTCCCTACTTTTCTAGTTCTGCCGACGTCGGCCGACTTCCTGCCGTCACCGGTGGCCTTTTGCACTGGTCTCTGCCGACGTCGGTCCTGCTGCCGACGCCGGTTCTCCTGGATCTCAGCAACCATTGTTCCACAGTTTGCAAAGGGTTGAAGCTTTTAGCTCCACAACCTAACAATCTCCCACTTAGAGATAAACAGCTGCAACCTGTACATATACCTGTACACCATCTAGTTTATTCCCTTGGCTATGTATCCATCTTCAAAAATCACCCTTGAAGACCAACCACCACAAAATCTGTGGTGCAAAACCTGTCATCCAAATTACCTGCCACATCCACATCTACAACCATGTAGAAATAAACCTGAACTTGCATAGCATGTGCACCTGCTACTAGTCCCTATAAGAATCCACTGAATTGCCCTCCAATGGTTCTCTCCTGGATTGGCTCCTAACTTGTGACAACTCCCACTGCTTGGGAAAATTTAGGTTTAGTACATACCATGCACTCAACCTCATTATGTGAAACAAGACACCTGTTCATAGAACTGTCCAACCATCGACATGCTAACTGGTTTCACACAATCATCTTGAAACAAAGTCAACACATGACCTTCCATGTCTCTAGAACACACTCATGCCAAAGAATCTTGCTGTTCCCAGATTCTCCATGACATCCACCTGAACTAGCTTTACCTTTAGTTCAGCAATTACCTATATATGTAACCCTGCAACAAGCACATCATACAGAAAATAGGATAGTGTAGCTAATACTATCCAACCTGGTAAAGAGAAACACAATGAACAAACCTCCATTGCCCTGCAGCTAATACAAGATCATATACCCTGATCTTCCATCTCACATATCCATTTCCACTCTTCTTTATCCTTAACATCCATTTGTCTCTCAGTGCTTAGTTCCAGCTGGCAACACTACCCAAAACACCTATTTGGTTCTCCTCCAAGGAATCACATCCTCATTCATGCCTAGCTCCCACTGTTTCCTGGATCTACCTATTCTGCTTCTTCAATAACTTCCTGGTCCTATGTCATAAGTGAGCAACAAGTAGTGTAAAGAAGGGAAATGATGAATTTAAGAACTTACTTACACCTTCAGTCCTCCATATGGGTGCTTGAGACTCCATGACATCTTGCTGTCCACCCAAAATTCATCTCAGTGACCGATGCCGGTCACATCTCAGTCTACAGCCGATCGATGTCGGTTCCCTGTGACTGCCTCCCTACCGACGTCAGTTTCCCTTGGCCGACGCCGGTCTCTGTCTGCCCTGAGTCACCGACGTCGGGCTGCACATAGTCAACGTCGGTCCCTGTCTGGACACTGAAGCCGGTTTTCCTGCCGACGTCGGTCTCTGTGTTTTTCTTGTGAGACCTAACTTTTTCCCGTGAGCTCCTTTTGGATCAAACCCTTGTCCAAATCACCCTTGCTCTGCTCAAAATTCCTCTGCATCTTGTGCTGAACTCTGTCCGTCACTTTCTCCTTGAAAACCAAGGCTTTCCTGTTCTTGTCACTAACATCAGATTCCTCAAGAAACCTCACCTTCTTCTTCTGCATATAGAAACCACGATCCATGCCTTCCAAATCTGAAAGCATACTCTTTGACTCAAGAACCAGCATCTCCTTCTTATCTATGTGACCAAGCCTATTAAGCCACATCTCTGAATCTATAGTTGAAGTAGATAACCCAAAAAGAGAATTAGTAAAACAAGTAGATAGATAAAGCATACCTACTTTCTTACCTCTAGCTACAACAAGTGTACCCTTGGTAACCTTCCAAGAGTTCGCTGTGAGAGTTACTGTGTAACCCTCTTCACCCAAACTTCTGACAGAAATCAAATTCTGCTTCAGAACTGGGACGTGCATGACCTCCTTTAACACCCATGTGTTACCTGTCTGCAGTTTCAGCTTCACTTTGCCTTTGCCAACAATCTAACAAGGCTTACCATCCCCTACACAAATTTCTCCAAAATCTCCCTGGACATACTCATGAAAAAATTCCCTATGTGGGGATGCATGAAAAGAGGCACCAAAATCTAATACCCAAGATTCTACTTTATCCAAAGAACATACCAGAGCATCCTGTGCAACGTAACCTGCAACATCTGCTTCTTCTTCATGTTCTTCTTGCTGATTTGTACCCGATCTGCAATCTCTCTTTAAGTGCCCTTGCTTTCCACATTTCCAGCAGGTTATTCTGCCATACCTGGACTTGGATCTCTTGCCCATCTTCGACCTTGATCTCCCACGCTCTATCTTCTCTCTTGCCCTTCCTCTTCCTTCAACACTCAAAGCATCTCCAGATGATTCACCTATGCTTTTCCTACGTATCTCTTCATTCAAGATCACACTCACAATATCATCCACTTTTAAGACTTTTGAAGGAGACACAGTATTAGAAACTGCCATTACCAAACCTTCCCAACTTTCAGGTAATGAACACAAGATTAAGAGAGCTCTAATTTCATTATCAAATACAATATTGACTGAACTTAACTGGTTTACTAAACCATGGAAATCACTAAGATGGCTATGAACAGATCCACCTTCCAACATTTGCAAATTAAATAAACGCTTCATAAGAAATACCTTATTAGAAGCTGAGGGTTTTTCATACAAATTTGCCAAAGATTTCATCAACTCCACCGTTGTCTTACACTGTGATAAGCTGGAAATCACAGATGATTCAAGACTTAATCTAACAGATCCCAGAGCCTTCTGATCAAGAACCTCCCATTCTTCATCTTTCATATCCAAGGGTTTGCTAGCAACCCCACCCAACGGTAAGTACAAATCTTTCTGATACAGATAGTCCTCAATCTACATCCTCCATAATTGGTAGTTCTTGCCATTAAACTTTTCCATTCGTAGTTGACTGTTTTCTGCCATTGCTCAACTCCCACTCAAACAAAAACCCTGTGAGTAACCTGTAATCAAAACACACTACCCAGATCTACACCAATCTGTTAGTATCCCAACTTAAAGCTCTGATACCACTTGTTGGTATCAAGCTCAAGAACCTACAACCAAGGCTCTGATACCACTTGTTGGGTGAGAGGGGTGGAGGATAAATCCAAGAACAAACACACCTGTTCTAATTCCACCTATTAGGATCTTGCTCCTCAGAAAGAGCACAGTATGATTACCAAATATAAGCAATTGAATATGCGGAAATAACCAGAAACACAAGTAACTAAAACTCACCAATAGCACAGAATATGAGAGACAATACACTATCTTGTATTAACACTATACAAAAAAGAATACAACAAAGAGCCGCCACACTCTTTCACCTTACAGAGATTCGCCACACCTCAAGTGTACAGTAATTCTTCTCACACACACTCTCCTACACAAAAATGGTCCCAATAACCAACTCACACACAGAATTGGTGTTCACCTCACCAACCAGTCAGTAATAACCCTGCCGGTACATCAAGCACTCTATAGCACTTCAAGCTGATCTCTCATGAACCTGCAACCTGCAATTCAAAGACCAAACTTACATGTAGATCCCCAATGAGCTTGCAACAACCTGCAACTCACAGATCTTACAACTAGAAGGAACTCTTCCTTTCTATCTCATGCCTTATACAATACATGCCAATGGGTCTATAAATAGATCCCTAACTTAAACAATAACTTAGACTCTTAATTTAGACAATTGTCCTCGCAGCCCAAGACTCTAACTGGTCTCAACATGCAAACTCTTTGTTCACTTAACTAACTGTCTGTGAAACGAGCCATTCTGGAACACACAGGCGACCGACGTCGGTCCCTGCTTGTCTGGTTCTACCGACGTCGGCTGACTTTCTGCCATCGCCAGTGGCCTTCTGCACTGGTCTCTGCCGACGTCAGTCTTGCTGCCGACGCTAGTTCTCCTGGATCTCAGCAACCATTATTCCACAGTTTGCAAAGGGTTGAAGCTTTTAGCTCCACAACCTAACACACCTCTCCACTTTGAAACAAAGAACAAAAACACATATTCATCATTTGAAAAAAGGAGCTCAGAAGATAACAGAGGAAAAGGAAATTAAGGAGGAAATGATTTCATTTTTCTCTTCCCTGATGAAGGCAGATAGAAACATCGACTTGAAAAGTCAGGCTGATATTCTATGAGTGATTCCCCCATTGATCACAAAGGAGCAGAATAATATGTTATGTTCTATACCTAAGGAGGAGGAAATTTTTAAAGCTGCAAGATCTCTTGGAGGAGAAAAAGCTCCCGGACTAGATGGTTTCCCCATGTTCTTTTTTCAAAAGCTCTGGAAATTTATAGGAAAGGATGTCAGTAACACGATGAAGGAGTGTTTTGGAGCTAAACAAATGCTGAAGGAAATTAATGCCACTTTTTTATGCCTTATTCTAAAGAAAGCAGGTGCAGATAGCCCTGATCAGTTCAGGCCGATTAGTTTGTGCAACTCTCTCTATAAGATAATCTCCAAAGTACTTACGACCAGACTAATCCTTGTGATCCCCTCGATAATTGCTGATCAGCAAAATGGATTCATTCCTGGCAGACAAATCCTCAACTCAGTTATAACAACGCATGAGAATATTCATTCACTTCTCAAATCCAACACCGAGGGGTTCTTAATGAAAGTGGATATAGCTAAAGCATACGATAGGGTGGATTGGCATTTCTTTTCTAAAAGCCTTATTGCCTTTGGATTTGAACAAAGAGTGGTTGATATTATCAAATAGTTGATATCTACTACTTCTATAGCTGTGTTGGTAAATGGGACCTCATCTCATTTTTTCAATCCGTCTAGGGGATTAAGACAAGGGGATCCTATATCCCCTATTCTATTTATTATCATGGCAGATAGTATGGGATGATACCTTGGGGACTTGGTTCATAGAAGTCGGTATAAAGGTCTAAGACCCTCTTCGCATCCTTTAACTTGCTCCCATGGTCAATTTGTGGACGATACTATTTTCATGGGATAGTCTGAAGTTACTGAAGCAAGAACTCTTAAGGAAGCAATTAATCTGTACACCTCTGCCTCTGGACAACTGATAAACTGGAATAAAAGTGCAGTTTTCTTTACTAATACCCTAGTTTATAAATAGAACAAAATTGCTAGAATTCTTGATTGCTCTATAGGCTCTTTTCCTTCCATATACCTTGGTCTCCCTTTTGGATTGAAAGCCCCTGAAGCTTTTTGGGAAGGTCTTATTAATAAATTTAGTAAGAAGTTAGCGGGATGGAAAGGCTGTCTTCTTAGCCAAGGAGGAAAGTTAACTCTCCTCAAAGCAAGTCTTCAAAGTATACCTACGTATGCTTTGAGTCTTTTCAAAATCCCCTCTAAATTTGCTGAGGCAATTGAAAAAATCCAAAGAAACTTTCTTTGGTCAGGTTCTAAGGAGAAAAGGAGAATGCCTCTTATTGCATGGGATAACATTTGCAAACCGGTTAAGGATGGTGGACTTGGTATAAGGAAAATAAGAAGTATGAACACTACCCTTTTAGCTAAACAGGGATGGAGGGTCTATCAGGAAAATAAAGAATGGAGTAAAATATGGAAGCATAAGTATTTATTTAAGGCACAGTCACTTCATGACTTCTTTACTACTCCAGATATTTCTCATCTGTCTGCTATTTGGGGGGCAGTCCAGGGAACAAAACATGTTCTTGAAGAAGGTAGTGCATGGAAAGTAGGTAATGGTAAAAAGGTGAAATTCTGGGAAGATATTTGGGTAAGAGGTAAACCCTTACAGGAAGAAATCCAAGATAAAGATGTTATAGAAAGATGTAAACAAAGAGTGGGCATAATGGTTAATCAATACTGGCAGAACAATACTTGGGTAAACCTCACTGACTATGATCAAGATCTCAAGGATATTCAATTATCCCTAAATGCTATATCCCTATATCCTAATCAAGAAGATAAAATTGTTTGGTATCAGGAGCCAAGTGGACAGTTTAAAGTCTCTTCCATCTTCATCTCCAAGGGAAATGGCAGAAAAACGTTATGGACAAGAGCCTGGATTAAGGGGCTCATTCCTAAAATCAAGTTCTTTTTCTGGACCCTTCTCCAAAATAAAATTTTGACTCTAGATAATTTACAGAAATGCGGAATCAATATTGTTAACAGGTGTATTCTGTGTAAGAGAGACCTTGAAGATAGAGATCATTTGTTTGTGAATTGTTCCTTCACTCAGCTTGTTTGGAAGGAGGTTCTCAATCTGTGGGGCATTACATGGATTCATCAAAAAAATGTTGAACTTTCTCTCAAAAGCTGGTATTGCCCTTCAAAGAATCTTGAAGTTCTCTTCTTATGGAAAATTACCCTTCCCCATATCTGGTGGGGAATATGGAAGGAAAGAAATAACCAAATATTCAGAAACAAAGAGCTCCCTGGATGGGTGGTTGGCTAGAACATCATTAGAGCTCTAAAGGAAAATTTTTCTTCTCAAAAAAATCTAAGCTCTAATCTCAATGTGGATAATCCCCCGAGGAAGGATTTTATTCTCAGTAAACCTGATAACCCCAGATCAGGTGTGACTTGGATTAGTCCACCTCAAGATTGGATTAAAGGTAACTTTGACGGTGTAGCAAAAGGGAATCTGAGAAATGCTGGTTGTGGTGGTGTTCTGAGAAACCATGTGGGAATGGTTATTGATGCTATTGCAATTCCCATTGGTATATCTAACTGCCACATTGCCGAAGCTACAACTACCCTCCAGACCCTTAAATTAGCTGTGGACTCAGGATATTCCAAATTGTGGCTTGAAGGGGACTCTTTGAATGTTATAAATATCCTTAATAATAAGAATACTGTGTCTTGGTCCATAGAGGATAAGGTAAAGGAGATGAAAACTCTTTTGAATAAATTTGAAGAAATAAAAATCACCCATACCTACCGTGAAGCCAATGGTGTTGCAGATTGGCTTGCTAATTATGCTGTCCGGGAAGGGCAAAAAGTGAGGTGGGATGAAACCTTAGTAAGGAACATGGATTTAAGGGCGATCATTCTTCTCGATGCCACACATGTGAAAGAAGGTAGGATTGGAGTGTAATAAAATCTTAATGAGTAGGAGGAGAGGCAGCACGGGGAAAGGAACCCAATTATTAAAGAGTAAGGCCCTCAAGAGGGAGAAGCGAATCCTAAAAGCCCATAAACAAATTCTATGTCCCAATCAACTTGACAGCAGGAGGATCTAGGGTAATATCCACAGTAATCAGGATTCAAAGAAAATGAGTATGGCACGTGAAAGGAAGGGAGAACCCCGTAAACAGGAGCCCAAGAGCTGTGCAGAATGGAGAGAGAAACATCAAGTCTGGAGAATTTTGTAGAAAGGAAATGTTATGAGTTACATGGAAAGAATCCACGGCTCTAAACCGCATATCACGACGGCCTTCTTCAAAAATTGGTCTAACGACAGGGTCACCCTGCATGGTATAACTGTAAATTTAACTAAGGATTTTCTTGCTGAGGTTACAGGGCTGTCAATGGAAGGAATCAAATTTTCAAAGCAGACCAGCATTTTGAACGAGGCATTTTGTAAGTTCCCCAAAATGGATGAGGAGGAGTAGAAGTTGGTCAAAAATGGGGATTTTTATGAGCTGGATCAGATTAAGGGATTTGGAGGGACGTCCTAAGCTGTATAAGGGAGTACTTCATCCTAGACGGAAGAAGCAAACGAGTGCATAAGTTCCATTTTGTCTTCCTCAATCACTTCAGGCATAAGGTTAGCTTGTCTTTTCCTTTCTATCTTCGCTACTCCCTGATTCAAAGCCTTTATGCTCATAGGAAAAAGGATTTGCGCCCTATTCTTCACGAAGGCCTTATTCTGCTTATTGAAGGCTATTGCAAGAATAGGGCACTGGTTAAGTATCCCAAACAGGGGGAAAATAAGTTGCTAGGGAATAAAAAGAATGAAAATGTTAGCAGAAGAGGAATAATTAAGACCCCTAGTCCTAATAAATAGAATGCAGAAGAATAAAGGGGTCGGGAGAGAATTAAAGAACCCGAGGAGGAAAAACCAGAGGAAGAAGATGGAACAGAGAGCTGGGACACCAACTCTAGTAATGATGAAGAAGGTTTTGAGGAAATTGAAAAAGATAAAGTCAATACAGAGGAGGATTCTGTTACCATAACAGAAGAGACAGAGGAAAACCAGAAAGTGGTGGAGGATGACACTGTCCAGGAAGATCTTGGTGAGGACCCAACTTCTAAGAATGAAAAGGAAATCTCTGTCCAGGAAGATATTCAAAACATGGAGATGGAAATTCAAGATGGAATCAATGAGCGGGAACAAAAGAGTCAAGAAGACTTCTTTGAAGAAGCTAGGAATAGCCCCAATAAAAAGTCTGAGGATTGGAGAGGGAAGAATCAGAATGATGAAATACACACTCCTATGACTTGGGTTAACTATAAAGCTGAGTCTTCTTCCCAATTAGATTCCTGGTTGTGTAGGGAGATCATTGATCTCAAGAAAAAAGTGGAAACTTTGGAAGATTCTCTGAAAGCTGTTTGGAACAAAGTAAACATGGAAAATCAGTTAAGCGAGATCCCTGTGAAGCTCAAAGCTTACGAAAACAACCTTCGGGAGCTAATAAAGGATAACAGAAAGAAAATGGAGGAAGTAACGTCCAACATTTGTGCAGCTGCTATCAATATAGGTAAACGAGCCAATGAGGAGACCAAAGCACTAGAGGGTCCTAGCAAAAGGACAAGGCAAAGTTCCAGAAATAAAGATACACAAAAAGGAGCTTTGCTGGAGTTACCACCTAGGATACTGCTTTGAAAGGAAAAGAAGCCATGTACTTGATACTGGAACTGGATGAATAATCTGGTCCGTCTTGTTGGTTAAGAAACTGGTACTAATCTTTGTTCTTCTTTTGTTAGCTTTTGTTTGTTGTACCACCAGACTTCTATTTCTGGGTTTTGACTAGATGTGTCTCTTATGGTTTCAGGACCATTCAAATCCTATATTTGCTACCTCACTGTAGTGTTTTTTAGGTGTTGCCTGTGGGCTTAGTTGTTCTTATTTTGCTCTCTGTTAAAGGGTTTAGGGGCCCCTTCAAAACCTGCTTTTACCTCTAATCTAAAACATGATACTAATATCCCTTATATGCATTTATTTAGTCACATAATGGCACATTCAGTGGGAATCACACCCCAAAAAATTCTTCTTATGGCCTTTTGGAACTTCTTGCTAACATTTTTATGCTAAAATTTTGTTTTTATGACCAGAAAGTGAAAAATTGAAGGTCACAAATGTTACAAAGAGACATGTGGCTTTGCACCTAGTAGATTCAATATTGATTTGTGGATTTATAATATTACAAGTGCAATTTTTCTTGGTTAATGCCTTTTTTCAATGTACAAGTGCATTATTGCATCATTAAATTTTATCCCAACCTCAAGTAGTAATATTGCATTAGATGTGGAATTACCCTTGTAATATGTGTTATTGTAGTAAAAAATGAAGTCTTATTGAACATCCAAGGTTAGTTTTTCCTATCATAGTTGGTATTATGATTAAAATATATAGTTTCACATTAAAAAAATCTATTTTGTAAGGAAGTACAATTTTTAGATGTAAAAATTAGCTATTGCCCTTGTAATATGTGGTATTATTCTATGTAAACATGATTTTACAGTATTAGTCTATTTTGTTTGCTAAAGTGTGGTTTTGAACTAACTGTTGATGCAGGAAAATGCACCTGAGGCAAGGAGTTTGAAATCCTACCTTCTCTCCGCAACATGGAAACTCCTCTCTCACCTGTGAGACAGTGAAGCAGGAGAGGAGAGTCTTTAGATAAGGGCTAGCTCCCTTTGATGCATCATGTTGTTTCTAGCAAAAGCTAACATGTATATATAGCTATAATAAAGGGGGGGTAATGAAAAGGGAGAGAGAGATGCAATGAAAACAAACTACCTACTCTAAAAGAGGCGATGCACCAAAATAAAAGGTTGACCTTCACACATCCACTCTCAGAATCAGACAAATACATATATACTCTATGCACTTGGCAGAAGGACCAGGCTGCAAAAAACTGGCAAGGAGGCTTCAATGGAAAATCCAAAATAGAGATCACCCAAGGTGCTATGAAACACACACTTATGAAGTAATTTATTTTACTCCTTCACTCCTAAATACTACTCTTCTCCTGGTAGCTACAATAATGGCACTTGTAGACATTAGGGCTACTGGTGTTGAACCTATGAGAGCATCAAAAGACAATGATTGGACACAAGCAAACATTCAACACATACACTAAAATGTCTATCCAAATGGAGGTAAAAAACTACATTTATATTGATCCAGGTGAAATTTTGCAGAGCTGCACCCTTTAAAAATGTGGAAGATTGTTATAAATGAACAAAGTCGTGAACTTATATGGAAAAACAACCAAGGAGACTCATTGGCACTTTTTCCTTGCAAGTGGGCTATCACATCCCATTGGAAAGAAGAAAAATACTATTGCTGACATCAAAAATTTTGCTGGGACCATGCTGGTTGCCTTGTCTTTTCCCATTTTGTCTTATCTGCTTATTTGGCCCCTTGGGAAAACTTTTTGCCAGGTCACTATGTTTTGAGATCCTTTTGGTTAGCGCTCCCCTTTGTCTTTTAAAATAATGGCTATCCTCCATTTGTAAACTTGACATCCATGTAAGACATCCTCATCCCTGATAGCTTCTCTGTGGCCTTCCTTTTCTTCTTCGTGGCCCACTCTTCTCATAACACCCTCTTGGGCAGCTCCTCTGCCTTTGTTATTTTGACAGGTCTTGTGGATTTGAACTGTCAGGTCCCACTTATTTTCCTCGTGGCTGCTTTGTTGGCCCCCACTATTTCCTAGCACCCTTCATTAATTGGGTCCATGCTGGTTGTTTGACTACTGACAAGCGTTCATGTTTTGCGTTAGGCTTCCTTAGTCTCTTCGCGGCTTGCCTTGGATGATCTGTGGCTTTTATTTGAACTGCTCCCTGGGCCTGCTTGATATTCTTCAATGGTCTATAGACTTTTCACGGGCTTTGGCTTGTGTTCCCCATGGGATTTGTGTCTGTGGACATTTCCCATAGACAAAAAGTCTGTAGAAATTGTCCTACCTACCTGCAGTGTATATCTCACAGACTTTTTGTCTGTAGATGTTTCCCTGTGAACAAAAAGTCCATGGAAATTCCCTTTTGTTTTGTGTTAAGCCATTAAGTTGTGGGCTTTGGTTTATGCTGTGCCTAGCCCCTTTGCATTGTAAACACCTGCATTCCTTTAAAAGGGCTTTTTGATTGTTGACTGCCCTTTGGCCAAGGGCAGGCCCTTGAACCAAGCCCGTTGAACCAAAATATGGTTCAATGGTTTGGTTCAAGCATGCATGCCAATGCCAAAAGACATAAAAGGCCAAAGAACCATTAAACCAAAGTCGACGAACCATGCTTGAACTACCATGTTGAACCTCTTACATTGGACCAAGCCCATTTGAACTTTTTTGCATTTGAACCATCTGCTTGAACCCTTTGGCATTGAACTGAACCGTTGAACTGAACCCATTGAACCAAAAATGGTTCAATGGTTTGATGAATTGAAAATGGATGAACCAAGTGTTGAGGAAATGTGCCCTTTGAAATTGAACTCACTAAACTTGCCAACTAATGAATTAGGCCAAGCCAATGCTTGAAACAAAATTGTCGAACCCTGAAGATGGACCTTGCAACTTGAAATCAACTAGCCTTACAAAGCAAGTGAAGAAAGTGGCCAAGATTTTGCCTATGGGAAAAATTGGTCAACAAATTGGTGACTCATAGGAGAAGCATGCCTGCTATGCTTAGAACCCAGTTGCCTTAAAATCCATTAGGTGCGGAGTCAGATTGTAGCTATGAAAGAATTAAAAACAGCCTGAAAGATTCAAGAATCAAACATGAAGCTTTACCCCCCATGCAAAGGGAAACACACAAGGCTAAAAAACACTACTTGTGCAAATTGCACTTAGGGAAAGCAGGAGAAGAAATTGAAATAACTATTATGTACAGCTAACTAGGCATTTTTGATTCCCACCTAGATCAAATGGAAAACTTCTTAAGTCCCCTCCCTAGTAAGAAGACTTATGGTGCTAGGAAAGTAGCTGAATGGAAAAGAGAATTGGTGACTTGCTCTTTTTACCTGTCACCTAAGTTGGTTTGTCCCCAAGTGGAGATTCAAACATGCTTCTAATGTATACATACTCTATTTGTTCTTGGAAGCCTACTGAATGCTGGTCCTTCAGGTTGGTGCATCCCATCAAGAAGTCAATTATTGCCGGCTCATCACCAGAAGCCTCCTGATATGCATCCTCGACTGGCTCATTCTCCTTTGCCTCATGCTTGAGTTCCACTATACGACCATCCTTCTTGATGATTTCAGAGAAAGTGTCCTCAAATTCACCAACCTCTTAAAGGGATAAATCTGAAGAACTACCACCTCCTTGCATATTTGTTTGAAACCCAATGCTGACTTCTTCATTTTTAACCAGCTCACAACGTGCTTGGAGAGTAGCACAACCTACCTCAATGCCTTCAAAAGAAACATTCAAAACATGAACAAGAGATTGTCCATGCTCCTCCATGTCACTTTGTTTGATCTCATCCTTAGTTGCAATCATGAAGTCCCCCACATCAGTCATAAACTCAGCATAATCCATATTAGGCAAGCCCGGATAGCTTTCTTGGAGGTGTATGGATGGAATGCATTCAAACATGAAAACTATCATTTGATTTGAAACATCCATCACACGTTCACTAAGGAGACCTACTCTAGACTCCAATTCTGCAATTCACCTATCCAAATCTTCTTGGAAAAGCCTTTCTCAGAAGTCACAATCATTATCAGGGGCAGGAGCAGCCTCTTCTTCTTCAAGAGTTAGACTGAAACCTTCCTCCTCCTCCTCCTTGCTAGTCTAAGATTCAACTATTTGCTTCTAGCTCGTGGTCCTAGGATTGGACTCTTACTTTTGTGAGTAGGTAGCAACTTTATCATTTTGAAGGACCTGGGCTAGTTTATGATGCTCCTCCTTCTAGCTTAGAATTTGGAGATCATGTTGAAAGAATTGAGGAGGCTGGGGAATAATTGGGAGGGTTTGCTCATGCATAAGGAAATCTATCTGAAGAGAGGCATGATGGAAAGCTAGGTGCATGGGATTGAGGGTAGGATTGTTTGATGCATTGGATGAGCTAGAATGAGCAAGCACCATCTGGTAGAAAAGATTTGGCACACAAGGGAGAGCCTTTTCTAAAATAGGAAAGGGTAGACCCTGGGCCAAAACTTTTTGATTTTCATCCCTCCACTTCACCAACACTTCATCAATATTGAAATTAGCTTGTGGATTGGTAAAAGGATACCTTTTGGCATTGGTTGGTCTACAACGTCTGAAGGCTCCACCTCTTTTTCACCCAGTATTCTCATCTTCTTCTCTAGTTCCTCAATCCACTTGGTCAGGTCATCCTCATTTTGCATTTCTTCATTTTGGATGATGTCTTTCTCCTCTTTGTTGTTCCATGACTCAACCACTCTATTCTAGCTCAAGCAATTCAAACTAGGCATTTCCTTTGGGGTTGGTGGGGCTGCAATGTGAGAGGGAAAAAAAGATTTTGATTCCACTTCCCCTACTACTAGAATGGACTGCTGCATCTAAAGGTTTGCCAATTCAATCTGTCTATTGAGATTAGCTTTAAACACAAGATTTTCTATTTTGAAATTCTCCTCAACATGATTAGGGAAAGGACTTTGATAGGCTCAACTTGGCTCAAGAGCAGGGGTTGTATATGACTGATATGATGCTTTGGGTAGTGAGTATGTAGGTTGATAGACTTGGTAAGTCTACCTCTCATGCACACTCAGCTTCTCCTCCATAGATGCAATTAAACTGCTCACATCTAGCTTCTCATTTGAAAGCCTGTGCCAATTCACTCTTTCAATAGGAGCCCATTCTTTCTTAACCTAATCTAGTGCATTCCTCACTGGATGGATGATATGATCAATAATTTCTTGGTCGTACCCCTTTTTGGTGTAAAGATCAATTACATATTTGTTGTATCCCAGTAGTGCTCGCTTGAAGGCAGAAACAAGTTGATTGGCAAAGAGACTGGGCTGAGTGGGAGAATCAACATACTGAAAAGACTAAGCACAAGGGTGATATAGCTCATAGCAGGGTTGAGACTAGCCATATTGGGCATGATAAGGATTACCATAAGGTTGGTAAGGATCATAGCCATGCTGGTCAAAAAAAATAGAGTCCATAGCTTAAAATGATAGAATTTACACATACCAAAAAATGCACTTCTTGATGGTACTAGGATGCTTAACTAGCAGATATAACTTGGAGTCACTAGATGCTGAAGAAATTGATTTGCTATAATAGGACCAGCATCAATCTTGAAACTTTACTATGTTGTCAAACTGTGTGTCCCACTAGGCGTGCCAAAATTATTGATGCAAGAAAATGCACTCAGGGCAAGGAGGTCAAACTCCTACCTTCTCTCCGTAACATGGAAAATCCTCTCTTGCCTATGGGATGGTGAAGCAAGAGAGGAGAGTCTCTAGATAAGGGCTAGCTCCCTTTGATGCATCGTGTTATTTCCAGCAGAAGCTAACAGGTATATATAGCTATAATAAAGGGGGGGATGAAAAGGGAGAGAGAGATGCAATGAAAACAAACTACCTACTCTAAAAGAGGTGATGCACCAAAATAAAAGGTTGACCTTCACACATCCACTCTCAGAATCAGACAAATACATATATACTCTATGCACTTGGCAGAAGGATTAGGCTACAAAAAATTGGCAAGGAGGCTTCAATGGAAAATCCAAAATAGAGATCACCCAAGGTGCTATGAAACACACACTTATGAAGTAATTTATTTTACTCCTTCACTCCCAAATAATGCTCTTCTCTTGTTAGCTGTAATAATGGCACTTGTAGACAACAGGTCTGTTAGTGTTGAACATGTGGGAGCATCAAAAGACAATGACTGGACACAAGCAAACATTCAATGCATACACTAAAATGTCTATCTAAATGGAGGTAAAAAATTGCATTTGTATTGATCCAGGTGAAATTTTTCAGAGCTGCATTCCCTTTACAAATGTTGAAGATTGTTACAAATGAACAAAGTCACAAACTTATATGGAAAAACAACCAAGGAGACTCATTGGCACTTTTTCCTTGCAAGTGGGCTATCACGTCCCATTGGGAAGAAGAAAAATACTATTGCTGATGTCAAAAATTCTATTGGGACCATGCTAGCTACCTTGTCTTTTCCCATTTTGTCTTATCTACTTATTCGGCCCCTTGGGCAAACTTTCTGGCGGGTCATTGTGTTTTGAGCTCCTTTTGGTTAGCACTCCCCTTTGTCTTTTAAAACAATGGCTATCCTCCATTTGTAAACCTAACATCCATGTAGGACATCCTCATCCCTACTAGCTTCTCTGTAGCCTTCCTATGGCCAAGAAATTCTTGATCATATCATCCACCAAAAAGGATCAATTACCTCCATACTATTGCTGACGTCAGAAATTCTGCTGGGACCATGTTGGCTACCTTGTCTTTTCCCATTTTGTCTTATCTGCTTATTTGGCCCCTTGGGTAAAATTTCTGGTGGGTCATTGTGTTTTGAGCTCCTTTTGGTTAGCTCTCCCCTTTGTCTTTTAAAACAATGGCTATCCTCCATTTGTAAACTTGACATCCACGTAGGACATCCTCATCCTTGCTAGCTTCTCTGCGACCTTCCTTTTCTTCTTTGCAGCCTGTTCTTCCCGTAACAGCCTCCCAGGTAGCTCCTCTGCCTTTGTTATTTTGATAAGTCCTATGGATTTGAACTGTCAGGTTTCGCTTGTTTTCCTTGTGGCTGCTTTGTTGGCCCCCACTATTTCCTAGCACCTTTCATTAATCAGGGCCATGTTGGCTATTTGACTGCTGACGAGCCTTCATGTTTTACATCAGGCTTCCTTAGTCTTTTCATGGCTTGCCTTGGATGGTCTACGGATTTTTTTTGAACTACTCCCCAGGCCTACTTGATATTCTTTGGCAGTCTACAGAATTTTCATGGGATTTAACTTGTGTTCCCCATGGGCTTTGTGTTCACGGACATTTCCCATGGACAAAAACTCTATGCAGAAATTGTCCCACCTGCCTGCAGTGTATATCTCACAGACTTTTTGTCTGTGGATGTTTTCTCATAGACAAAAAGTCCATAAAAATTCCCTTTTATTTTATGTTAAGCCATTAAGTCATGGGCTTTGGTTTATGCTGCGCCTGGCCCCTTTGCATTGTAAATGCCTGCCTTCCTTTGAAAGGGCTTTTTGACTGTTGACTACCCTTTGGCCAAGGGCAGGCCCTTGAACCAAGCTCTGTTGAACCAAAATATGGTTCAACGGTTTGGTTCAAGAATGCACACCAATGCCAAAAGACATAAAATACCAAAGAACCATTGAACCAAAGCCGATGAACCATGCTTGAACCGCCACGTTGAACCTCTTGCATTAAACCAAGCCTGTTTGAACTTTTTTACATTTAAACCATCCGCTTGAACCCTTTGGCATTGAACTGAACTGTTGAACTGAACCCGTTGAACCAAAAATGGTTCAATGGTTCAATAAACTAAAAATGGATGAACCAAGTGTTGAGGAAATGTGCCCTTTGAAATTAAACTCACTAAACTCGCTAATTGATGAATTAGGTAGAGACAATACTTGAAACAAAATTGTCAAACCCTGAAGATGGACCTTGCAACCCGAAATAAACTGGCCATACAAATCAAGTGAAGAAGGTGACCAAGATTTTACCTGTGGGCAAAATTGGTCAAAACTAACAAGTGTAGTTTTTTAGACATGCAATATTGCTCTATGGAGATGTGGTATTGTACTATTTGAATATGACAACAAACCTAAGAGCTAAAATTTATTTGTTATTTACTCATTTGATTTTAAGCTTCTAAGCAAGTCAACCCCTTAACACCTTTTTTAGGACCCAAAATCCAATGAAAGAGGTTTCTAACACTTTAAATATTCAGATCACATTTATATTTGGTGCTTAAAAATCATATTAATCACTATATTTTTGATTTTCAAAGTTAATAAATGCAAACAAAATAAAGGGGATAAATTTCACATCACATTTAACTTGGTGCCTTAAAATTAATTCAAAATTAGACTAAGTGCTCTTTTAAGATTGATAATTTATAATTTTTTTTTATTGCATGTTTTTGCAAAATAGACTTAGCATGTATGCTCTCCCCCCGTCCCCTTTAGGGAACTCAGGTTACCAAAAATGATTTGTCCATTACTTTGTCACTTAGAACAAACATATAATGAATGCCATAAAGTCATTACCTAAGATTTGAGGGACTTGGGTCATCCTAAAATGACCTTTAAAGTATTTATTTCTTGCATATAGGCTTGTGAGGGGGATTTCATCACCTTCCCATAAGTTATTTAGGGAAGCGTTAACCCAAGAATTCATATCCCAGCATCAATTAAACTCCACTATATGGTAGGGTATAAAAATTGAGCTATTGAATCACTGAGACATTAGTTTGAATGGTTAAATTAACTTTGTTAGTGACTGTTTCCCTCAAAACAATGGCCTAATTTAGACATCGCACTATAATAAATAATTGGCAAATTTAGTGGTTGTAAAAAGGACAAGACCTTTTTACAACAAGCCAATTATCTTAGATCCAAATTATGTATTTCAACCTAATGTTAATCACACATATGAGACCATTTAGAATGTGGAAAAATTATAGTTTTTGGAAAAACCCGACATGCCACAAAAATATTTTCAATGAAGGGTGAGTAGACCAAAGTTATATGTCACCATACAAACTCTTGAGAGAAGTGGGAGACTAAAAACCCTACTTTTCATTGGCATATAAATTTTTAGATTAACAAATTATTTCCTCTCAAGAAGGAGTATATAGACAAAATTTGAAAATACAAAGAAACCTTGTTAGTTTTTATGAATAAGACAATACACTTAGGTGTTTTTGTGTATTTTCTTTTTACTTGCATTATTTTGAGTAAAAAACTATTTTATTTGTCAAAATCCACATCCAAAACAATTCATAAACAAATCACATATTTATACACCACCATTTGCCTAAATAGGTGTTATGCCACCCATTTGTTACCACACTTTACCTTAAACATTTTCCAAAACTCTTGTATGTGAGTGTCACTTGTTTGAAAGGGGCATCATTACACTACCCATTTTGTTCCAAGCATTTGACTTAGAGTTTTAAAATAAAAACATTGTCATACATTTTCAACGAGATAGCTTTTTAATGTTTCTCATATTGCTTCAAAACCTTTGCCTTGTGTTAGAATTGACTTCAAAATCATGTATACCTTCTAGTCTATGATCAATATCATCATGTCATTTATTTTTTCCTAGAATGTTATTTACTTGAGAAACCAAGTCTTCTAAACCAAGTTTTAAATTGTTCTTATAAATTTCAGATTCAAACAATGATTGGTTTATGCCTATGCCTCACATAATTTTTTCTTAGATGTTTGCTTCTCACTTTTGAATTGTGTAACTTGGATTACTTCTGTGCTTACTTTAAAGGATTTTTTGTGCCTAGATTTTGAAAGTGGTATCTTTTATGTATGATTTGTGTCTCTTTTATTTCTTAGAATTAGGTTTAAATATCTCTCTCCAAGTACAACCTTAAGCATGGATAGTTCACATTTTGAGTCTTGCTATTCACTTATGCTTGAATTTTTTACTCCTCAGCCTTATTTTTGCCTACTTGGAATTGATTTTCCAAATTAAATTTAGGAATGTGCCTAAGGTTTAATGTATTTTACCAAATTTCAAATCTATTTTTTAATCCATATGCCTAGTTTGAGTCCAAGTGTTTCAAATTCTTAGATTAATTATCTTTCCATTTTTACTTTGACCTAGTTTGTTTAAAGTCTAGCTTTGTGCCTTGTTTCCAAGGACCTAAAATTTACCATTTGTATTATATATAGTTTGTTTCAAAGTATAGATTTGTGCCATTTTCTCAAAGACATAACATTTTCCATTTTCATACCAAGATTATTTTGATCCTAGAATTGTTCCTTGTTTCCAAAGACTTAGCACCATTTCTTGTTCTTAGACCTAGATTAGAGTTGTTTGAAACAGTTTTGACCAATATTGGCATTCAAATTTTTATTTAAAAATTGACCATTTGTGCAAGACATTTGACATTAAACTTTGAAGACATTTTTAAATAAATTTTATCATTTATCATATTTTGGAGAACAACTCCATTCCTAGGCCAAGTTTAGACCAAGTTTTTAGACATACCAAGTTTGAACCATTTTCCATTTACACCACATTTTAAGATTTTATATAATTCTATACTTTATATTCTTGAAACATTAGTAATGAATTTATATATTCCTCATTACACTCATAGTGGAACATGTAAAATATGGATTATAATAATGTGGTCATGGATGATAACCTTATTCAAGACCCACATGGTGATGATGTAGTTTGTGATATAGATCCATATCCCTTGTACACTATTCAAAATGTGGACCAAAATCAAGATATATTAGCACATTACTTGGTTAACACATATCCTTATTCAGGGAAAGACCAATAATAAATAGTCCAATATATTGTTAGTGTGCCATTGGTTGTAGAACAAGTTCAACAAGAACCATACTATGTCACCATGTCCTCGACATATGATCCATACTTATTTGATTGTCAATTGATTGAAAATAAGGATGAATTTTTAGTCAAATCCATGGAGGTAAGGTCTAAGTTTATAATATACTTTCCACATGAAAACCTACTTAATCTAGTTATAGTGTCGATAAATGTACCTTACACCCAAACTATCGAACATGCCTATATTAGTTACCCTCAAGCGCTCATGTCAGTTTCATACCAATACCCAAATATGCTTGTAGGAGGAAAGGGTCCCATGGAGGACTAATTAAAACAAATTAAACAAGCATATCAAGCATATATTAATCTATCACTAAACTTCAAGCCATGGCTATATCAAATACTCCTCTCATAGAGATAACTCCTTCAACATGAGTACTAGTTGATTTGAAAGGTCAAGATAATCTAAGTGTAGACACATTTTCAAATAGTACTTCATTAGAGGATATGTTCAATGTACCATTAATTAAGGAAGTGATTTTGGTCTCTTGATCCATAAACTATCACTTATTTCCATGCAAAAAAATTTACCTTAGATCCTTTAGTCAAATCACATAATTTCATGAAACATTCACATAAATGAAACTAAATTTGACCTTTTATCATATTTTTCTCAAACACTAAAGTGCTCAATTTTCCATTAATATGTCATTTTTGACTAATTATGCATTCAATAATGATTAATAAACAAAATTAATCAAAATATAGTAAAAATAATGCATAAATAAAATCAACTCATGACAATCACTTGATAACAGAGTTAGGCAATGCCTTATCTCTGGGTTTGCTTATAGTATAAACCGATCCATTTCATTGAAAAATGAGTACATGGTAAACCCTCATGATTTTAAAATGGATAATTTAATATTTCACACAACTTAAACAATAGAGATTTATAAAGTCCAAGTAAACCCATGAACAAGCCTTCCACCTTACTATCACACGAATGCAATCATGAAATCCTGTGCATTTCCACCAAAGGTCTCAAAAATGGAATTTCAAAATTGTATTAAAAAATAATCATGAGGATTTCAAATACCATTAAAATTGTCTTAGAGTCTAGGACAAATCCCTAGTTTACATCGAGGAGTGAAAATCTCTCTAAGTCCCTCAAAACTTGGGATTTTACAAAATGATTTATTATGGCCTATACATAGTCTGCTCTATTATTCACTTTGAGGAATTAAAAAGTGAATCAAAATATCTCAAATATAGACACTCAATATATGGATGGTATCATCTCTAGATCTAGCTCTTGGCTCTCAGTTATGGCTCTCATCTCTTCAGCTCTGGCTTTGGCTCTTGGCTCTTTGGCTCTGGATCTGGCTCTTCAAATATTTAGCTCTACCTTGAGATATTTAAGAATTTGGAATGAATTAAAAATTACCCCTCACCCCTTTATATACTTATGGGAGGTCCACTTTTTCTTATTGGGATGATTAGCCATAATCTTTTTAAATAAATTTCATAATTATCCCATACCCAATTTTTATGGGATTTTAAATTATCCATTACATTTAAAAATATGGGTTGATAATTATCCCCCAATATTTAATGGAATATTTTTATCCCCATTTAATAAGGTGTAATATACAAATATTAATGACTTGGGTCGAGCCATATTGTCACATCATCGAGTTTGACTGGTCATAAATTGCACATACAAACTCCATTTTTCAAACCATAAAATGTGCCAAAAAATTACAACAAGATATATGTCATGGAACTAGATTTTAAACATTTAATGATGGTCAATTTTTATATTTTGACCATATTTGACCACATGTTGACTATCTTTGATAGTAACTTTGACCAACTACACAAGAAACATACAAGCTCTATTTTTGAAGTTCCACATACCATCAGAAAGATATTGATGGGATATTCATAATGGTGCAAGATTTGGTCTAATTTGGGACCTTTTATAAATTGACCTCTATATCACCACTCAAGACAATATGCAAAATCTGATGGATAACATGCAAGGATCTTCAAATATATTCCAAGGTGAGATAAATTCACTAATAAATAATCCACAGCAAAAAATGTCTCTAGTTAATACCATGATTGGTTTGTATTTTAGGGGGTAGAAATTCCAACTTCCCAACCAAAAAAAATTACTCCTAATCCTCAACCAACTACTTCTTCAAGCATGTAACAACAAGGGATAAGTAATTAAGTGTTAGCTAATGTTTTACCTCAATAACAAGTGGTAAATGTTATCCCACCTCAATAGGTGATAAATAACATTTCATGACAATAGGCACAATACAATATACCTATGAAATAGAGTTAGAACATTATGCCACCTCAAGAGGGGGAAATAAATGTTCCAACTCAATATGTAGTGACAAACATACCTCAACAATTATAGACCATTATACCTTTACAATCATAGACATTGTCTAATCAATAACATATTTATATTGGTCAAAGACAAATTCCAAACAACCAACAAACATCTAGTTAAAAATAGGTGTTTATACAACAAAGAAGTATCAATGTCCAATAAGTACCTATTAGGAAAGCTTACCTTTTATTCAATAAGTGACACAGATCCAAATATAGGGCCTTGGTTAGAAACAAGTTTCCTTTATTCAACTAAGTTTGACTAGTCGATAACAAGTCCCTAATCAACCATAGAAAGCACAATACCTTTCACAAAGACATATCCTTCCATTGAAACCTATATTTCCTTAGAACTAAGGCCATATACCAAATCCAAACTAGAATACTTACCAGTAATGTGTGCAATATCAATATCTACATCCCAATATGAGGATGCATATTTTGGGTTAATTCACCCATTAAACTAACATTCCATAACAATCCATACCTACATTATACCTCATTCAAGGTAATCCACATTTTACCACTTATCTAGAACCCCTACTAAATGTTCCATCAAGTTTCTTAGCCCAATAATTGCAACAAATGAAATATGTAATTACCTTAATTCAAATAGGGAAACAAACTAAGAATTTCAAGTATATGATGTGTGTTCATACCCTTTCACATGGAGTATCTTCACATACCATTTCCTCTAGACCCTTTTTGACCTTAGTTCTAATCTATTGGTTCTTTGGGTACCTTTAATGATTGGATCTAGATGAAATTTTATCAATTGATTTAGTATTCTATACGAAGAGACAATATCTTAGACCAGTATGATAATGGTTTAGAAATTACATTCTTAATTATTTTTACATTCTACTTCATTTTTAGTACTAATAATTATAACCATATTTGGGTAAATTAGTATCATTAACCTATGTCATTGTTTCCTAATTATAACATCATGCGGGAAAATTAGAAGTAATACCTTTACCATACACAACCACATCACCTTATCATGCCTTTATTATACTACACCATTTGCCTAATTCACAAAATTGCTCCTACCTAGTTGAATTCCTTAACTATATGGTATAACTATAATGACTTGAGGTCTTTTTCTTGGAGTATGTAGGCTCAATTTAACTTAAGGTTAGCTCAGTCACCCTTTTCTCATGTTATTACCATTTTATGAGCATTATAAGTTTGAATGCTCTCACCATTTTGTGAGAAACCCAAGACATACTCTCAACATTTTATGAGTTAAACAATTTGATATTTCATCATTCTCAATTGATTTGAGATACCTCAAAATTTCTAAACACATTTTTAAAATTTCTAGAAAATTTTAAAAATCATAAGATCATGAAAATTAGATTATAATTTCCATGCAATATATAAATAAGTCAAATGTTTTTGGGATGGGGCCATATTATGTATTTAGTTTATTTATAGATCACTTTGGTCTTTTTCCTCCCATTTCTGGGAGAACTACATCATCTTGAGGTCTACATAGACTATGTAGGTAGTACTTAGATACATGGTGTATATCAGGTTAGCTTGGCCACACCTTCCTTTATTTTTGACCACTTCTTTTCCTTAAATATTTTGGGACTCATAGATATTTCAAAAGTAACCACTTATCATTTAGTTCCCCATCCTTACTAGCCTTAAGCCTTATGCTCTCACCGTTTTGTGATTTTATATTGTGAGCATTGTGTATTTGACTTTGATACATTCATTCCCACTAGGCTTCATCTTACTCTTTCACCATTTTGTGATTATTCACTTTTATCATGAATTTTCCATGTTATGAGACAATTCCTATTTTCCATCATGTTTCATTTCATTTCATCAATTTTCTTCTATTCCATATCCTCAGAGAGCTACATTTGGCCTAAAGTTCATGTTGGATCTTACATCCATGGAGCTATGTAGGCAACGTCCACTTGACTTGTGCATCTAGATTTAGATTAGCTACCTCTTACTTTTCTTATTCTACACATCCATCATGTTTCATTTCATCAATTTTCTTCTATTCCATATCCTCAGAGAGCTACATTTGGCCTAAAGTTCATGTTTGATCTTACATCTATGGATCTATGTAGGCAACGTCCACTTGACTTGTGCATCTAGAGTTAGATCAGCTACCCCTTACTTTTCTTCTATTCCCCCTTTTTTGTTTATTTTGTTTTGTTGTATCTTTAGCCTTGGGGCAATGTTTGTCATTATTTTACAATAGCCTAGGGTCAACCTTGTGCCATTGTTCTTGCATTTTTATACTTGTGTCTTGCTATCTAGATTAGGGGTCACCCTATCACCAAGTGTAACACCTCTATTACACATACATGAACACTTTGTTTTTTATTTTCACTAACATTATGATTAACCATTGTTTGTATTTATTTGGTTTTGTTTTGATTATTTTGTTTATTAATTTTTTGTTTTATTTGTTTTCCTTTTTATTTACTTTCATTATTGGGCCTTAAATTTGTATATATGTGTTTACTAGGTGTTTCCTTACACATTGTAATTAAGTCCATCCATATTCATAATTCAAAATTATCATCATGGTCTTTATCACTGATGAATTATTTTCACTTATTTATTGGATCGGGTGTTAGTCCTTGTGCATATTATGGCTAGTTCATCATGTTGTTTTATATCATGGTACATACCATCATGTGTTACAATAAAAAATCATCTCAGTGGACATTTAAAATAATGGTGTCATGGTAATTCTCCTTGTTCACCTAAAAAATTCTTGACATATCCAAATATTACCCAAATACAAAGTAGTTAAATCACAAATGAATTTTAATCCCTGCTAGTTAGAGTGTGCATCTCCATCCTAATAGGTATCTTGAATTCATGCCTATCCTTTGTAATGATTTAATCTTACTCTATGAGTATGGATCCAATATGTAATCCACTTTTTTATAATTTTTTATATTATCCTAACATGTAGTACCACTAATTATAACTTCCTTTGGGCAAATCATTATGTTTTGATCTATTGGGATGTTAATAATTATAACTACCTTTGGGAAACTCACTATCATTTCCCCTCCATACTATGTAATGTTTTTATTGTGCTAATTATTATAAATTACTTTGGGAAAATAATTATCTTTATCCATCCTACTAGGGCATTTTTCACTATCCTAATGATTATAACTGCCTTTGGGTAAATCATTATTTTCACCTCCATATGGTGATAATTATAACCACCTTTGGGCAAATCATCATTTTTATTTTTCCTTTTGGGACATCTTACTATGCCAATGATTATAACCACCTTTGGGAAATTAGTCTTTCTACCCCATTTACCATTTGGCCTCATCATTTCTTTCTTTTCAAGGGCTTATTCACCAACCATATTTGTTGCCTGCTCTCTTGAGGGGGAATCTAGGGCTCATCCATTACCTTCTATGATATTAATAATTAACAACATTTTCATTATTTTATAAGACATTATTTTTCCTATAGTTTTAAATGTATTCCAAAATAGGGGCAAACTATAGACACCCCATTCTATCCACAAAAAGCTTCCAACCAAACTTTAAATTGATTTCTAACAAATAGTATAGATTAAACCTAAGAATCACTAAACATCCCAATTTCATCTACACATCATACATTAATTATTATAATCATCTTGAGGTATCCATATTTGGGCTATTATCATATATGCAATATTAACCTCTAATCGATTCATCTCCAGTCACCTTGCAACATAGTAACTGGTAGTTTGGACTTGAGACCCATTAAATAGGGCACTTGAATAATTCCTAAGATGATAAAATGATAATAAAAAGGAATTAAATAATCAAACCAAATTAAATGTTTAAGTGAATTTTCCTTGTGTAATTAATGAAAAAAATTTAAAAAGAAAAATTAAATAAATATGAGGTCATGATGACATCATCATCCTCAAAGTTAAGGAATTGGAAATATCTCCCTGAATGTAGCAAATTCAAAAATGGAGAGCCATGCTTAATAAATGAAATATCTTTCCCAAATATTAATCACATGTCACATGTTGACCTTAACTCACCTAGGGTTAGTTCAAACTCAACCATGGTTAAATTTAACCTAACTACACTTGATATAGAGTTAGTTTTGGAGTCTATAAATACAAGGCCTTTCCCATTGATAAATAATATTTTTATTTCAATTTTATTATGCCAAAATTCTTTAAATAAACCCATTTTTATAGTGTTATCATGCCCATTTTCTAAGCCAATCCAAGCCAAATCTAACTAACATTACCAAGGTGACAAGTAGAAGTGGCGTAATAGAGATTCATTGACAAAGATTTCTTGATCAGATATCCAAGCACATCAATCCATTTCCAACTCATAAAACTTGTTCTCATGGAAGGTAAAATCTTTTGTTTTTTATTTCATTTTGTTAGTTACTTGTGTAGTTCTCTAGCTTCTTGAGTCTCAAGGATAGAGGTGTAAGTTTTAAGTATTTGTTTTGTTTTGATTTCATTTCATTATTAACATGATACTAATTTCCCCTCTACACACTTCTTTGGTCACATGTATGGTGGTCAATCTTGTTTATATTGGTTGATTATGCCTTTTTGCATTGAAGATATAAAACTTGTTCAAGAGATGCATAATATTTAGTACTATTCATTTACACTTTTTCAATGTTTGTTTCACATGCACATATACCTATAATATAAAAACCCTAGTTTAATACACATCACTAGATACACATAAAATAAAAAATTGGAAAATAAGGTAGTGGGATTGGTTAACCTATCCTTATAAAACCCTGTGTAATCTGAGTGTTTCTTACATATCCAAATTGGCTCGAGGCCGATGTAGTTCTCCCTTATATGGAGTGTATGAAATGATGATATGAAAATATAGATGGTTTTTATAACAATTCATCCTTGGTACAAGAAATACAAATTTAATAGTAATTAAAAATACATATCTAACAATTTAGTATAAGCATATATGTAACTTTAAATATCTCTTGAAAATATGGGAATGCTTGTCAAAACATGAGCATTCTTGTTTTTAAATGTATTTTAATAAATTTTTTTTTATAATTATTCTTATAATCTAAATTAAAAAATAAATGGTGCAAACAAGGGAACCAAAATAACTTAAAGAGGATTCAAAGGAATTAAAAGTAAACTTAAATATTTAAGAGAGGACTCAAGTTAAAAAGGGGATTTATCAAGTTATGAAGGATCATAAAGTGAAAGTGGAAATTTAATAGAAAGTTAAATTAAAAGGTAGAGAATATAAGAAATTTCATAAAGTAAAATAAGAAAATAAAAGTGTGTACCATTAAATATTTAATCATAAACTAAGACCTAAGTAAATAATGTAATTAAAAATTCATAAAAAATAAGAGTTATGCCAAATTTTAGTGTCTACACTTAATTATAAATGTAATTATTTAATCATGTGATTTTATAATAGAATATCTTTCTTATATTAATGTATGCATGATTTCATTAGTGTTTCGAGTTGATTAAATTTTATAGTTTGAAAATGATATTAGTATGTTACTTTACTTTTGGAAATTATTTTAATTTTTTTCATTAAATAAGTCTATTATCCTCGCAACATGTTAAAAAATTACACATTTTCTTATGAATGTCGGTCAAAGGTATTACATATTTCAATGTGACAAAAAATTATGAATGAAGTGGAAGAATTATCTTAAGTCTTCTAGTATGATATGATAGTTTTTTTTAATAAATGGAAAACTCAAGTATGAAATTTTTATTACAACCATTGAAAACAGAAAAAGGAGGTGAATTTTGAGGTAAATTATGAAAATTTTATTTTATTCCAAATTACCATTTGTTCACACAATTCTTTGTCACTTAATTTGGTTATTTGAACATTCATTAACATATTGATGGTATAGACTTTAAAAGAATGTGGGTTCATAATTCTTAACTAGGAATATGCCAATGTATTTTATAAATGATTATATTACATTAAGTAATATTGAGATTTATATTTTTTAAAATATAATGAATTTATTTAAAAATGTCATAATATATTTTATTTTTAAATATGATATATATATATATATATATATATATATATATATATATATATATATATATGAAAAAAATTATATATTTTTAAAAAGGAATTCATAATATATAGACATACATACATACATATGGAATTGAAAACTATATTTTTGCTCTTTCATATTTAAAATTCCTTAGCAAATATATTTATTTTAAAAGATAATGAATAAGTTCAATGCTAGTATAATAATAATTACTCTATAAGCATCTATTTAACATAAAATATTTCAATGTATTTACAATTTATCAAGGTATTTATCAATATTGATGATCAATTATAATGTAATTTATCCTTAGAAGTTTTGGGTCCAAGTTCTAATGGCATTCCACCTTGGAAGGTTAGATTTTTTAATGGCATGCCTATACTTTTCAATTAGAATTATAGAAAAAAAACTTGCATATGAAATTTTTAGTGTATATGCATAAAATATCATGAATTTAAACATAAGTTGTTTTAACAATAATTTTATAATTTAAAAATGAATTATTATTATTATTATTTTTTTTTTTTTATAGCATTCAATAATTAAATAATAAAAAATTATAATAAGAATTAATTTTAAAATTAACTACATATATATAAAATATCATGGTTTAGTAATTTAAAGTTAATGGAAATTAAAAAATCATGAAAAAATTCATATGCATTAAATTGGAAAGGAAACCCCATAACATTAAAATATAAACTTCTAAAATGTTTTTTTTTAAATATATCAAATCATAGTTTTAAGTTTTTATTATTTAAAATAATAATTTGGAGTATAAATTATCATATAATGAATTAAATTGCATTCCTATATAAGATATATACAAATATAAAAAATGGCATTAAAATATATTTTTTCAATTAAACACAATTTATCTTGATAGGACTTATGGGATCGAGGTGGGACAATTCTCAATGATTTATGAGGGAATTAATGATTCATAACTTTGTATATATGCCTTATAAGAGTTTTCATTGACCATTTATACTCTTATTTTCTTATTTGTGTGGTCATCCTTGGTATTGTCAGCCTGATCAAAGATGTTTTGTAGTGCTTTCCCCTTGGCTGATGTTATGGGAAATGTTAATAAACTATTGTGTATAATGACTCTTTTTTCACTTCATCAAAAAAATTGATGATGAAAACTAATTTTTAGTTTTGATTTTTTTATCCATATTTATATGGACCTTTATCATTTTTAAAAATAGGTAAGTAATCCAATTCACTATGATCAAACACATAAATCCATCTTAATAAGAAGAATAAGAATTAGGTCTTAAGATTTTAAACTTGAGGTGCACTTGTTTCCATAATATATTTAAAAATATAAAAATATATAAAATAAACCAAGAAGGTATACTTAGTATTTTGAGTCCTTAAATAAGGATACTTAGTTATTTTTTCCATGTTGAGCTTCACCTATAACATCTCTGACAAAGTGCCACTTGAGCTAAGGGGAATATTTATACATTGACAAGTCCATACAAAATATTTTTTCTAGTCATATACTCCTTTATTTACTTTGGTGGATATATGATATTGGTATGTTATTTTATTCCATGTTTAGATTATCTTATGTTTGTTATCATATTGTTATATTTGAAATATTTTTTCTTTTATTTACACATGTTGAACCCTAAAATTTTGCTAAGTATGGATGTGTGCAAGAATAACAGAGAGAATGCATGCAGGAAGTGAATTATGTCAGATCACATAGGATAAAATAGAGGCACATACACAAGGAGGGGAACCCCAAGTTTTGAATAAATATCAGATCAAATACATGCATGAATATAGGGAGAAACACATGGGGAAAAGTCCAGGAGCCAAAATACATAGACAAAGTCACAAAAAAATATGGAATGAAAAGTTTGATAATTGGGAAGATAGTTTCAAAAACTATAATGAATAAAAGGTAGAGATCATGGACAACTTGATAAGAGAAAATAAGTTATAAAAATAATGACCAAACTAACTGTAAGAATATAGTGCATGATAATGAATATCTAGCATTATGTATAGGTCAACATCAAATATTTTAAAATAAAAAATTATATTCAAATATTTATGTTATGCATGGTAGCTTATTCATTATTTATAACTATAAAGGAATGGTATGATCATGTATAAGTACCCCTGCCCCTCCCTGCCTCCCACCTTCACCCTCATTAGATAGATAATGCTCTTATTTCTAATTTTGTTATTGATGAGGGTATTTATATTGTTATTAGTATTAATACTTAGTTGAGATAATTTTGGTGAGAATAATATCATGTTGCAAGAATAAGCCTAAAATTTTACTTGTCATTTTGTGATACATGAGTATGTTAATTAAAATGTTCATATTTTTATTATACTATGTATTTGGATTGAACAAAGTTAAAAATAAATTTGAATTTAATTACTTGTGTTTAAGTAAATATTTCATAAGGATATAATATTTTCCATTAGTTCTTATCTCAACTAGAATGAAAGACTTAGGGTTCACCCTATTACCAACTAGTCGAACAGAGGCTTGGTAACATATTTGTGTCTTACTTGAGTGTGTTAGGATTTAATTACATTATATTATGGTAAAAATGAGCTTAGTGTCTAGGGTTTGAAAACATATGGTGCAATACTAGGTCACATGAATATGATAGGTTTAAGTAGAATAAAAGAAACCCCAACATTTTAGTTTTATTTCTGGGTCCTTTGTCAAATTTCATTCTTCAATGGTGAGGGAACATGTTCTATATAATTTCCTTGGATAATATCAAGAAGTGTTTTAATTAGATAGATAATAAATTTTCATTGATTCATCAAATCCATGGCAATCAAAATCCAAGGAAATGGATGGAAGCCAACTTACATGATCTCATTTACAAAGTATTGTTTTGTGAACTATCCACACATTTGCATGCATGGTTGGATACATATGTTATGAACTAGTTTAAAAAATTTAGATGTTAATATACATGGATTTAAGAGTTCCTAAATAATGTATATCGATTGGATATAGTATAGATGAGGGCTATGGATGTCTAGTGTAATAGAATGTTGAATTTTTATGTGTTGGAAGTTTTAGTGTCTACCTACTCTTTCTTATATGAGATTGAGTAAAAATTATTTAAATAACCCATGGGTAAATTTTTGGATATGATACCATTGGAAATAAATAATCTATTGGTGGATTTTGAAATTGAGAGCCTTCATATGTAGGGATAAATTCTTATGCTTATGGGTTGCACATATGGTAGAAGGTGAATAGGATCGTGGTTGAATTAAAAAGTGAAATAATATTAAAACATGGATGGATGAGATGAATGTGAGATTATAAGGTGTAATTATGATGAGTCCTAGTTTAAGGTGATTATTGATAAGGACCCTAGATATAGGTAAGAGTCCAACTTGGAATATATCGTGAGGACCCATAAATAATTGGGATGGAATGTGGATGAATTTTGTGTAGATGAGGTGTATCCCTCAAAATAAGAAGTAGTAAATGATTATGAGAAATACAAAGTATCATTGGAACCTATTGAATCCTATTGAATTAAAAAAGGTATTCAAGATCATACCATTGAGTAAATGCCTGATTCACCTCTACTTGAATCACATACTCATGAATTTCAATCACATGTAGAGAAAGGTAGTGAATACATTGTTAGTGGGATAAAAATAGTATAGTTTTTTATAAAATATGTGAAGAATAATGCTTTAGTGTAATCAATTACATACAAGCCATTGAGGGTAGAGAAATCATATCCAAAATTAAAAATAAGTCTAAGAATGTATAAGATGCCAATGACGGGGTGTGACCCATTACCAAAAACTAAAAATAAAACATATGGTGGGATAGTAAGATTTGTCCTAGCTACAAAAATGTATAAATATCCACAATTGTAAACACAAATAGTGTCCAATATGAAAAATAGTGTAACTACACCCACAGGGGTGTATACACATAAAATTTTAAACTTTATCATTTACTAATGTTTTCTCTTTTTTCTGAACATGTGAGTCTCAATATATATGAATGCATGCCCTAAAGAGTGCATCGAGAAATGGGTTGGAAAACCTTTAGTGCTTCTCATGATTGTTGGTCCCTATACCATTACCTAAAATGACTACAAATTACTTTTATCCAACTCCCTAAGTAATTAAAACTCACCTATACACTCCTATAATAAATTCACCTTCCTAAATAAGCCCCTACCTAAGTAACAAACCTTTTTATTAATTTTAATACTACGTCCACCTAGTCAACCTCATTGGGAATTGAGTGTACATTACAAAAATATGTTAGCCCAATTGACCTAGTTTAAGGCCTAATGGCTCTATTTACTACCAAACAAGGTTGACCCAATGAACCTTATAAAATAAATTAATGGGAAAGTTTAGGGTCAATACATGGCTGTAAATCCCACTTCAATTTATTTCTAAAGAGAGGATCATTCAATTATATGTCATTACAATTCATAAATATGCTTATACTATCATTTAGAGCTTTCATTGCTTAGGGTTTTGCCTTAGAGTAGTAACATTCATCTGGTGGAGGTCTTGGACGCATAGGATAATTATTTTATCCTATAACTAATCTATCCTTGTAATATTTATAAATCATAACTTATTTCAAAGCACCATGGGCCAAGGGTGACATTGAGGCATGACGGGTTCATTTTAACAGGTATGGGTACTTCTAGCTATTCATTTTGATAAAGTAAATGTTGCATAACTAATGGATTGAAATGTATCTCTCCTTGTTTAGATTAATTATATATTTTCTTAAATATAATTATCTTTTATTGTTTATTATCTTCCCCATTTATGTTACAAGCTTTGGTGAGAACTAGATTATCTTGTATGCTTATTTACTAGATTAGATTATACATTTATTTAATAGATTAAATAATATCCAATTATCATATTATAAGACCTAGATAGGGTTATTGCATGATGAAATTTGACCATAGGCCTTGGAAAGCTCTCCTTTGATATTTTGTGATAAGAGATCCCTTAGGTTTAGCAGACCATAATTGGTCATGACCCCAATATAACAACGTATTGTTAAGTATATTATTAGTTGATTACCTTCTCTGAGATTGGATATTACTAGGTAGGATAAGTTGTAGATCTATTTTTTTTTTTTGCATACATTTTGGTGAACCCAACATGAATATTTTATAGATATTAACAAGGCATGCCCTAAAAATGATTTCCCTTTGCCAAATATAAACATAATAGTTAACTCAGCAGTAAGATATGAGATGTTTTACCTCATGGATGACTTCTTGGGATATAATCAAAGTAAGATTTCACTTGAATACTAGCACACAATAGCATTCACCACTCTATGAAGGAATTTTTGTTATCAAGTCATGCCATTTATATTAAAGAATGCCAGTGCAACTTATCAATGTGCCATGATTATTATCTTTCATGACATGATTTATGATATTATTAAGGACTATGTGGATGACATCCTAGATAAATAAAAGACACATATAAGATTTCCCAAAGATCATTGAAAATCTTTGAGAAAATTTATGAATATAAGGTATGCATGAATCCTAATAAGTGCGTCTTAGGTATCACTTATAGAAAATTTATTAGATTTATTATATCACATTGAGGAATTTAAATTGAGTGCACAAAGGTCAAAGCTATTATGTAAATTCATCCTCCTACTCTAAAATATATTCACATATTATAGGGCAAGTTCCAATTGATTCACCTATTTATTTTACAACTAGTAGATAGAAGCCATCCTTTTAGTCACCTTTTAAAGAAAGGTGTAACATTTCAGTGGGATATAATTTTTATCAAGCCTTTGAAGAATTGAAGACTTAATTTGGCCAACCCTCCAATATTGATTCCACCTACACTAGGAAGACCATAACTCCTTTACATGTTTGTAATAAAACATGCCCTAGGGGCAATTTTGGCTCAACATGATGACCATGGTAATGAGCATGCACTTTATTATTTGATTAGGACACTTGTAGCATATGAAAATAACTACATGCCAATAAAAAGGATTATTTAACAATGATGTTTCCTTCCCAAAAATTATGTCACTACATGTTAAATAAAAAACCATTTTAGAGCTAAGATTGACTCTCACAAATATTTATTATCTAAGGTAACTTTGATAGTCGTATGGCCAAATGGGTAATGTTTCTAAGTGAATTTCATGTTGAATATCATAATTAGAAGGACATTAAGAGGAAAGTTCTTATAGATTAGCTTGTTGAAGCACCTTTATTAGTTACCACACCACTCATCTTTGATTTCTTAGACGATTCAATATTGACCCTAAAAGTAGAAACTATTGAGTAAAAATAATGGATATTGTACTTTGATGGCTAATTCACATCTCATGGATATAGTTCTAGTATTTTATTCACCACACCATAGGGGATCTCATTCCCATGGTGTTACATATTGGATTTAAATATGCCAACAACATGGGCAAGTATAGAGTACTCTTTGTAGGACTTTGTCTTACCATCAATGGATTATTTAGTATTTAATGGTATATGGGGACTCCTAGTTGATTATTAATCAGGATATATACCAATAATAATACATAGATGATAAGATTGTATCTTATAAAAGTATAGATGACAAACTCAAACCTCATTTTGAAACTATTTAGTTTAATTAGGTACCCAAGGCCAATAATAGATTAGTAGATACCATGGCCAAAATTAGGTTTAATCATTTAAAAGTGGTATTTGGATACTAAGAGTGTTTCTTGAGTAATCCGATTCCTAATTTATCACTAGACCTATCCTAGAGACTTAGACACACTTTTCCAACCATTATGTAGACTAGATACATATAAAGTTATCTCAAACATAATCCTAAGACATCTTACCTAGTTCCCAATCTAGTTTTCCCAATAGTCTCCTAGGTGAACATTAACACCACATTTGGGACACTACAACCATATGGTGCTAGTGTCCCCAACTAGATTTTATTTTCCTTTGACCTAACTCTCTTGAAAAAATAATTTTCTAAACATTTTCCCATCCTAAGGTTGGCATAAGTACATTTTATTATCTACACAAGCTATAAACCTATATAAATATAAGTCTATTTGACCTTTATTCACTAGATGGAAAATAGATGCAAAAGCCTATTAAAAAAAGACAAGTTAAGGAAAATTAAGGTATTTGATCCCTATTCTTCCCTACTTCTGAATACTACCCTATATAACAACCCTAAGCCCAAATTTCAAAGATTTAAAAGCTCAAGCACACTCAAAGCATTCAATACCACTCTCAATCTAGCATTCACTTGTACTTACACCAAGTAGTAGGTGGGAAAACTACATCAAGCTTGATCCAATCTTAGAGTATCACTATGTAGGCAACTCTCTTCATAATGGGGTGTTGAGGATGTCCATCCTATCCTAATAATTAACACACATTAATTAGTCATGCCATAATTTTAAGGAGTATTAGTGTTTTCATAATAAATAAGGTTTTTTAGGCACAACACAAAGTTTTAGATTACATGTGTGTAGGAATAGGACCCAGGAACATAGGTGCAGGTGTTGCTAAAAAATAGGAATAGTCCTAAAAAGAGGACACTAGATCCACTTTGAGGAAACTAAAAAATTATGGTGCTACTATCTAGGTAGGGTGCTACTATCCAATGAGCAAATATATCATGGGATCCTATTGATTACACTCAAAATTGTCCAAAACCTAGTTTTAAAAACTCAGATCATCTGTAATAATCACTTTATAAGTAAGTCTTTATTTAAGCATATTTATTACTATTTTTAAAAATTCAAAATAATTCAAAATCCATAACAAATTAGTGATTAATTATTTCATATTATTTAACTAAATTAGACATCTCATCCCTTTAATCTAAACATAGGATTTACATAGTAAAACATTAAAGGGTTAAAACATTTGGTGAACCCGACTTACTTCAAATATTTATTCAAACCCTAACTTGTATTAATATAAATGTTTATATAATAAATTAGGGATGCATGCTTATAATTTTATAATTTTTTTAGATAACCTAACTAAATTAAATAAATTTCATATTAGGGCTTAAATTTATTTTACATAAAATTTAAATTGTTGTAAAGAAACCCTAGATTTTAAAAAACCTTAACCTTATATGCTCTTAGGGTTTGTATATTTTTTTCTATTTTCATTAGATTCTATTATTTTTTTAGAATTAATATATTATTTTTATTAGGTATATTTCAATTTGTTTACTATATTCCATCTAAAAAAGTTATATCTCTTCCATTAAGAAGTGATAGACTAGGTGGCAATCCTCTAGAGCATATTTAGATTCCTACCATCCAAACCTATAAAAAGGATAAGGAACATATCAAAACTATATATATGAATCCTTAACACCATAATTATTTTGAATTAAGTGAAAATTCATTTTAAGATGAATAATACAACCAAGAACAAGATGAGGTACACATTGAGAGTCAGGACACACACACCCTTCACTTAATAATGATGAAATAATTATGGTTAAATATGAAGTATTAAAAATATTTAGGGATATAATTTAGGAACATCCCATTTTTAATTCATATATCCTATAGGCCATATTGGAAATCAAGAATAAGATAAATAATGGTTAATATTCAACTCCCCTAATTAATAATGTTGTTACACATCTAGTGGAGATAACTCAACTAACTCAGATAACACAAGCTAAGATTATTATTCAACAATTAATGATAGATACATCACTTTTGCCTAGTTAATTCACTCTCAATGTATAATCCCTTATGAAATATATTCATACTCTATAGTCTCAGGTGTTACATCTAGATAAGAGAACAACTAGACCATTGCATGCATTGGATCCTAACATTCTCTTGTATATACGTTTGGCACATCACATATAGACAAATTATTTACCATATAGTTTTTTGTCACCCATGCTCACATTATGTGATGGAAAAGGCGACCTAAATAATCACCTCATAAATTTTCATGCAACATGATTGGACTATGTGTCAAATAGTTGGCTTCTTATAAAGTTATTTCCATGTAGTCTCAAAGATTACGCCCTAAAATGGTTCTATGATTTACCAAATAAATCTATCATGAAATTTAATCCTTTATATGACATATTTATATCACACTTATCTATCAACATTAGTGATATGATATCATATGCATAAGTGTCACCGTTAAAACAAAAGTCAAATCAGCCTATAATAGATTATGTCCTATGATACAAGACAATATTATCTAAATTGACCAGCCTTGTTGAAGACATAGAGCTTTAGGATATATTTAAACAAATTATATTACCAAAATTTCATGATATATCTTATTCTATAAGTTTCTTATACTTTATAATTTGTACCACATGGTCAAGGAAAGAGAGGTTAAGCTCTTATCAATGAGCAAACTCAAGTACATAAATAGATAAAATTAAATATTAAGACTTAAAACAAACCTCCATATAAGGTAAGGGACATATAAAAAAATAGTGATCAAAAGGCCTATGATTAATTCAACTTATAAGCCATCTCCTAGATTGGTTTTATCTATTCTTCAGTGTAGATTCTTCACTAATCTTGTAGAGTCACCAATAGGGGTTATATAATAGTTATTGGAATGCAATGTCATATCTCTCCCTCCCATTTTATAGGTTGATACGACATGGAATATTATAAATATTTATGATTCAAATGAATTACATGAGTATCATAGGGAACAAGGCAACACAACAAATAGATGCATTAAACTAAAGCATAAGATATGATATCTAATTAAGGCTAACATTATTGATGTGGGCACACCCACAGAGCCACCAAAATAATAAAAAATAGAGGATCAAAAACTGTAGATATTTTTATATCCTTTACCAAAGCATATATAAAATGAGGTGAGGGGCACATTAGGTGTTCACTATATATACTAGGTGCATCTAACACTAGATTCCTATCACATAGTTATAGAGTAAACACATCTAATGCATAACATTATTGGAATGTATCACACTATAGTGTCACCTAGACCACTTATCACATTTTTTAGAATATGATTTTGTGAATGATGACACATATTTACATGCACTCTTCATACAAACATACATAGACCACCATCTTATTCATAGTGTTATGGTTGACAATGGGTCAAGCATAATCATGTGCACCATGACACTCTTATAATACTTGGGATACACATAATAGGATATATACCCCATAAATATAATCATTATTGGTTTTAGTGTCCATGTTCAAAAATCCAGCAGGGATAGTGTGATTCCATTATAGGTTAGACCAACATACATATCCACTTAGTTCCTAGTAGTACCTAGTGTAGGTGTATTTGATATATTGTTGGTTAGGCCATGGTTATATTATCTCTAAGCCATCTAATATATAATACACTAATGCCTAAAGTATATACATGTTTATCAGGTGGTTAAGGTTGAGGGTGTTCCATATGAGTATCCTCTTCCCATCCCATAGTCAATTCTAGAAAATCTTCCAACATAGATACTAGCTACAGTTCTAGAACCATTAACATATATTACATAGTTATCACTTATATTAGGAAGTAAAACTCCTACACATACACCATAGTGTTCCATAGAGTTATCAGTGCATGTCAGGTCTACTCCTATGATATATACATATATGCATAATCTCCCATGGAGACCATTACTAGAGAGACCCTTACATCAGAGATACATCACATATTATATAGGATCTTCCTCTACTTAGTTTACATCAAGGTTAGTTTTATTGGGTTCTAGCAGTTATCAACATAGGGCACCTACATCACCTATAACTTATTATTATACCATATGGGTTCCTAAGACCTATATATTTCATAGGGCATCATAGTCAATGACACAACATCATAACATTACTTCATAAGTATAATTAGACCTAGATTATACAACATAATAGATTGTGGGTTCATAATTGCCCTTTCACACCACATGCACAATCACAATTCTCCTATTTGACACACATCATGGTTATAGTGAGTCTCCCATGAGACTCATTGGTTAATATGATTCCTACTCTTGTACATACTTCCTTATCTCTCTAGCTCCTTGTACATAGTTTATTTTCATTTTATTGTACATATCTTATACTCAGAAAACACAAAAATAATATAAATTTTCAAAATACAAAAAAAAATCAAATATTACTCAAAAACTATTTTTTTTATAGATTGTATGAATTACTCTATTTACATTTCTTACTACTTTCTAGATATTACATATTTCTAGCTATCCTAGTATTATCAGTTTTATCATAAACATATGTTTCACTTGTTCTTATCAATTGATTGTAGATTACATACATGAATCTAATCTACTACATTGATCCATACTTGATATCATCTACCCACTAGGGGCATATACACTAATCTAGGTTTATTCATTTGATGCATCCACCCACTTGAGGGTATCTCATACATAGTTGCTACTACTAAGTTATATCCTTACATTCTATACATTGTAGTTTATGCATTGATATATATATTTATATAGATCATTTATACTCATTTCTCAAAAATTTTACCAACTCACTATTTAGACTTAGTATATGTACATCTTAACATTTACATAGATTTGTACCACACAATTATACATGCTTTCATTTCTATTTTTCCTAGATTATACTTTATTATGTTTCCTATGCTTCTTCCATCTTCAAGGGCATTTGAATATGCCATTTCTCTTTGAATCTATGCCACTTCTTTGTTTGTATACCTAGACATGTGCCCATGTCCCTTGTGTGTGATTTATTTATTCTATATGTGGACATTTGAACGTGTCCTTTTATGTGGATCTAAGCCAAATTGTTTGTTGCTTGCATATGTGGACATTTGAACATGTCCTTATATGTCTTCATTCTCAAATTTAGTAACATATGGCCATGTCCCTTATATTGTGGCTCCTTGGCCTACCTTTGTGTGACTTATGTGCTTGTATATATGATTATATGTATGCTTCTTCACCATGACACATGTATTATCTTGTTACACATGCACCATTTTTCAATGCCATGAGGGACCTTATGCATCTACCCTTTCTAATTGGGTGCCATGATGGACATCATACCCCATCCCCCTAGGTAGTTACCCATATTTTTTGATATATATATATATATATATATATATATATTGATTACATCTATCTTGACATCCTTTTGTAATGCTTATTACAACATACATCTTACATTGCGTACTTATGCTTAGATTCATTTACATTCCAATGTTATTTTTATACATTGCATTATAATATCATATATATGATTCAACTAAGACATTTTATGAAGATACTTATTTTGAGTAAAATTATTACAAAGGTTTCAAAAATACCCTCAAAAGAGGGGATATTCACATGGGTTTGTCATAGAGATTAGGCTCCTACTTTGATATTCATAAAAATATTTTATTACACAAGCTTAATTTTAGAAATTAGACTTAGGTTAGACATAGAAAAGAATAGAGACTCAGAAAAAAGTTTAGATCACCTAAATTTTAGACCAGATAGACATTAGTGGCTAGATTGGGACACTATCACCATAGGGAATTAGTTCCACTATAGGGCATTATTTTCTAATAGCCCTAACTTTAGGGCAGTCTAGATTAGCTAGACTAGTACCCTAAGTATAATATAGATTAACACAAATATAGTCACATGTTTAACAATTATGTTTCAATTTTTCTCAAATACACTCATTTCATCTCAAATTCATACCAATTTCTAATATTTGAGGGCAACATACATGGCATGATCATGATCACATTTAGTTCAGTAACATAGATTCAATTATAACATACTTAGTTCAAATTTAGTATACTTAGATACTGGATTGGGGACATGTGTGTGACCCATAGTTTCCATATTCTCAATTATACATATGTTGATCAGATGGAATGGAAAACTCCATGTCATTATCTATAATACATACACTTGATATCATATTCTAATTTGTCACTAGATTGATTCCTTACTATATCTATAGTGGTTAACATTCCCAAGTGGCCCATAGATGCCTAATGTACTCAAGTGACCACAGAGCTGGCATACATAATTAGATTTACCTAGTTAGATACATTCAAGGCTTTATGAAATTTAGTTAAATATGTACCTACTTCACATGGGTGGGAAATGATGGAGTCGTGATCTACTTGAGTTATTGAGCCACCCACATGATAGGGTTAGACACACTTATAATATTATCTAATCGATTCATAGAACAAGATCCAATAAGCACGGGTGGGAAAGGATTGAGTCAAAAATGGATCGATTTCTTGATCCACCCATATGAGGATTGAATAAGCTATCAGCTTAGTCTAATCTATTCAATAATATGATCACTATCTACACTCACACATACATAGGTTGTCACCAGGTGCATACATTGGTTCACATAACCATTGAGGTGTATTCATTCCTTTCCTCTCTCTTTACTCATCTTTACTCAGTTACTTTATTTTTAGCATACTCTTTTGATTTTGATTTATCTTAATTAAGGATTGATCTTTCCATGTTTCATTGTAGGTCATTAATTTAGATCATGTTTCACATATGCATACCTAGATTCACATACTAATAGTTAGCTACATTGGCTTCACTTCCAAGGTAAGTCTAGATATGATTCTTTTTATTTATACCAATCATTTCACTTTTATATATTTATAGCAAAAGGAAGGGAATGTAATCACCTAAAAGTGGTATTTGGATGCTAAGAGTGCTACTTGAGTTAGATGATTCCTAGATTTTCCCTAAACCTATCCTAGAGCCTCATACACACTTTTACATATATTATATAGACAACACACATCTATAGTCAGCTCAAACATAGTCCCAAGATACCTTTCCTAGATCCCAACCTAGTTTTCCCAGTAGTCTACTAGGTGGACATTAATGCCACATTTGGGACACTGAAACCACATGATGATATTATACCTAACAAGGCACTATTGTCCTTTGCCCTAACTCTCCCACATATATACTTTTTTAAACATGTGCCCCTCATAAGGTTGGCCTAAGTAAATTTTTTTATCCACACAAGCTATAGATATTTATAAATACAATAATATTTGACCTTTATTCACTAGATAGAAAAGAGATGCAAAATCCTATTCAAATAAAAGACAAGTTGAGAAAACTTAAGGTATTTGATCCCTATTCTATCTTACTTTTGCATACTACCATATACAATATCCCTAATCCTATATTTCAAAGATTGAAAATTTGAAGCACACTCAAGGAATTCAAGACCACTCTTATTCTAGCATTCACTTGTATTTGTACCAAGCACTAGCTAGGATAACTACATTGGGATTGATCCCTCCTCAGAGTGTTAGAATAAAAGAAACTATCTTCACATCAAGGTGTTGAGGATGTCTAGCCTATCCTACTAATGAACAAACATTCATTTCTTATACCATACTTACAAGGAGGATTAGGATTTGCACACTAAATTAGGGTTTTCAAGCACAATACAGAGTTTTAGATTTTTTACACGTAGGAATAGGACACAAGACCATAGGCACATGTGATCCCAAAAAATAGGAATAGTCATATAAAGAGGACAATAACACCATTTTGAAGACACTATAGCATTATGGAGCTAATGTCTAAGTATGGCACTACTATCTAGTGAGAAAAAAGATCCCAAGACCCTATTGATGACACTTATTAATATCTAGAACCTCATTTTAAAAATTAGGTTTATCCATGATAGTCACTTTCCAAATAAGTCTCTATTTAAGAATATTTATTATTATTTTTAGAAATTCAAAATAAGTCAAAATCTATAAAAAATCAATGCTTAATTATTTAATATTATTTTACTTATTTAGACATCTCAACCCTTTAATCTAAACATAGGATTTACATAGTAAAAACCTAAAGGTTAAATCATGGGTCCATGATAGTAGAGGATAACAATGTCAAAAAGTATCAATTTCTGATCGATAACCTTCTTTAACTAGCTCAAATATAGTTAGATTTTGAGATGATATGTAATATTACTAGTTCTAGTATCCCATGTTACCAAGCCCTATACACATTCCACCATGAACAAATTATTCTATAATCACCTATCACAATCCCAACACAAATCCATCATTCACAAATATACATGATATACCTTAATTGGTAATACACTATATCATAGAGGCTATGAAGAAATGTTGATTTATGTTTTAACTTTTGGAGAATCCAAATTCTCACTAAAAGATGTACATAAAGTAACTTATGGGGGATATACTGGTGACATTGGACTTTCCAAAAATCTCCTTCAAATTACATATTAATGGCCAAAAATGGAGATGGATGCTTGTCAATATGTCAAGAGGTGTGATGATTTCAATATCATAGTGATTTGATACATGATTATTCATTATCACTCCAAATGATCACTACACCATGGCCATTTTATACATAATGACTCAATCTCATATGAAAAATAAACCCACTTCCTCCAATCCCTGCAAACATATCCTAAATACTATGGAATATTTTACTAAGTGGATAGAAGCCATTCCCATCACTTATATAATTGAGAAGCAAATTTACAAGTTTATTTACCATCACCTATGAACTTCCCTCCACTATTATATTTGATAATGGTGGACCATTCAAAAATAAATATGTCAAATCCTTCTGTACCAAATTCTATATCAAGCATAAAAGGCCCATGACCTTTATCCTCAAGGTAACAACCAAGGCAAGGAATAAAAAAAACATTATTATGATTGTAAAGAAGATTTTAAATCACATTGGCCATGGTTAGAATTTAATATTATTCCAAACCTCATGGGCCTATTTTACTAGTACTTGAAAACCTATAGGAGCCTATGAATATAATGCATCCAAAATACTTATAGCCTTTACTAATTTGAACCATTATCTTTAAGAACCATTATTTGGGTAAATCCATTTTATATTCATTTATTTCCATTACCACTCCTTGAACCTTTCTTATTTTTCTTCTTATTTACTATTACCATCATGATCTTGATTATGGCCAATATGTGTAGTATATAGATTCAACATAAATTTTTGATGGTAATCCATATTGAGAAACATCATCAGCTTATTTTATAGACAAGTTTGTTAGGGTATATCAACAAGTATCTTACCTACTTTATATTTCTTTGAGATATTCCTCTAATTTATTCTCCTCATATTATTTCCCCATCATGCATCATTCCTATTCCTATCTTGTTGTTGTGTGGTATTTCCCTTTGCCTCAATTTCTACTATTGGCTCATGGTAAAACACCATTAAAACTAGTTTAACTATTGTTTGAGCCTCTACCTAAGGTATTTTTATCTTTTATAGATGGTTCGTTATACATTTATGCATATTAATTTTATTTCCTTACCCTAAAAATACCAAAAAATTTGAAAAGACTAAGAAAAACCCTAAAGGTCATAAAATCAAGAAAAATTAGCTTAAAATGTCCATGAGGGATATACAATTGTAAAATATTCTAGGTGGGAACCTCTTATCATGTCCCAAACATTTATACTTCACATTACCATTTATTTATTATGTCCCCCTATTTTTTAGATAACTACATCGGCCAAAGGCCCACAAAGAGTATGTAGGCAATGCTTGGATGCATGGGGCATCTCAAGTCAACTTGGCTACTTTTCATTTCCACTTCCATTCCCATTTTTATTTACCATTAATTTAAACTCTTATTTTTTCATGAACAATGATTACCTTATACCCTTTCCATTTTTCAAGAAACCAATGATTTACACTCTCACCATTTTGTGAGTAGCCAATGCTTTATCCTCTCATCATTTTATGAGTAACCATTGTCTCAATGCTCTCACCATTTTTTGAGTATACCTTTCCTATTATAAAGATACAATAAAATATCAAATTAACATCACTTTTATTCTATCCCAACTCCTAGGAGAGCTAGATTTGGCCTAAGTTTCACATGGACTATGTAGGCAACATCTATTTGCATGGGGGATTTGGGGATAGCTTAGCCATCCCTTCGTTATTATTATATACCCCCATGTTTATGCAACCTATCTAATTGTTCCTTTAGCCTATGGGAATAAATTACAAGTGTAATACCTTACTAATTACACATTCACAAATTATTGATTACTTATATGAGTTTTTATCTTCCCATGTTGTGTTTGTGTGTTTCTTTTATTTGATTGCTTATTTATTGAAAACATTACTTGTTTTATTATTTGTTTCTATTTAAATGTAAATTATATTACACTTATGTCTTTATTTTTCATATCTTGATTTTATGTTCTTTAAAATTGTGTTTAGCTTGTTTTTGTGGTCCATTCTTTGTTCACATGTATTATTGTTAACATTATAAGATATACCCTTAGAATAATATGGTTCAATTCTCTTTAAGCTTGGGGTAACATGGGATTGGTCCAAAGGCTATGGGTGACCTATAGGAGGACTAAACCTCTAGGTTATGGGGCTATATCCCTTGGTACATAATATTAAGCTTACTTTATAAGACTTATTGATGTTGGGGTGAAAAGAGATAGAGTGAAAACATGAAAGGAAATCTATTCTAGGATGGTGATGCACCATATTCATTTATCTACTCTTAATTGATCTTCAAACAACACTTTATGAATTAAATAAAGACTAACAAGTAAAATAGGCTTCTTGATGAACTCCTAGACATAAGTGTTTCATGTGAATGATATGTGGAAGGTCTACAACTTGAAGGCAATGGAAAAGAGGCCTACTTGAGGCACTATCAACAAGGTCACTCTTCATTACAACTACCAAACTCTAACATGTCACAAGACCTACATAGGATGACATTATAAAAAAATAGGTGAAGGGGAGAACATAAAAAGGAGAATAAAAATCACACTTTCTATAAGTCCAAAAACATTAACACACTAATTCTAACAAAAAATTCTATAATTAGTCCTTTCTTTATTTATTCTCAAGGTTCTCAAGATACAATTTGGTAGAGTTTTACTACACCCAGTCGAGGGATGAAAAAAAGGCATTAGGGATTGAATATGTATAAGAATTAATTATAATTAGAGAGTATATGTAATGGGGAGAACATGAATGGGTCATGAATGACCACCACTCTTTCAATTTATAGTTACAAGTAGTCTCCACACTCTTCCATGTATTACCTATGATGATTGGTGTCTTGAATTTTAATATTTTTTAGGTGTTGGAGTATATTTTTAAAAAAATTTGACACATGAAGATATTATGCATGCCACTCTCAGTCTATTTCATCTATTTGTGATAGTTATAAGGCATTGAAAAGGTCTAATTAGGCCTCTTCCATGAAGCATTTAGTGACCACCTTTTCCATGCATGTTGACTTGTTTAAGAAACTACTAAAATCCACCATAATGGATATGCATGTGGATATTAATAATATAATAAGATAGTTATAGGATTTTTATGATCAATAATTAACTCCATATCAATTCAATTCGCCCATAATCATCCTTATTTTGTTGGTTAAGTGGGTCTACTAGACAAGTAGTCTGTTCACCATTTGAATGGCTATGAGAGATGGAAAAACTTAAATATGATTAAGTGAGACCATAAACAATATAAAACAAACTACCACACCAATATTGAGTCTCTCCAAGCATCTCACACCTATAATCTTACCCCACTTAGATGACTAGGTCACCTCTTGCATTCTATAACTACCTGTTTGGTAGGGATTTGTAGAAGAATTTAAAAGAATATTTTTTAACACTTAATAATTTGAGAAGGTGAAAAAAGTCTCATATCACCTCCTCAAATGATATTAAACCCTTGACCAATTCTTGTACCTCATTTTCTACTCAAAACCTTGTAAAATTATAGTTTTTGGGGGTGTCTGTACACTATTAGTATAAATTAGTACCATAGTTAAGGTCTCATATAAGTCAAATATTGATCCAAATGTTTTCTAGGTGATTTTAATGCATTTAGATTCATTTTCTCTAAGATCTTCCCAGTTGAGACTTTATCAAGGTTTTAAGGAGGTTTAAGAGGACTTTAGACTCTTAACAATGGTTCATAAAGGTTAGAACCTTAACCTCTAAACCAATGCCAATGATATATTTTAGACAAGGCCCCTCAACTCTTCCAAAGTGATCAATTACCCATGCAATAATGATGTATGGTTATAAACTTTCCAAGTTTGCCCTCTGATGAGAAATGTGCATTCTAGACAATATTAAGGCATTTTTAGGTCAAGGTGATCAACTATGACCTATCTATTACAAATTAAGGTGGCTCACACACTTGAAAAAAATGAAAAACATATCCATGCAGGTCTAATATTTCATATGATCCTTTTTATCCTCTGATCTAGATTTCAAGTGGTATTGCCTTAAGGAAGGTGCTAGATCAATAGGTTTAGATGCAAGGTTTCTAAGTTTTGACCCTAATATGGAGTTATGAATCACTTAAACACTTTTTATATAATGAAAATCAACCCTTAGGTCCTTAATATCATTTATATTGGATTGATAAATCCATTTACCCCCTCTTGAGTGCATATAACCTTTCATTTAGGCACCTAGTCTTATTTACAAGTGTGTGTAAGGTATGGATGGCCCTACATGTGACAAATGTGTATTTATTTTAGACCTTAGGGACCCTCTCCTTCCTAAAAAACATATGGTATATTGAGATACTTCTCAACCCCTTGCACACAGGCTTAAGGTGGCTCTCTCAAGCCTAATTTGAATAGTACATACTTCACACGTGCCAACTAGTAGAGAATTTGGGTGATAAGGGAACCTATGAAGACTTTTTAGACTATTTCATAGCTTAATTACCTCATTTGGATGCATTTTAGGGTATAAATTCATCAGGTTTGAATTAAGGTTTAAGAAGGGTTTTCAAGGTTGACCATCTTAAAGATGGTTCATATAGTATGAACCTCCAAACAAAAACTTATTGGCATGAAATTTTAGCTCACATACCCATTCATATATCCTAAATAGCCTTGGGTACCATGCAAAATATAAGTGGAGATATGAGGAAACGATGGTGTCCATTGAATTATCTACTAAGTAGCTTATGCAAGTTATAGTCTTAACATTTTTCATAGAGTTGGACCCTTAAATCCAACTCACTCCTTCATGGATATTTAGTTTATAGTGGTGTCCAACTTCCCATAAGAGCATTGGGTCTGAGTCCCTTTGTGAGAGATATATGAGTGTTTAAAATGACACTTGACATGGTTGTTCAAGGAAATGGAGTTTGAGGAAGTACTAAGACTAAATTTAACCATTTATTTGCATCACTTTTTCTCAAATATCTCCCTCAAGACCTAATTAATCATTATAAATCCTTTCATGACCTTTAATTTTATTAGAAGTTTGGACCTACCCCTAAAGTGAATATGGGGTCTTGAGGGTTCATGGTGGCTTTAGGGCTTATAGCACTTAGACTAGGGTTTAGAACCTCAAGTCACCTGTAGATGCATTTGTAGCCTCCATATTGTCATGGAATCACCCTCAGTCTATCCTCCATCCTCTATACTTATTCTTATATTCTCAAGTCATCATGACAACCTTTCTCTATCTTAAGCTTTATTTGACCACCACTATCCTATACAAATTCTTGAAACAATCAGTGATGGAGACTCAAGTAACCTATTTTACCCCCTTAGAATAATTATTTTAGGGCTTAGGTGGTATGTTCCCAAGTTTTTACTATATCCTTGAGGCTTGTGATTCCAAACTCTGCTAACAATACTTTCATACACAATCACATACTAAGGTTTATATGTCTTACGTATTTAGCTCAAACTAAGAAACTTCATTAATTAGGGGAACCATCATGTAAAATATTGAGGGGGTTTAGACATGTCCAAATATCCTTAAGGCTCTCCTTTTACATGCTATTGTCACTATCATTTACTCTAGCCATACATTCTAAAATGTTTGAGTGAGCATAATTTATTATATGTGCTTGAACCATTCTCTTGATATTCCCTTTATACATCTTGTCTTTGTCACTATTACCTTCATGTTATAATAAAAATTATAGTCTAATTTTTCCCCTTATGTGCATATAACATCTCATGTTTAATATTGAGGGTACAAACTATCAATAGTAATGTGAGTAATGAATCTTGTATGTTGACTGACAAGGGTTCTATGGAATAGGTTTATGAGTTAGGAAAGTGATCTAATAGTTATAATTAAGATCCCAATGGTCTTTCTTATGTTCAAATTTATCTCCTTAATATCATCTACTTAGTCATGGACCTTCCTTAAATTTGAGACTTATTTACATATAGTGGTTTTGAAGGGACTTAAAAGGTGGATCTAAGTTGTCTATTATATGTGGTGATCATACTCTCTCAACAAGTCTTAATCTTGTATAGGTGAATTTTATTATAGTAATGATGACACTTAATAGCCTTATCAAGTTCATAAACCTTATTTATTTATCTTAGGCTTGGGTAAAGGGTTAATACATGTGGGTGATGGTTGTAAGGTCACATGGTGCTTCAAATCTAGATCTTAAAGACCATTTATGAGATGAATGATAGTGATGAGACCATCATATGATAGTTGTTCCTTGAGGGCTCAAAATGGATGCTTAAGTCATACTCAAAGTGACCTAAAAATACCATTGGTATATCTACATACATACCTAACATATAAAAACACTTTTAAGTCACCAATCAGGCATATGTGATGGGAAATGGAAACATAAGACTCTTTGAATACCTAACTTTTGCTAAATAACTTTAGCTTTTACTAAACAATATTGTGAAGGCAATGGAGGGAAGATTGATAGTTTATTATTATATGAAGGCTATAATGATGTTTTTTTATGCTCAAATAAGGAAATTTTCATATGAATATAGTATTCCTATGTTGCCTTTATGGTATTTTGATGGCATTTAATATCCATCATCATTAAACACATTATCCTTCCTTGTAATGAAGCCCAAACATGTAGGTAGTCTCATTTGAAAGCATAATTTGAGAGAGTTGGAATTTCATCTAACAATTCAAATTGAATTAATGAAACCTAAAAAACTTCAAGATACCATAATTGCACCTTCAAACATTGCTCATTCTGAGACATATACAATGAATACCCTTTTTCACCAATGGAACCATATTTGCAATCTAAAAATAATGGAATCTTAGATATTTCTTACTCTTATAGGCTCAAACATGTGAACCAAGGGTGTAAGATGCCATATAAGGACCATAAATGAATGGACAAGACACAAGAAACCACTAATTTGATTAAATAAGCTAATAATGCATTGAAACCATCCCTTATTTTAGGGCCCTGTGCAAATGAGAAAGGTAACCATGTTTCTTAACTTCTTAGTGTTTGTTCATACATCAAAAAAGACTAATATTTAAAATAATTCCCATGATTATAATACCATTATACCTCTTTAATTTAGCCTAGAGCATGGACCCTCACTTTCTCTTTCCTGTATAGATTGAGCATAAAACTAAAGTGCTCACCATTGATTCCAAAGAGCTCGATGGAAGAAGTGGATTGGTTTTTGGCTCCTTTGGCATTGAAACATATGGATTCCTTTATCATATGCCTATGTTGAACTCTGCTTGTATACCCATATCTCCATATGATCAAATCCATACTATATAGATTCGTATAACCTTAAAAATTCCTACAACCTACAAATTCCCTACATTTTCTCATGTTTTAGATCATGAATCACCATTGGTAGGTAGAAGGAGGTAAAATAGGGGTAATAATTTTTTTAAAAACACATGGTATGGTTTGGGGAGATGATGGGGCATGTTTTCACATGTGTGATGCCTATTTAGTGGCATTTGAAGGTGTTAACTTGTGAAGAGGACAACATTAACATATGAAACAATTTGGTCATGGCATAATGAAATTAATGAAGGCATTTTAAGACATGAAATGTGGTCTTAGTGAATTTTTGAGGTCAAATGACATCACATTAAGGTCAAGTACTCCCTTTTAGACAATATATGGCTTTAAGGGAAGGTTTCAAATGGATATCACTTCAATACTTATTAAAAGATCTTAAAATATTATAAAGACCTAAATTAGACTCCCATCTACCTATATAACATCCATAAAACTTATGATCAAGTCCATGAATAAGTCCTTTGTAAAATAAAGGTTAAGGAGGGTAGGAGCTTGTGAAATGGCATACTTGATGGTGTCAAAACTTATTTTTCCTTCCTTTGTCCATGATAACTCCATGTGTTTCTTGAGCATGTGAGTTAGAGGCTTCACCAATTATACAAATATAGGTATGAATAGTATAACTATTTTGATTTTTCCCAATAAACTTTGCAATCCCTTCTTGTGTTTGGGTAGTGATAAGGTAAGGATTGCATCTATCCTTTCAAGGTCAATAAAGAGGCCATATTTTGACACAACATGTCCTAAAATCCTGGCTTAATGGACTATAAAGATACATTTTTAGGGGTTCAAAGAGACCCCAAATTACTTGAATAAATCAAACACTAACCTAAAAAATTGTAAAGTGATCCTTGGTCTCCTTGGATAATATAGTGATGTCATCAATATATATGAGCACCATCTCATTTATGAACCCTTAAAAGGCCACATCCATTACCCTTTGGAAGGTAGCCCCTACATTGGATAGTCCAAAGGGCATATTATTGTAATCATAAGTGCCCCACTCAATTGTGAAGGTAGTATTATGTTGATCTTCTTCCCTCACTAATAGTTTATTGTATCCTAAGTATCCATCAATTAAAGAAAACCCTTATGATCTTAAAACTCTTTGAAGAATCTAATCCATAGATGGTAGAGGATAGTGATCTCTTAGTGACACATTATTGATATCTTTAAACTCCTCACACAACCTTATTTTACCATTATTCTTCCTCAAAAGCATAAGATTTTCCACCCATGAATAATGTTTTATGGGAAAGACGATGTTGGATTAAATAAGCTGTGTCAACTCCTTCATAAGGATCTTAATCTTGGGGTTGACTAGCTTTTACTTTTGTATCACAAGTTTAGAACTTGCCTCCAAATCTATGGTATGTTGAGCCAAACTAGGGTTAAAACACTTCAAATCATGATAGTCCCAAGAAAAAATATCTTAAAATTATTGGAAAAATGCTATGAAGGTTTCCTTCTCTTCCTTGGTGCTCACCTTCCCTAGTTTGAACAACCTATCTTTGAATATGACAAATTTTTTGGAGTGTTCCTCTTTAATGGATATGTTTACCTTATCTTTCCTTAGCTGGTCATATTTATTAACTATGATTTATAGTGTTACCAATCTATTGGGTAATTTATTTTTCCTTAATTAGATAATCTAGTCCCTAAACTATTGTTGTAATCTACCTTGGTTCCTTGAACAGATTCTACTTCATACTATAGGAAACATGTAATTTGCTTATCATTTTCAAACACTTTATAGATCACCTCATTATTATGGATTGAAGGTCTACATAACACCTTAATTTTGTCTACTATTTGATGTCTTTGACCCCACTTGGTATGTCATACTGTGCTCTAATGGTTGCTAGTTAATCTACATGTTGATTAGCCTCTTTTATAATGGAGCTATTGTCAAAGCCTCAAAGTCCTCCAAAAGGTCCAAAACCCTATGTTTGTAGGTTTTAAAGAGTGGATTATTTAATATAATTTGACCTCTTACTTGATGCACCACTAACTCACTATCTCCCATGGCTTGTATGAGCTTGATGCCTCTCTTTCTTGCCCATTACAACCCATGAATGAGGGATTCATACTTTTCTATATTGGAAATATAATTGAATTTAAACCTCAAGGAAAAAAAGTTCCTTTGGTTGGAAGGGGAGACAAGCACAAAACCTTCCCCACTTCTATTCTTGGATCTAGAGCCATTAAAGAACAAGTTCCACTCTCCTTTATGATCTTGGCTTGTGTTAGTGAGACTTGGTTTACAGATCCATGTGTAAAATACACACCCAAAACTACCTCTTTAATGATTTTATATCAAAATCATAACCATGATTCTCTATTGCCCATTCATTAGGAATAAGACATGATCTTCATTCAAGTATTTCAATGGGCTATTGGTCATTGGGGTATTCATCCTCATCTAGGATAGTATAATTAACATCTGATAGGTTAGGCTAGGCATGTAGGTTTCTATGTAGAACCTTGAGATAGGTTTAGACCTTATGTTAATATTTGTCCCATACCTGGTCATAAAAACTATATAAGATAATTTAAAAGATAGATAACCCTTATTTTTGTAGTGAAATCCATAGACAAGCATAAGGCAAAGCAGGGAGGGAGGTCAACTACTATTAAATCTTGAGATATAGTGAAATTAAGACAAGAAACCAAGATGATTTTAATTTATTTAAGGATACTAATAGAATTTTTGGGAGATCCATCTAATTTTAAAACCCCTTTTGCATTTGGTTCATACTTTATCCCTAATTTATTTGCTATAAACTTAAACATGACAAAAGTACTAGCCCCAATATCTATCATGAAGTTATGTACTAGGGAATCACCTATGATGATAGATATATAGAAGGGAGGGGGTTTGATTACCTTAGGTGCTTAAGAATCATGAATTTTATTGGAATTAGTTAGGATTAAACACACCTTTTATGCTTGCTTTTCCAAGACATGGATTTTGGAAATCTCTTCTTGAAGGGGATATTTTTATCCCAGAATGAGCAAGGTATCCCACATAGGGATAATAACATGAGACTTATTTAACTGATCCATAATATTAAGATGAGGGATGGATGTCTTGGACTACAACTTAGGAGCAACAATACTACTTGAAGTTTGTGTGAATTGAGGTATGAAAGGGCCTCTATGATTCTATCCTCTCCCATCCTCAACTTGTTGAGCTGATGATGTCTTAGGAGCTTCAGCTTGACTAGTAGTCCCTTGGGGTGTTTGATAAGGTGGAGAGGCTACCCTTTCAATTCATAAACCATCACCAATTACCCTTATTTTAGCCCTTATATGGGATGCAACTAAATTTTTTGCCTTGGATACATTCTGACCCTCATTAGTTGTAACTTGTTCAAAAGAGTGCTCACCTTCTTGGAAGTTAACAAAGGTAGTTTTAGAAGGTGATTTACTTCCAATTATCCCTTATTGACTTGATATCTCAGTTTGAGTCATGAAGGGAGTGTCTCCATGTGGCATAAGAGGACCTTCCTTGTGTTGTGTAGGAGGTTGAGTCATGTGTTAGATGAGCTGGACCCTACCTTATGAAATATGATTAAACAAACATAACCACTTGGAGTTATTGACATATCATGTCACTACCCCCATTGAGTAGGAAATTAACCCTCTTGAGAATAGTTATTCTAAGTTAGGACTAGGGATTTAAAATTTCTAGATGAATTGGGGTTATAGTTATTATAGGGCTTTAATTGAGTGATCTTCCCTTGACCTTGTTGATTAGGATAATAGGGAGGTATGTTATACTAGTAGGGATGATAGGGGGATTGGTAGTATGATTTTTAGGGTTTATGAGGTGGAATTTTCCACCTATCCAAGGCCACTATTTTGTTGTTTTGGGCCTTAAGAAACCCTTCAATCTTGCCCAATCTATCTGCTTGATTGACTCTAGCTGATCATGATTAGTTGGTTCTAGTAATTGAACAATGGTAGGCATAAGGGGTTAAATTTATAGCAATAAAAAAATGAGGATTCTTGGGGTAAGCTTTGCTAGTTGTATTAGATAATTTTTTGCCCTTATGGCCACCTCATAATCTTCTAGTAGAGTGCTTCCCCCATGGACTATATCATGACTGCCACATCATAATTGAGATATCTTAGGTAGTATAAGAATGCATAATTGGGTGTGGGCTTTATGACTATGGGAATCCTATCCCAAGTATTTTTAGACCTATAGTTGAAATCTACCATAAATTATTAAGGACCTCTTTTAATTATGTTGAGCTTCTCTACGAAAGATAGATGGTCACTCGTATCCTTAAAGTGTTTGCACAAATGTTTGACAAATTAATCCTAGGTATTGATGGATGTAGGTGGTAAACCATTATAATACTAGAGTGCCTTACCCTAGAAGGAGGTGGCCAAAATTTTCATATTCATATTCTCTTAGGTCACATTATGAATTGAGAATAAATTTTCCATGTTTGTAATATGTTATATAAGGGTAGTTGAGTTTTTCCCTATGAAATAGGGAAGGATTTTAATAGAAAAAATAGGTATGTCATCAAACCAGATTGAGATTTAATGGGATTCCACCTTTGAAGGGCATAAATTATTAAAGTCTATCCCTAGCCATTAAAGTGTAGGGTTTTCAATAGTGTTTGTTTGAGTAGAATTAAGAGAGTTAAGGGGTGAAGGATTGGGATCAAAACTAGGATATTTATTTCTCTTAGTAAAGTCTAATGAAAACTCAATAACTTTATTCTCCTTACTTTTTAAGGAAGATCTTATTGTAGACACCTAAAAATGGCTACTGATAACCTCTAACCAGGGTTTTGAATAATTTCTATAAAAGTGCACAATTTGGCCTAAAACACTAAAACACATTAAAAGATTTGAAATTTATATTTTCAAGTGCTAATTTTGGCTAGGGTATCATTAAATGGGGTAATGCAATTTATGAAGCAACTAACTTTGATCAGATCATTTCAAGTCAAAGTGCCAATTTTGTACCTAGGTGATCTAGATTGCTCTTTTCTATCAAAATTCTTGTACAAGACATGTGCCTTTGTTGTTTTGTATTAGAAACATCCTAAATGGGATAACAGTTCTAACATATCTAACATTAAATTCCAAATCTAATCTAGGTAAATTTTGAGCCAATAACAAGACATTTTGACCAATCTAATTAATTTATGCACCAAAGGGCCAAAATTTACACCAAAGTGACTAATCATGCTTAAATATAATTAATTAAAATCATGATCCTAATTGAGATTTCTATGGAGATTTTTGAAAATTTATTTTTGGAAATGAATATTGAATATCTACATCATAAAATGACATCATTTCTTCGAAAGGTATCCTTAGGCAATAAATGCATAAAATATCAATATTAAGTGACCCCATGCCTCATTAATACCCTCCACACCTATTTATTGCCTCTGTATCCCAAATATTTATGAGTCCTTTATTTATTTTTGCCTCAAAAATTGAATGGATTCTTAGCCATACATCTTCATCTTGAGATGGACGGTTTAGGTTCATTTTGACCATTTTGTAAAATCTATAAATAGGAGGTCTGGTCTATTGAATTTTAAGATATTTAATGCCAAAATTATAATGCCCAAATACATTAAAAATCATTAAATTTTAGTGTTATAATTCCCAAATATTGAGTGAAACCAAGACAATCCAAAGCCATTAGTGGTCCTAAGCAGAGATGGAGGTAGCCACACTTTATTGATGTAGACTTCATGAGCATAAACCAAGAAAGATACTTAAACAAACTATTTTTAGCATCTAAGGAAGATGAAAGAAGGTTTATTTTAAATTTTAGTTGTGCTTTCCATTCTAGTCTTGTCAACTAAGTTCCCCCTTTGTGATAGGCTTAAGGTGTTAGCATTAGTGTGTTTTGTTTGGATTTGTTTTATTCACTAACACAATACTAATCTCCCCTTATTACAATCCTATTTCACATAATGGCATGCCAGGTGGAACTCTATCCCCAGAAATTTTATCACAAAGGCTTTTTCAAGCAACCTACTAACCAATTTTATGTAGAATCTTAGAGTGAAGGAATCAAAAGAGTGAAATTTTAAGTTCAAATTCCACTTTTTTGATAATTGCATTTTAATTCTTAGTAACACCAGTTTTTCTCTCTATTGTAATACCACTGATATCATAGTATTGATTTTGTTACAAAATCATTGTTTTATAAATAGTGATTTTGTATCCTTGAGCAACAATATCATTCACTGGAATAGTGATTTCATTTGCTTGAGTAGTGATTTTGCAAAAACAATGATTTTGGCAAAAAACAATGATATTGTTCACCTTGTGTAGTGATTTTGTTTTCAACAATAGCAATTTTTTCAATATAACAATTATTTTGTTAATTTTGGCAATGATTTTATATGAGTAGTGATATTATTGACCTGAATAATGATATTGTTTTCTTAGGCAGTGATATCATTGATTTAGCTAATGATTTCATTTTAAATAGCAATTTTATTTAACAACGATTTCATAGGAAAATAGTTATATTGTGTTTTATATCAAAGTAATCCATAATAATGATATTGTGTTCTAAAATTTTGATGTTTTAGGAAAATAGTGATATTGACTATGTAATAGTGGGATTGTAGTAGAGAGTTGAAAATTTCAATGTTGTTTGCTCAAACTCTTCAGTGTTTTAAATTAGGCCCTTATAATTGTGTTTTTTTAGGTTGAGGGAGTAGATTAGAAGTTGTTTTGACTAAATTTAACCAAGCATACTTTCAAAGTTGGTGCCTAATGAAAAACTAGGGTGCTTAAGTGAATGTTTTGATAAATTATGATTTTAAAGTCATAAATTAAGACCAAGGGGTAAAAAGAACACCACTTAATATTTCATTTGGTGCTTAAAATTGAACTCACTTGTCAAATTTAGTCTTCAATAGTTGTTTAAACATAGAATTTGATTGGTAAAAAGAGGGACGTTGCATGTATGCTCTTTCATCCATCCCCTTTAGGAAAATTTTGGAATGAAAAGTGTCATCCTTATTGCAAACATGCCTATTCTAAAGAATAAAAATAATGTCATCTAAAGCACTCCCTATAAACTCGTAATAGTTTGGGTGATCTTGAAATGACCCTAAAATATTTCTATTATTTTATTTTATTGTATCTTAGCTTACGAGGAGGACTTTATTACCTCCCATAAGATCTATAAGGAAGCTTTGACCCAGGGTTTCATCTCCCAACACTAACTTCAACCACTCTTACTAGGATCAAAGGTTTGAGTGGTTAAACCACCTTCTAGTTTTGGAGTTGCACGCATGACATATCTAGAGTTTGGACATCGCACTACACTGAGCAAATGATGGATGTAGTGGTTGAAAAAAGGAAAAGACCTTCTTGTAACATGTTGAGTGACATAGACACTTGATTTAAGTGAATTTATTTTGTAATATGACATGGAAATTCATTGGGTAATTGATCCATCTAGATGTTTGAAAACTTGTAGATCTTAGACAAATCTCCACTTGTTGTGGAGGTGTTGTTGGTGCAAGGTGCACCTCAAGGTCCATGTCATATTACTTTCATTTGAGAGAAGGGCTGTAAAAACCCTACTATATAATGCACATTTTAATTTTTGCATGAACACTAAAAAATAATCTTAAATGATGTATATTGATGGATTCTAATAATACCAACCAACCTTGTTAGTTTAGGACCTAAGAGCAATTAATTAGTTGGTTTTATCCTAGATTAAAGTTTTGTTTGGATTCAAAAATTTGTGTGAATAAATTATACAAAACAAAACACGTAGTCCTCATTTTCCTTTAAAGAAAGAGGCGTTATGCTGACCACGTGAATCATCAATTTGCCTTGTTCAAAGTTCATCTAAACTTGGAGTCATATCATCCACTTTGGCATAGTTATACTACCCAATTGAGTCTAGAACTTTTACCAAATTTTATTTAATTACTTCATTTATAATTAACATTTGAATTTGAACCTTTCTAAGTTTTAAGAGTTGATGTGTCAAGTGGCTTCACCATTTGCACATTAAAATTGTTTTAACTTAAGTTAAAATTTCCATTTGAACTGAAGGTCGTTTAAGACTCATAATCATTATCACCACTTGGTAGACTTATCATCTTTTTAAAAATATTGCACTTTAAGTCTATGAGAAAAATTTTATTATCCCATTTTACCTTGACTCTATTTGATGCAAACCTCATTGCCTTAGAAAAATTGTCAAAGCTTTAAGAGTGTGTGTATCATTTACATAGGGGTAGTGTTATGATACCAAAATTTGTGAAACATATTTGCCTTAGAGTTTTTGAAACAAACATTTTGTTACATATTTTTGAGTATTTTAGCATTGTTACACTACCCAAAACATTTCAAACATTGTTTTATAGACCTTTTTGCATAGAGTTCAATTTTATACACATTTTCAAGCCAATTTGTGTATACTTTTGTGAATCTTTTTCTATCATAGTTATACTGTTCACATTTTTTTAACCTAGTTGTCAAAAGAACCAAGTTTTATACCATTATTTGAGAGAAAAAAAACTATCTCTAAAGTGCCTTTTATTTTATACCTTATACCTATTTTATCGAGTTCATGTCTAAGAGTCAAATGCCTAGTTTTTATTAGAAGTGTTTCAAATCTGTTAGATTAAAATCTCATCTATTTCAAAGTCTAGGTTTTGATGTAATTTAGCCAAGAGTCCTAACACATGCCTTATTTGAGCGTAACTTTTGATGCCACATTTGGCCAAAATACCTAGCAACCATTTATTTCCTAGATTAGACTAATTTGAAACACTTCGACCTTAGAGTTTGGAATTTCAATTTTTGGTCCATTTACTTAATATTTTTTGTATAAGACATGTAATTTTAGATACTTAATGTTAGCTTGTTTTTATCACAAATCATTGCATAAACCTTTCCATCCTTTTGAAAAATTTAGACCAAGTTTGAACTTCATACTTTTAACATTGTATTTTTAGAGTTTATATAACTCTCTTCCCTTTTTATCACAAAAAATTCACTATGGATCCCAACATGTATTCCTACACTCATAGTGGACTCATATATAATCTAGGGATTAGTAATGTGATTACACAAGAAGAAATAGTGCAAGATCCCTACATAGTTAATGTTGATTATGAGATGAATCTTTATATACCTCATAACACTCAAATAGGGACACAAAACCAAGATCCATTGGCTAGATATTTAGTTAATACACCATCATAATCATAGCAAGATGAAGCACAAATAGAGAAAAACCTAGATATAATACCTACTATCGAAGAAGCTTTTCCTCAATAACCATAATCTATTAATGCACCTTCCATGTATGCTACTTTTATGTTTGAGCATCATTTATTGGAGAAAAAAGATGAGATTTTGGTTAGAACCATAGAGGTAGGGGCTAAGTTTCTAGTATAATTCCCTCATGAGAATTACCAAGTGTAGTAAGAATGTCTCATAACATATTGTATAGTCAACAAGATTCTTCTAGCAATCCTTTAGCTCTAGTCCAAACAACATATTAGGACCCTAGTATAATTGTCAAAGGCAAGGAACCCATGCATGATCACTTTATAAAAATTTAGATAGCATACCTAACCTACTTAAACCTAACAGATAATTTTATTTAGATGACCTTGTGAAGTAGGCCTCTCATATATTTAGTCCCCTCAACTAGAGTGTTAATATAGTTGACTAGTCAAGACAATAAAGGTGTAGATCCATTCATTCAAACACTTCAATTGATAATTTATTTCATATGCCAACCATGAAATAAGTATCTTTTAATTTTATGCAAAATAGTGGCCAAAAGATAGTGGATAATGTACAAGCAACATCCCATTCAAACCAAAGTGGTGTTAATACTCAAATAACTAGCCAACAAAATGTGCCTTTTATTAACACCACAAGTGGTTCTCAAAATTAGGGAGTAGAAGTTTCTATGTCCCAATATCAACCAACTACTTATAATCCTCAACCAGTCACTTCTTTAAGTACATAACCTACATGATTAAGTATCCAGCTAACAACCAATATCATGCCTCAACAATAAAATATTATGAATCTTACTCCTCAACAAGTGACGAGTGGTATTCCACATTAGTAGGCACAATATAGTATATTTATGTAATATAGGTTGAATATGTTTCCATCTCAATAGGGGTAAACTAATGTTCCACCACATCATGTAATAGTAAACATACCTCTTTAGTCATAGGCTAGTGTTCCAATTTAAAACCAAATGATGTCTAACCAACAACATATAAATATTAGTCTATGACAGATGTTGAATCTTTAACATGCATTCACTTCCCAAAAAGGATTCATGAAACAAGAAGGTTCCAATTTTTCTCAAGTACATATTAGACAACAATTACCTTTTATTCAAAGTGTGCCACTCATTCAAAAATAAGGTCTTGGTTCACAAGTTTCCACTCAAAAACAAAGTTTGATTAGTCAGTAGCATTTCCATTTTAAACCAAAATAGGCATGTTATGGATATATCCCTCCATCCCAACCATAAAATCCTCAACATCAAACCTTTATAACCAACCCTAACCAGAATATTGCACAAAAACAGACATAATTCTAATAATCAAACTCTAATCCATGTATGCATATTCCTAGTCCATTTTGCAACCAATCCATCTTACCACAACATACATCTCCATTATACCTTGTTATAAGTACTCCACTCATGACTACCCAACCATCTATCTAGGCCAATATTCCCATAATCTTCTTAGAGCAAGAATTACAATAGATGAAGGATGCAATCTCTACCATCCAAGCTAGGAAATAGGGTAAAATTTTTAAGTTGGATGATGTGTGTTAATATCCTATTAACATGTACTACTTATAGATCCATTTACTCTAAGATATGAGCCCCTAAAGTTTGATAAATACAAGGGCAAAGGTGATCCCAAAGCCCATTTAATATAATTCTTTGTCGTATGTTAGCTAGTGGAATATAGTGACATATACCTTTTGTTCCCAAGGATTCTAATAGGATAATAATTGTAGTGGTTTTTAAAGTTTATCAAGAATTTAGTAACAAATTTTGATGACCTTTCAGAAAAATTTTATGCAACACTTTTCCTACAATCTCACACATGAGATTTCATTAGTCGACTTAATGTAAGTAAAACAAAAATATGATGAGAGTTTTGTGAGTTATCTATAGCTATGGAGAGACCTTATAAGCCAATTCACCCATATTTTTCTATATAACTAATTATCTATTGTATTTACTAAAAATTTGCATAGTGAGATAGCTTATCATCTAGAAATACAATGTGTGCATACTTTAAAATGGATCATTGATAAAGGTTTGCTAATTTAGCATGCCCTTATTAATAAATTAATCATCAAGCTCACATCAACTAATCAAAATCAAGGTACCAATCAAGGAAATGGACAAAATAAAAATTAACTCCAAACACAAGCATCAAAATCATCACATGTTAATAACCAAGATATACAAAATCAATTTAGCTGTAATAAGAATGTTATGGGAAATGGAGTAACCAAGTCACACCATGTACAAATAATGCAAACACCATCCACTTAGCCTACACCACCTTTTCAACTCACTCTTACCTGACAACCTTTTAGCCAACATACCAAGAACAATAGACTAGGCCTATATAACAAATGTAACCACCTTTTCCATTGCAAGTTCCTCCTCTAAGGAGAATAGTACTTACTCACCATAGTTTTAGTGACCTTGGAGAGCCTATTGATTCTATATTTTGTAAAATTTCCACTAGTAATTTGATTAGTTGGCCTATACCAAAGCATTATCCTTAAGGCATCCCTTATCTTGATTGGTACTATGAAAATGAAGTCTATGAGTATCATCAGGTCAATGGGCACAATTTATGAAGATGTGTGTAAATCAAGAATTTAATTAAAAATATGTTAGAAAATGGGGAGATAACATTGGATGGTGGTGCTTCTACCTCTAATAAAAATCTTGGAAGCTATCAAAACCCTTTTCCATAGCATAACCAACAACAACATCATCCATGGCTAGTGCAATAAGAAAATCAAAGGTTGAACTAGTAGAACCAACAAAATCAACAGAACTAGTCGAATAAATAGTAAAACTAACATCATTTGAAAAATGGACAAAACCAAGGTTAGAATGGTAACAAATAATAAACCTATCATGTAGTTTCAAATTAATACAATAGGGTTTTAGGTCATATTTTAGGGGGTAGCCTTAATACCATCTCCATTAATCCTAGATCAAGCACCAATCAATCTAGACCATTGCTAAATAATTCCACTCAACCAAATTACATGGATAATCCTTATTTGACCTAGGACCACACGTAGGTAAACCAAAAAAATTGGATTTACACTTTTGAACCTTATATTGATAACTCATCCTTACCTCATGACCACACACAAATGCACCAACAATCAAGACTTGTCCTATTTAATCCCACACCATCACCATCATTTGTTAGCAATCATGGTCCTGTATTCAATCTTGATTATGCAATCATAACTCAAAGGTCAAAGATTACCATCCTAAGCCCATAACCATCTACCACTTCACCCATTATCCAACTAGCCATTCAGTCTTATAACAAACCATTTAACATTGTCCAAGACAAGAAGTTTAATATTATGAAACAATTACAAAATATGCCCACACAAATATCCATTTTAGATTTGTTGCATAAATCAATAATACACAAAAACATTTTAAATGAATTATTGAGCCAATCCACTATTTCAAGTGACATATCCCCTAATAAATTATAAGCTTTGGTTGGACACGTAACTCCAGTCCAACATGTCACTTTCAACCAAAGTGATATGTCATCCCTTGGGCCATTTCATAATAACCCATTATATATAAAAGTTTATATAAAATGACACAAAGTGAAGCATGTCTTTATAGACAATAGATCAAGTCTATACATAGTGTCTCTTAATCTTATCAAACTTCTTAGGTACATAATGGTAGATCTTCAAGCAAAGAAAATTACCATCAAAGCTTATGATAATGAGAAAAGAGAATCATAGGGAACCATCTATTTACTAGTTATCCTTGGGCCTTTAACCCATGATAAATTTTACCATGTGCTTGATCTCAAGTTATCATATAATGTGATTTTGGGAAGACCTTGGTTACATGAAATTCATATAGTCCTATCAACATTACATTAATGTATCAAGTTCTCCCATTCAAGGATAGAAGTTTGTATACTAGGATATTTATATCTGTACAAGCACTATAAGTACCTAGAGGCTGAGTTCAAGATTTATAACTATCACTTTGGCATGAATCTAGTGGCCAAGTAAGATAAGGGAAAAAAATACTCCTTGATCCATCAAAGGACAACTGCATTGATCCTAATACCCTTGATTCCCTTTCCCACATGCCACCCCCTAAAGTATCCAATCATTTTACTATCTTGCCTAATGGCCTAGCGGAGTATGTGACCCATGATACCTTTCATATTTTGAACCTTCCATAGAATCTAAAGTCCTTTGGAAAGCCTAAATCTAAGTCACTTCATCTAAAATGGAAATAAAAAAGCAAAGATAAAGGACCTATCATGTTTGTACCAGCATCTAGCGTAGAACTAGACCCTCTCAAGGGAGATGAATCATGGTTATGCAATCAAAACCAAGATAATTATTATAAGAGTGAAAAGTATCATATTCCTAATAGGATCAAAAAGATTTAAGACTATGAAGGAGGAGGCCTCAGACTTAATCAACAAGGAATACTTGATCCAATTTGCATGACCAAATACAAAATACCCTATAGACTTGGACTTGAACTACCTAGGGGCGACTCCATGTACCTTACTCATGTTCCATCTCCATCAAATAGTGATGAAGATGTTGATAGTGAAACAAAGTCTGATCATAGCCTTTTTGATGACCTAACTAAAACCAACTTGTTTAACCCTCATTCCATTTGTACCCTTACCCTAGTCATTCACACAACCCACTATCATTATATTATCCCTAAATTATAAACTAGGACCAACAAGAGTCAAACATATTGATTGATGTGTTTTAGAATGATGAGGCTTTTTATGATTATTTAGGCCTTAGAGATAATTTTTCATTGGGGGACCATAAATTAGGGTTCTCAATCAATTTAGATCCTACACCATATTTTGGAGTGGGTGAACACCTTTAGCCAAAATAAAATAATTAAAACATTGAGGTCCCAAAGTGAAAACCTCTTTGAGGTACTTTTTGACCAAGGTAAAAGTAAAGAAAAAGGGTAGTCTAGTGGTGAAAACCTATTGTAGGTGCCATTAGATGGGGGTGTTCAACCTTCTTCAACCATAGCTTAGGAGACCACCAATGATGAACTTGTTTGTGAGTCTAAGTTCAATTTTGAATAAAAAAAGCTTTGGATTGAATCATTCAGGAGTTTCCAACATTTTTTGTTACATGTCCAAACATTCCATTATGGGACTTTGATTCATCATGTTTGGGGGAGCTTGTAGAGCCAGTCCTAATAGAAGACTCTAATATTGCCAACTAGTTCAAATCTTTACCCACTATCCTTGAATATGGTTTAACCTTTCTAGTGGAAAATATGATAAAGGTTAACATTGGGTCCCTAGATGACCCAAAGTGGATCAAGCTAGGTGTTTCCCTTACTGATAAAGAATGTGAAGTCCTTATATCCCTTTTGAGGGAGTTTGTAGATATTTTTGCATGGGCATATTCTGACATGCTAGGTTTAGACCTAGCCTTAGTTCTGCACCACATTGTGTTCAATCCTAATGCCAAACTAGTAAAAAAAATATGTGTAAGATGCACCCTTGCATTGTTATATTGGTAAAGAAAGAGTTATAAAAACTATTAGTAGGATGTATTTGATCCATTGACTACTTAGAATGGATATAAAATGTTGTAATTGTTAGAAAAAAGCTTGAAGGAATCATAAGTTGTACTAATTTTTGAGACATAAACAAATCTTGCCTTAAGAATGACTTTCCATTGCCTAATATTGACATGATCATTGAATCTACGGTGGGTTATGAGATGCTTTCACTCATGGATGGATTTTTAGGATACAACCAAATTAGAATAGCAACAAAAGACCAACACAAGATAACATTCACCATTCCATGGGAGAAATTATATTATAAAGTAATGCCATTTTGTCTTAATAATGTCAGAGCTACATATCAAAGAGCCATGACCATCATATTCCATGATATGATGCATGATATTTTTGAAGACTACATTGATGATATACTAGACAAATAAAAAACTAGGGCTGACCATCTAGTAGTATTACATAAAATATTTGAAAGACTACGTGAATATAAAGTCTAACTAAATCCAAAAAAATGTGTATTTAGAATAACATCAAAAAAATTACTTTCCTTCATCATGTCTCATAGAGGCATTGAAGTCGATCCAGCCAAAGTCCAAGCTATAATAGAGATGCCACCACCAACTAATTTGAAGTGGCTCCACAGTTTATAGGGTAAGATCCAATTAATATAATTCTTCATATCTCAGTTAGTAGACAAGTGTCATCCATTTAAACATATTTTGAAGAAGGGAGTTGCATTCCACTGGGATAATCACTACCAAACAAATTTTTAGTAGCTAAAAGATTACCTAGCAAATCCACTTTTTTTTTACCCCCTATGACAAGAAAACCATTTTTGTTTTACCTATCATCTATAGATAATGCCTTGGGGGCACTTTTATCTCAACATGATGAAAATGGAAAAGAGCATGTAGTATACTACTTAAGCTATACATTGGTCATGTATGAACACACCTATACAACTATTGAAAAAGCCTATCTAGCCATAGAATTTGTAGCTTAGAAATTATGACACTACATGTTAAACAATAAGACCATGGTCATTTCAAAAGTAGATCCACTCAAGTATCTAATATCTAAAATATATTTACAATGTAGAATGGCCAAATAGATCATGCTTCTTAGTGATTTTGATATTGAATATGTCAATCAAAAAGCCATTAAGGGGAAAGTTATAACATATCAACTTGTTAAATCACCCATTATAGACATAGAGCCACTCACATTCCAATGTATTGATGAATCCATAATGACCATAATTGACATACCTCTTAAAGAGTAGGATTGGAATTTGTATTTTGATGGATCATTTACTACACATGGATCAAGGGTAGGCCTTTTATTTATTACACCATAAGAGGATCTAATTCATAAGTCTTTTAGAATCAATTTTCTATGTATAAAAAAAATGGTCGAGTGTGAAGCAATTATTGTAGGACTTTGATAGGTAGAACAATGGAACATATCTCATCTTAAGGTTTATGGTGATTCTCATTTAATCATTAGTTAGGTCATAGACCATTTATAAACTAAAGATGATAAGTTGGTTCCTTACAAAGCTATGGTCGACACTCTAAAACAACAAATTGTAGATATCTAATTTGAACATATACTAAGGGCTATTGATAAAACTCTAGATGTAATGGCTACTATCAACTTTTTGATTTGATAAATAGGAAAAGATAGAGATTATCAGTTCCTCATCAAGAATTTGTTTATACTAGCTCATGAACCTTCAACCATTGTAATGATTTGTGATATGGTTAGTCCTAGTTCTATCTGGTACTCAGAACTCTACAACTACCTTTATGACCAAGTTTTACCACTTGACCTATCATAAAAAGAAACTAATGCCTTCATCTACTAAGCCACTCATTATACCTTATTTGGATCCACCCTTTACCATCGTATTTTTGATGGAACTCTTCTTTGTTGTTTGAATTTAGTAGAATCTATGCTAGCATTATGAGAAGTAAATAAAGGAGTATGTGGAGCCCACACCAATAAGGCCATCCTATCCAAAAATATCTTACATATTGTTTATTATTGGCCCATAATGGATGCAGATGTAGTTGTATATGTAAAGAAGTGTGATAAATGTTAAAGGAATGCTAGTTTGATTCATGCCCTAATAAAGACTTTGAAACTAATATTGACACCTAACCATTTGATACATGGGGTATTGACTTCATTGAGAAGATCAATCCCAGCTCATCTGATGGCCATAAACATATCCTTACTACCACTAAATATTTAACTAAGTGGGTTAAAGCTATACCCCTCACTTACATGATTAAAAAGCAAATTTCCAAGTTCATCTTCAACCATCTCATTAACTACTATGGTATCCCCTATGACATTATATCTAATAATGCAATATCATTCAAGAACAAAGATGTCAACAAGTTATGTGTCAAAGACAACATCACACAACATTTTTCTACAACATATTACCCTCAAGGTAATGGCAAGGTTGAAGATTCAAATAAAACCATTATCAACATTCTTAAAAAGATTGTCAATGATGTTGTTCATTATTGGCACCTTCTAATATTATGTGCCCTTTGGGCATATCATACCAATCATCGTATACCCATATGATCCAATCCATATTCACTTGTTTATGGTATAAAATCTATCCATCCCATTGAGGTTTAGTTTATATCTCTACACATCTCTTTTAAGCATTTCCTAGATGACAATGTCTATTGAGTAGCTCACTTGCAATAACTAGAGTTCTTTGATGAGAAAAATATGGATGTGATGAATAATCTCTAAGCCTATCATAATCAACTTTGAGGCCACTATAATTAATGCATCAAGAATAAAACATTTAAACATGGTGATCTTGTTAATAAATAAAACCAAAAGAATACCATGACTTAGAAGAAGCATAAAGGTAAATTCAAACCAAACTGGATAGGGCCTTTCATCATTACTATAGACAATGGATTAGGATCATATAGGCTTGCCACACTAGATGGCCATGAACTTGATGAGCTAATTATCATTATCCACCTTAATCAGAACTATGCTTGAGTGACTTGGTGTATTGTCTATAAAGACCATTTCAAGTTGTATCATTTTATTAATCTTCTTTGTATAATACCTTTTTTACCAACCTATCATCCTACCAACCTATCACTTTTCATATCACATGTATTTTAATTTTTCATTCCCTACACAACCTTATGACCTTGGTTCCATTCTATTTGGTTCCATCACTACTTTTAGCAAGATATTTCATACATTCTAAATAGAGGCAATATTTTGGAGTAGTATGGCATACATTTGGCAGTTGTATCCTTCATTTCTTGTTTTATTCTCTCTCATTGTCTTGATCCTAATTATAACCACCTATGGGAAAATTAGTATTAGTGACCTATGTCATTGTATCCTAGTTATAACCACCTATGGGAAAACTAGGGGCAACACTTGTTTATTGTGCCTTGACCATACCAATTAGCCATTCTCTATAATGTGATATGCCTTTATACCAACTATGATTATTTTTTTTGAATTGACTACTACACTAGTCAGATTCTTCTACTATAAGGTGGAACTATAGTGAATTGAGGTCCTACTTTGGGACTATGCAAGTAGCAATCAATACTTTTTGAGGTTAGCTCAGTCACCCTTTCCAGTCATGCTCTCATTATTTTATGAGCAACCTAATCCATACTCTTGCCATTTTTTGAGTAACTTGAGCCACGCTCTCACCATTTTGTGAGCAACCTAAGACACACTATCACCATTTTGTGAGCAATCTAAGTAACACTCTCACCATTTTGTGAGATTGAACCATTTAGTGTCATGTCATTCTTGATCAAGTTGAGATACTCTAAAAATTCCAAAAACATTTGTAAAATCATTAGAAAAAAACAAAAACATTGACCACTTCTTTATCTTAAGGATTTTGGGAACCCTTAGTTAAAATAAAATCACTTGTCACTTAGTTTCCTCATCCTTTTTGGCCTTTTCTCCCATGCACTTGCCATTTTGTAAGACCATTCCTATTCTTATATCACATCCATTATATTTATTTTCATCAGTTATCATTTTCTTCCCATTTCCTAGGAGAACTACATTTGGCTAGACATTTTTGTTGGATATTACATCCATGGAACTATGTAGGTAGTATCCACTTACCTAGTGCATATGGAGACATCTCATCCATCCCCTTCCTTTTATTCTATTCCCCCCATCATGTTTATTTTATATGTTGTCTCCTATTTTCTAGGGGCAATGTTTGTCATGTTATTTCTACTAATATTAGGACTAATTGTTATTTATTTCTTTTCTTGTTTGTTGGTTGTTTGTGTGCTTGTTTATTTGCTTTCAACACTTTTGCCTTGATTTGGTCTATGTGCATTCATTGGGTGATTTCTTATGTATTTATACCTGAATCCATCCATATTCATATGTTTACATTGTCATCATCATTTTATCATTTGTGCATTGTTTTTTCTTTGAGTGCTAGATCTCAGGAGTCAGTCCTCATGCATATTTTGTCCAAGTCCTCATGATGTTCTACCATGATTCCTACCATCACATGCTACAACAAAAATCATCTTTAATAAGTCTATTCAACAATGGTAGTATTAATATCTCCTCAACACTAGCATCCCAATCATATCCTAAATAGAGTAATTAAACAATGAATGAATTTCAACCTTTGTTAGTTTGGATAAGCATCTCCCTAATAGAAGGTTGTTCTAATTAATCATTATCCTTTGTATTAGGTTATCATCATCATGTATTCAATAATCAACCAAATCAATCATGTTTTCCATAATTGGAGTACAATTATTATAACCACCTATGGGTAAATCATTGTACACCATCCCACCTATATTTCTCAATGATTATAGCCACTTTTGAGAAAATCATTGTGTTCTCATCAACTTTATTTTTTCTCACATAGGGGCATGTTGTTATCTTGGTTGTCTATCTTAACTAGGGAAACTCCATCTTCTCAATGATTATAACTACCTTTGGGCAAATCATTGTGTTATCATACCACATTGCCACTATTAGAGTATAATGCTTATAATTGCCTTTGGGAAAACCATTTTACACCATCCCAATTACATTCTCAATGATTTTGACTACTTTTTCAAACTCATTGTGTTTCACCCCATCATTTTCCTTTCTTTGGTCCCCTTGTTTCACTTCTTTCTTTTTGAGGTACCATTTTCCAACCTAATTATGAAAACCATTCCCTCGAGGAGGCATCATATAGTTCATCAATTGCCCTTGAAGTTGTAATCATACATGACCTTTTCATTCTTTGAGAAGATGTTACTATGCTTATAGCTTGCAATGCCTTCTCAAACAAGGGTAAATTATAGACACCTAAAATTGGCCACTGATAACCTCCAACCAGGCTTTTGAACAATTTATACCAAAGTGCAAAATTTGGCTTAAAATACTAAAACACATTAAAATATTTGAAATTGATATATTAAAGTGCTGATTATGGCCAAGGTATCATTAAATAGGGTAATGTAATTTATGAAGTATCTAAATTTGATCAGATCCTTTTGAGTCAAAATGCTAATTTTGTACCTTGGTGCTCTGGATTACTCTTTTATATTAAATTTGTTACATAAGACATGTGCCTTTGTTATTTTGTGTTGGTAACATCATAAATGGGATAATAGTTTCAACACATCTAACATCGACTTCTAAATCCAATATAGGTAAAATTTAAACCAATAATGAGACATTTTGACTAATTTGAGTAATTTTTACACCATAGGGCCAAAATTTGCACCAAACTAACTAATCATGCTTAAATATAATTAATTCAAATCATGATCCTAATTGAGAATTCCATGAATATTTTTGAATATTTCTTTTTAGAAATGAATATTGAATAACTACATCATCAAATGACATCATTCTTGAGAAGGCATCCCTAGGTCATAAATGTATAAAATATCAAGATTAAGCCACCCCATACCTCAATAAGACCATACATGACTCTTTATTTCCTCTCTATTCCAAATATTTATAAAAACATTTATTGATTTTTCCCTCATAAATTTAAATGATTCTTAGCCACACATCTTCATCTTAAGATGGACAGTTCAAGTTCATTTTGACCATTTTGAAAAATCTATAAATAGGAAGCCTTGCCTATTGAATTTTAAGATATTTTATGCCAAACTTATAATTCCCAAATGCATTAAAAATCATTACATTTTAGTGTTATAATGCCCAAATATTGAGCCAAGCTAAGCCAAGCTAAATCCAAACATGGTGCCAAGGAGAGATGGAGGTAACCACACTTCATTGATGCAAACTTCATGATAATAAACCAAGCAAACCATTTGAACAAGCTATTTAGAGCATCCAAGGAAGGTGAAAGAAGGTTTATTTTGCATTTTAGTTGTGCTTTCCATTCTAGTCTTGTCAACTAATCTCCCCATTTGTGATAGTCTTAAGGTGTTAGCATTAGTGTGTTTTGTTTGGATTTGTTTTATTCACTAACATACTACGAATCTCCCCTTATTGAAATCCTAGTTCACACTTGTGACCACTTTTGCATGTAACTTGACTATAGATCTACACTAAAGAAATTAAATATCTCTGATGTTTCCCAAGACTACCAGTGCACTATCCAACTCACTTGAATGCTAGTCCTATTGGGCATGCCAAAACTATTAACACTCCAAAATGCACTCTTAGAATAACATGGTTAAATTATCTTCAAGCTTGGGGTAACATTAGATTGGTCCAAATCATGTGGGTGACCTATAAGAGGACCAAACCTCTAGGTTATATGGATTTCTCCCTTGGTACATCAACTTAAGCTTGTTTTCTAAGACTTATTGATGTTGGGGTCAAAAGAGATAGAGTGAAAACATGAAAATAAATATATTCTAGGATGGTGATGCACAAATATTCATCTATCCACTCTCAAATGATCTTCAAACAACACTCTATGAATATAATAGAGACTAATGAATAAATTAGGCTTCTTGATGAACTCCTAGACATAAGTGTCTCATTTGAAGTCTATGTGGAAGGTATAAAACTTGAAGGCAATGGAAAAGAGGCCTACTTAAAGCACTATTAACAAACTCACTCTTCAATACAACTACCACACTCTAACACATCACATGACCTACATAGGATGGAATTATAAAAACTAGGTAAAGGAGAGGACCTGTAAAGGAAAATAAACATCACACTTTCTAAAAGTCAATAAACATAACACATTAATTCTAAAAAAGAAGTTTGTAATCAGTCCATTTTTTATTGATTCTCAAGGTTCTCAAGAAATAATTTGGTAGAGTTTTGCTACACCCAACTAAGAGATGAAAATAAAGGCCTTAAATCCTAAATATATATAATAATGGATCAAATTCATAGAGGATATGGCATGGGGAGAACATGAATGGGTCATGGATGACCACCGTTCTTTCAATTTATAGTTACAAGTAGCCTTCACACTTTTCCATGTATTGCCTATGATGATTGGTGTCTTAAATGAGCATATTTTGGGTGTTGGATTCTATTTTTAAAAAATTTTGACCCATGAAGAGTCTATGAACACCACTTATTATCCATTTCCTCTCTTTATGATAGTTATAAATTTTTGAAAAGGTCCAATTAGGCCTCATCCATGAATCATTTAGTGGCCACTTTTTCCCTAAATGTTGACTATGTTCAAGAAACTAACAAAATATTTCATAATGGCTATATATGTGAGCTTACTCACCTTAGAGGATGGTTATAGGATTTTTATGATAAATAATTAACTCCATATCAAATTTTTATGCCCATGAGCATTCTTATTTTGTTGGTTAAGTGGGTCTATTAGACAAGTAGTCTAGTCTCTTACCTATTCACCATTTGAATGGCTATAACAACTGGATCAAACCTTTAATCTAATTGATTAAGCCTATTTTCCATATGAAATATCCTACCAGACCAATAATTATTCTCTCTAAGCATCTCACACATATAATCTTACCCCACTTAGATGACTAGGTCACCTCTTCCTTGCATTTCAAGATTGCCTATTTGGTAGGGACTTAAATAAGAATTTACATGTATATTTGTGAACATTTTATGATTTGAAAAGGTGAAAAAATTCTCATAGTACCTCATCTCATTATCTTCACCCCTTGACCAAGTCCTACACCTCATTTCATGCTAAAAAATGTGGTTTTTATGGGTGTTCATACACTATCCATACAGACTAGTACCATATATGAGGTCTCCTATGAGTGGACTATATGATCCAAGTGTTTACTAGGTGATTTCAATTCATTTAAATTCATTTTCTCTAATAACTTCCCAATTGGGACCTTATTAGGGTTTTAGGGAGGATTAAGAGGGTTTTAGACTCTTAACAATGGTTCATAAAGGTTAGGATCTTAAATTATGAACAAATTCCACTGATCTATTTTAGATAATGCCCCTCAACTCTCCCAAAGTGATAAACTCACCATTCAATAGTTTTGTATGATTATGATCTTACCTAGTTGCCTCTCAAGTGAGAAAAGTGCATTCTAAGAAGTTTTAAAGCATTTTCAAGCCAAGGTGACCAATTGTGACCTCTCTCCTACAAAACAAGGTGGATCACACACATGAAACAACATGAAAAACATATCCATGTAGGTATTATATTTCATTTGATCCTATTTTGTCCTTTGCTCTAGCTTTCAAGTGGTATTTCCTTAATAAAGGTGTTAGATAAATATGTTTGAATATAAGGTTTCTAAGTTTTAACCATAATCTATAGTTATGAATCACTTAGCCACTATTTATATAATTAAAATCACCCTTTAGGTCCTTTAGAGCATTTGTATTAGCTTGAGTAAGCCATTTACCCCATCTTGTGTTCATAAAACCTTTTATTTAGGCACCTAGGCCTATATGCAAGTGTATGCCAGTCATATAGGCCCTTGTAGGTGGATAATTTTTAGTTATTTGAGACCTTAGGGACCCTCTCCTTCATAAAAAACATATAGGATATTTAGATCCTTCTCAACCCCTTACACATAGTATTAAAGTGGATCTCTCAAGCCTGATATGTAAAGTACATATTCTACACATGTTAATTAGTAGAGCATTTTGGTTTTTAGGAAACCTCAAAAGACCACTATCATTGTTCATAGCATAACTATCTCATTTGGATGCATTTTAGGTCATAGTTTCTTCATTGGGTTTGAACTAGGGTTCAAGAAGGGTTTCAAAGGTCCACCATCTTAATGATGGTTTATATAATATGGACCTCCAAACCAAAACTTCTTATCATGAAATTTTATCCCATAGACTCCTTCATATCTCTTAAATAACCTTGGGTCCCATACAAACTATACATGGATAAATGAGCAAAAGATGGTGTGTTTTAACTTCTCTACCAGGTAGCTTATGTAGGTTACAATCTTATTTTTTTTCATAGATTTGGGACCTTGAATTTGACTCACTCCCTCATGTATCTTTATTCCATAGGGGTTCCTAACTTCCCCTAAGAACCCTAGGTCTGAATCCATCTATGATGAGATATATGAGTGTTAAAAGTTACACTTGATATGGTTGTCCAAGACAATGGAGTTCAAAGAGTTTTTAATACTAAGTTTGACCATTTATTTTCATTCCCTTGTCTTAAATATCTCCCTCAAGACCTAAATCATTATTACAAATCCTTTCATGGCATTTTGTTTTCTTAGAGGTTGACACCTGCACCTGAAGTGAATATGGGGTCTTGAGGGTTCATAGTGGCTTTAGGACTTATAGTGCTTAGACTGGGATTTGGAATCTCAACCCACCTATATATTCATCTATAGCCTTAATTTTATCATGTCATCACCCTTAATCTAATCTCCATCTTTTGTACTTGTTCTTATTTTATTAGATCATCATGATAACTTTTCTCACTCTTAGGCTTGCTTTAAATACCACTGTCCTATATATATGCTTGTAACAGTCAATAATAGAGACTCAAGAAACCTATTTTACCCCATTAGAATAATGGATTCAAGGATTAGGTGGCATGATCCTAAGTTTTTACTATAGCCTCGAGGCTTGTGCTTCCCAACTATACCAATAATACTTACATACACAATCACATACTTACGTCTATATATCCTAGGTATATAGCCTAGACCAAGTAGCTTTATTTCTCAAGGGAAGCATAATGAAAAATATTTATGGGGTTTATACATGTCCTCATCTCCCTAAGACTCTCTTTTTACATGCTCTTATCACTATCATTTACTCTAGTCATGCATTCTAAACTGGCCAAGTGAGTATAATTCACTATATGTGCTTGAGCCATTCTCCTAATCATCCTTATAAACATGTTGTATTTGGAATTATTACCTCCATGTTTTTATCACCATTCTAGTATGGTTTCTCCCCTTATGTGAATATATCATCTCATGTTAAATGTTGAGGGAATAGACTATCATAGTACTATGAGTACTAAATCATGTATGTTAACTGACAAGGGGTATGTAGAACATGTTTCTGAGTTAGGAGAGTGATCTCATAGTTATAATTGAGACTGTAATGGTCTTCCTTATATTACAATCCATATACTTAAGATAGCCATCTACTTAGTAATGGATCTTCCTTACATTTGAGACTCATTTATATATAGTGGTTTGGAAGGGCCTTGAAAGGTAGATCTGAGTTATCTATTATAGGTGGTGATCATGCTCTCTCAATAGAGATTAAACTTGCATAGGTCCATTTTCTTATAGTAATAATGACACTTGATATCCTTATGGAGTATTTAGACCTTAATTTTATGTCTTGGGCTTGGGTAGAGTGTTTAGACCCGTGGGTGATGGTTGTAAGGTCACATGGAGCTTCAAACCTATAACTCAAAGACCATTTATGAGATGATTGATAGTGATGAGACCATTATATGATAGGGGTTCCTTGAGGGATCAAAATGGATACTTGAATCATATTAAAGGTGACCTAAAAAGACCCTAAGCATTTACACATACATACTTGACATATAAAAATACTTGCAGGTCATAAATCATGACTATGTGATGGGAAATGGATACCCAAGACTCTTTGAATACCTTAACTTTTTCTAAACAAACTTAGTTTCTACTAAATAAGATTGTGAAGGCATTAGAGGGTATATTGACAATTTATTAGTATATTAAGGCTATAAGGAAGTATGTTTATCCTAAAAGAATAACATTTCCATATGAATATATTATTCCTCTATTGCATTTATGGTATTCTAATTACATTCAATAGCCATCCTCATTAAGAACACTATCCTTCCTTGCAATGAAGCCCAAACATGCAAGAAGTCTAATTTTAAAGCATAATTTGAAAGATTTGGAGGTCCATATGACTATTAAAATTGAATTAAGGAGTCATAAAAAACTTCAAGACACCATCATTATACCTTCAAATACTGCTCATTCTTAGACATATTCACTAAATACCCTTTTTAACCAATGGAACCCACTTGTAGTATGTAGATAATGACATCTTATATATTTATTGCTCTTATAGGATCACACATGTGAAAAAATGGTGGAGGATACCATGGAAGGACCCTATAAGACTGGAGAAGACATAAAAAATGACTAGTTTGATCAAACAAGCTAATAATGCATTAAAACCATCCCCTTTTTTGGGCCCTATATAGATGAGGAAGGTAACTAAGTTGGTTAAATTTTTAGTGTTTATTCATACATCACTTAATACTAATCTTGAAATTAATTCCCATGATTGAAAGGCCATTACACATCCTTTCTTTGACCAAGATCCTAGAACCTCACTTTCTCTCTCTTGTATGAACTGAGCACAAACCTAAAGTACTCTATGTGGTTGTTAAATATATCGATGGAAGAAGTAGAATAGTTTTTGGCTCTTTCGGATTTGAAACACCTATATTTATATAGTAAATTCCTATTTTGAACTCCCCTTATAAACCCATGACTCCATCTCATCAAACCATACTGTACGAATTCATATAACCTTACAAACTCCTACAACCTATAAACTCCCTACATTTTCTCATGTTTTAGATCATGAATCACCATTTGTGGGTAAGAAGAGGGAAAATAGGGGTCATACAATGTTTGAAAACACATGGTATGGTTTGGGGAATTGAAGGGGCACATTTTCACATGTGTGGGGCCCACTTAGTGGTAGAGGAAGGTGTTGACTTATGCAAAGGACAAAATTATCATTTGAAATGGTTTGGTCATGGCATAATGTAATTTATGAAGGCCTTTGAGGATATTAATGGTGGTATTAGTGTCTTTTTGAGGTCAAATAACATCACATTAAGGTCAAGTACTCCCTTTTAGATAATATATATGGCTTAAAGAGAAGGTTTCAAATGGATATCACTTAAATACCTATTAAAAGATCTTAGAACATTATAAAGACATAAATTATACTCCCATATACCTATATAACATCCATAAAACTTATGATCAAGCCATACCTCATCATATTAGATGGATTTCATGATAATGTCATTAGTTGCAAGCATTTAATCATCTCCATCATGGCAAATTTGTATTGTCTTAACACATCAAAAAACATAAGGGTGACCAAAAGTGATGTTATTAGGTTCCCATGTATGGATTAACTCCTTTATAGTTTTAGAATGCCTAGTGGGACCAACATTTAAGTGAGTTAGATCATGTACTTATAGTCTTGGGAAACATTAGAGAGATTCAAGTACTTCAATGGTAGATCTGTAGGCAAATTACATGAAAAAATTGGTCATTAGATCTTCCTCAAAAAGTAAGGAGACTAAATTTATTAAGTTTTCATTGGAATTTTCTAGGATAAAGAGATATAATAGGTTTAATCCCAATCCTTCACCTCCTAACTCTCCTAGTTATACTAAAAAAAACTATTACAAACTTTACACCTCCAATGGTTAGGCATAGACTTCAAGCCTTTGGGCCCTTCAATGGTGATAGATCCTTGTATCTCAATCCGTTTGATGACATATATATATTTTTTCTTAAAATATTTCCTTATTTCATAGGGGAAAACTCAACTACCCCTATATAATATATTTCAAACATATCCAATTTATGCTCAGTCCATAATGTGACCTAAGAGAATGTTTCTATGAGATTATTGGATACTTCATTGAAAGGTAAAGTACTTCAGTGGTATAGGAGTTTAAAACCTACATCCATCAATAGTTGGGATGGATTTAGGGGACATTTTTTGTAAGAACTTTGAGGATAGGAGTGACCATCTATCTTTATTAGAGTAACTCACCATAATTACAAAGGATCCCTAAGAATTTATGGTAGATTTCAACTACAGGTTTAAAAATCTAGGATAGGATTCCCATAATCATCAATCCTACCACCAATTATTCATTGTTGTACTACCTAAGAGATCTTAATTCTGATGTTACAATCATGATATAATCCATGGGGGGAAGCACTCTACCAAAAGCTTATGAGGTGGTCATAAGGGTAGATAATTGTCTAATACAATTAGGAAAGCTTACCCCAAGACCATTCATTCATTTATTCCAATACATTCAACCCTTTATGCCTACCATTACTCCCTTACTAACACCAACCAATCATGACTAGGCAAATGTCAATCAAGTAAATAGATTGGACAAGGTTGAAGGGTTTCTCAAGGCCCAAAACAATAAGATAGTTATCTTAAATAGGAAATAAATTCCATCCCATAGACCCTACCAAGCACCCTAACAATCCTCCTATCATCCCTACCATTATATCAAACCTACCTATCAGCCCAATCAATAAGGTCAAGGGTAGATCACTAAAACAAGGACCTATAACAACTACAACCCCAATTTTGCTAGTAGTTTTAGAGACCTAGTCCCAACTTAAAATAATTATGATAAAGAGGGTCAATGGACTTATTAATTAGGGAAACTGCATGATATGTCAATAGATCCAAGTGGTGATTATTATCAATCATTTTTCATGTAACAGGGCCCAATTATACTAACACATGACAATCAACCTCCTACACAACACAGGGAAGGTCCTACTATGCTATATGGAAACACTCCCTTCATGACTCAAGCTAATATTCCAAGTCAACAAGGGAAAAGTTGAAGTAAATAACCATCTAAAACTACCTTTGTTAAATTATAAGAAGGTGAGCACTCCTTTGAATAAGTGACAGCCAATTAGGGTTAGAATGCAACCAAGGTAGACAATTTAGTTGCAACCCATACAAGGGATAAATAAGGGAAGTTGGTGATGGTTTAAGAATCAAAAGGGAAGCCTCTCCACCTTATTAACACCTAAAAGGAATACTAGTCAAAATGCAACTTCTAAGACATCATCAACTCAACACATTTAAGATGGGAAAGGGTAGAATCAAGAGGTCCTTTCATACATCAATTCACACAAACTTCAAGTAGTATTGTTGTTCCTAAGTTTAAATCTAAGACAACCACCCTTCATCTTCGAATTGTGGATTAGATTAATAAGTCTTATGTTACTATTCCTATGTGAGATACCTTGCTCATTTCAAGGCAAAAATATCTCCTTCAAGAAGACCTTTCCAAACTCCATGTCTTAGACAAGTAAGTAGAAAAGGTGGGTGTTGTCCTACCCAATTATAATCAAACTCATTAATTTGAAACACCTAAGGTAATCAAAACCCCTTCCTTATAGCGCTCTATCATTATATGTGATTCTCTAGTATATAACTACATGATAAATAGTGGGGCTATCACTTCTATCATGCATAGGTCTGTATTAGATAAATTGGGGCTAAAGTATAAACCAAATGTAAAATGGGTTTTATAATTAGATGGATCTCCCAATAATATTTTTGGTGTCCTTAAAGACCTTAAAATCATCTTGGTTTCTTGTTTAAGATGTAATAATAGTTGACCTCCCTCCCTACTTTGTGTTATACTTGTCTTAATTACATTTAATCATCTTCATCATGGTAAATTTGCATTGTCTTAACACCTCAAGAAACATAATAAGGGTGACCAAAAGTGATGTTATTAAGTTCCCATGTATGGGTTGACTCCTTTCTATTTTTTTCATGCTTAGTGGGACCAGTGTTTAAGTGATTTTGATCATGTACTTATAGTCTTGGGAAACATTAGAGAGCTTCAAGTACTTTAGTGGAAGATCTGTATTCAACTTACATGCAAAAAGTGGTCATTAAATCTTCCTAAAAAGGTACAAATATTGAATTTATTGAGTTTTCATTGTAATTTTCTAGGAGAAAAAGATATCCTAGGTTTAATCCCAATCCTTCACCCCTTAACTCTCCTAATTATACTCAAACAAACACTATTGTAAACCTTACACCTCTAATGGTTAGGCCTAGAATTCAAGCTTTTGGGCCCTTAAATAGTGGTAGACCCTTAAATTTCAATAATTTTGATGACATACCTATTGTTTCTCTTAAAATCCTTCCCTATTTCATAGGAGAAAATTCAACTACCCCTATAAAACATATTGCAAACATATTCAATTTATGCTCAATCCATAATGTGACCCAAGATAATGTGTCTATGATATTATTGGATAATTTATTGAAAGTTAAAGTAATCCAATGGTATAGGGGTTTAACACCTACATCTATCAATACCAGGGATGAATTTGGGGAACATTTATGTAATAACTTTGAGGATAGGGGTGACCATCTATATTTACTAGAGTAACTCACCATAATTAAAAGGGCTCCTTAAGAAATTATGATGTATTTCAACTATAGGTTTAAAAAACCTGAGATAGGATTCTCATAGTCATCAATCCCACCACTAATTATGCATTCTTATACTACCTATGAGCTCTCAATTCTGATGTGGTAGTCATGATATAGTCCATGGGGGGAAGCACTCTACTAGAAGCTTATGAGGTGGCCATAAGGGTAGAGAATTATTTAATCTAGCTAGGAAATCTTACCTCAAGACCCTTCATTCATTTATTCCTATAAATTCAACCCCTTATGCCTACAATTATTCCCTTACTAGCACCACCCAATCATGATCAGGCAAATATCAATCAAGCAGATAGATTGGACAAGGTTGAAGGGTTTTTCAAGGCCCAAAATAATAAGATAGTGGCCTTGGAGAGGTAGTAAATTCTACCCCATAGACCTTACCAAGAACCCTACCAATCCCCCAATCATCCCTACCCATATAAAAAACCTTCCTATCAACCTAATCAACAAAGTCAAGGGTAGATCACCAAAGCAATGCCTTATAATAGCTATGACCCCAATTTTGCTAGCAGTTTTAGAGACCTAGTCCCAACTCAGAATAATTATGATCAAGAGGGTTAATGGCCTTATTAATTGGGGTAACCACATGATATGTCACTATATCCAAGTGGTGATGATTATCAATCATCTTTCATGCAATAGAGTCTAGCTATTCTAACACATGACAATCAATCTCCTACACAACATAAGGAAGGTCCTCCTATGCCACATGAAAACACTCCCTTCATGACTCAAGCTAAGATTCCAAGTCAATAAGGGATAAGTGGAAGTAAAGAACCATTTGAAACTACCTTTGTTAAATTTCAAGAAGGTGATCACTCCTTTAAACAAGTGACATCCAATTAGTGTTAGAATATAACCAAGGTATATAATTCAATTACAAACCATTCAAGTTCTAAAATAAGGGCAATTGGTGATGTTTTAAGAATCAAAAGGGTAGCCTCTCCACCTTATCAAACACCCCAAGGGACTACTAGTCAAGATGCAACTACTAAGACATCATCAACTCAACAAGTTCAGGATGGGAGAGGGTAGAATCATAGAGGTCCTTTCATACATCAATTCACAAAAACTTCAAGTAGTACTATTGATCCTAATTTATAATCCAAGATAACCACCACTCATCTTAGAATTATGGATTAGATGAAGACGTCTCATGTTACTATTCTTATGTGGGGTACCTTGCTCATTTTGGTGTAAAAATATCTCCTTCAAGAAGACCTTTCCAAAACCCATGTCTTGGATAAGTTAGTAGAAAATTTGGGTGTAGTCCTAACCAATTCCAATCAACCTCATGAGTCTCAAGAACCTAAGATAATAAATCCCCCTCAATTCTATCTCTCTATAATTATATATATATATATATATATATATATATATATATATATATATATATATATATATATATATATTAGTACATAACTATATGATAGATAGTGGGGCTAGCACTTCTATCATGCATAAGTCTATATCAGATAAATTAAGGCTAAAGTATGAACCAAATGTAAAATTAATTTTATAATTAGATGGATCTCCCACCAAGACTATTGGTGTCCTTAAACACCTTAAAATCATCTTGGTTTCTTGTCTTAATTACATTATATCTCAATATGTAATAGCCTTTGACCTCCCTCCCTACTTTACCTTATACTTGTATAATGATTTCATTACTATAAATAGGGGGTTATCTCTCCTTTTGTTGGTCTTATATGGTTTTTAGTACTAGGTATGGGATAAAGGTTACCATAAGGTCTGAAACTATGTCTAGGTTCCACTTATAATCTTATATGCTTAACCTATCAAATGTAAATTATACTATCCTAGATGAGGATGAACACCCCAATGACCAAGAGCCCATTGAACAACTTAAATTCATATTAGATTGATTCATTGATGAATGGGAAGTAGAGAATCATGGTTATTATCCATACAAAAGCATTGAAGAGGCAATTTTATGTACATATTTTATGCATGAAGAAGGAGTTTTTATACCAAGTCTTAATAGCACAAGATAAGATCATGAAGGAGTGTGGAACTTGTTATTTGATCACTATATATCCAAGAATAGAAGTCAGGAAGGTTTTATGTTTGTCTCCCTTTCCAAGAAAATGTACCTTTTTTCCTTAAGGTTTCAATTTAGTTGCATTTCCAATACAATAGAGTATGAAGCCCTCATTCACGAGATATAATGGATAAGAAAGAAAGGCATCAAGCTCTTCAAATCCATGGGAGATAGTGATTTAGTGGTACATTAGGTGAGAGGTCAAATTTCAGTAAATAATACATTCTTTAAAGCCTACAAACATAGGGTTTGGGGACCTTTTAGAGGACTTTGAGGCCTTTGACATTCACTCCATTCCTAGAGAGACCAATCAATATGTGGACCAATTAGAAGCCATTGGAGCATATTATGACATACCAAGTGGGGTAAAATACATCAAAAAGTAGTCCCAAATCAAGGTTGTATGCATACCTTAAATCCTTGACAATGAGGTGAGATGCCAAGTGTTTTAAAATAATAATCAAATTGCATGTTTCCTACAACATGAGTCAAAAATTTTCTTAAGGAACCAAGGTAGATTACAATAGTAGTTTGGGGACTAGAGTGTCCACTTGAGGAAAAATAAATTACCAAGGGCTTGGTAACATTAGAAATCATTTTCAATGAAGATGACCAGTTAAGGAAAGATAAGGTAAGAATATCCACTAAAGAGGAACACTATGAAAAAGTTGTCATATTCAAAGATAGGTTACCCAAACTAGGGAAGGTGAACAATAAGGAAGAAAAGGCATCCTTCGTAGAATTATTCCAAGAATATTTATATTTTTTTTCTTGGGAATATCATTATTTGAAGGGGTTTAACCCTATTTTGGTTCAACATACCATAGATTTAGAGGCAAGTGCTAAGCCCATGAGATAAACTCAAAGGCATGTCAAACCCAAAATCAAGATACTTATGAAGAAGGAGTTGACAAATATTATTTAATCCAACATCATCTTTCCCTTCAAACATTATTCATGGGTGGAAAATAATTTTCCTATGAGGAAGAAGAATGGGGAGATAATGTTGTGTGTGGACTTTAGATATCTCAACAAGGTGTCACTATGAGATCACTACCCTATACCATCTATGGATTATGTTCTTCAAAGAGTTACATGTTCACAAAGGTTTTCCTTAATGGATACTCAAGATACAATAATATTTGGGTGAGGGAGTAAGATCAACACAAGACTACCTTCAAAACTAAGTAGGGTACTTATGTTTACAAGAAGATGCCATTTTGACTATCCAATGCAGGGGCTACCTTACAAAGGGAAATAGATGTGTCCTTCCAAGGGATAATAAATGAGATGGTGATAATTTTCCTTTATGACATAATTTTATTCTCCAATGAGCCCAAATATCACTTGACACATTTTAGGTTGGTGTTTGATAGGTGCAGGTAGTTTGGGGTATCTTCGAACCCAAAAAAATGTATCTTTGTAGTTCATGAAGGAAAACTTATAGGACATGTTATTTCAAAATATGGCCTCTATATTGACCCTATAAGGATAGATGAAATCCTTTCCTTATCACTACCCAAACACAAGAAGGTATTGTAAATTTTCTTGGGTAATATAAACTTCATTAGAAGATTCATACCCAAATTTGCACAATTTATGAGGTCTCTAACTCACATGCTCAAGAAACACAAGGAGTTATAATGGACTAAGGAAGGAAATAAAAGTTTTGAGGCCATCAAGTAGGCAATTTCTAAAGCTCCCAACCACCTCAACCTTGATTTCACAACCTTAAACTAGTTCATGTATGCCTTCTCTATAAGTGACACTATTTTTGCTATGCTCATGAAATAAAATAGTGAAGGCCTAAAACAACCCATAGCCTTCTTAAGTCAAGCATTGTGGGGTATGAAGAAAGGTATACCTTTATAAAAAACATGTAATTTAAATAATTAGAGGAATCAAGAAGTTCAAACACATGGTGTCTAATAATGAGATATTTGTCACAATGGTTCACCCTAGCATTAAGGACTTCATCCTTAATAGAGACTTGAGTGAAAAGAGAGTTGGTTGGGTGATAAAGTGTATGGAATATGACATAGAAGTGTAGGTTAACAAGTTGGTGATGGGTAGGGGACTATGTGAACACCTTGTAATATATGTTAAGGAAGAGAAGGAAGTGGGTTTGGCAGTCCAAGATGATAAAAAAATAGTTGTAACTACATCTCCTTCCATCTAGACCCAAGACATGGAAAAATATCTCCAAATGGGGGAATGTCCTATAGGCTTATATAGGAAAAGGAGGAGGTAATTCAGACTAAAATTCATACCTTATATATTTATTTATGGGTTATTCTTCAAGAGAGACCTTGATGACATGATTTTGAGGTGTGTAGATACTAGTCAAGTTGACAAGACTTTAGGACAATTTCATGATGGGCCTATAGGAGGGAATTTTGTAGCTAAGACCACAACATAAAATATCATAAGAATATGATATTTTTTTCTAAGTTTATTTAGGGACTCAAATGATTGGGTTAGAAGGTGTCTAGAATATGCTAAGTTCATTGGAAAGTAGAGACTAACTGCCTTACCTCTAATGCCTATTCAAGTTGAGCAAGCCTTCATGAAATGGGGCTTAGATTTTATATATATCATTAATCCCACATATAGTTATGGAGATAATTAAGTTTTGACTAATACTAATTAATTTACTAGATGGGCAGAGGCATCTACACTAGAGGAAGAAAATGAGAACTCAATTTTGGAGATCTATGATAGCCTAGTGACCAAATTTGGGGTCCCCTTTACCATCACATAAAATAATGAATTATATTTTAGTAGTGAAAAAATGAGTGGGTGGGATATTTACCATGGTATATACCTTAGTTATTCATCTAATTAATATCCACAAGGAAATGGACTAGCACAGTCCACCAATTAGAATCTAATTAGGATCATAAGAAGGATAATGGAGGACAACTAAAGGAAGTAGCACACCAAGCTAAAGAATGTTGTATGGAAAGATAGGATTAATATAAAGACATATAATAGTCACCCACCACATCTTCTTGTTGATGTAAAATAAGCAAGACTACCCATAACACTTGAGCTTCTAGCATTGGAACTTACACACCAACTTGAACTCATGGAGGGTGATGTAATGGAAGTGAGGGTGAATGAGTTAAGGGAGATGGAAGAGATAAGGAATGATGATATATATGTCATGTGGTCCAACCAAGATCAAGTTAAAATATTATTTGATAAGGTATCCTACTCAAAGACATTTAAACAAGGTGACATTATACTTAAGTGGGATGAGGACCATGCCAATCTAGGTAAGCATTCAAAATTTGATAGTCTTTAGAGTAGTCCATATGTCATTAACAAATACAAAGAGAATAATTCATTAAAATTTTCCAAATTTAGTGGTGAGTAATTCCCTATTCCTATCAATGGGATATTCCTCAAGTATTAATACTCAAATTAAAAAATTCTCTTGTACATAGTAGTTAGTTTTCTTCCTTCAAGTGTTGCAGCACATGCTTTACTAGATATTTATTTGTTATAGTTACTTACTATTATGTGTCTTTATTATTTATTGTATTTTTTTGATTTTTTTTTATTCCTTAAGGTCTCTAAGGTATTACTCAAGTGATAGTTTAGTCAAAGAGTAATCACCTAGTCATAAGTGACAAACAAAGAGATCCTGGGTCCTCTTAACCAACAAGTAGGTTAAAGTTTTAGAGTCACCATTAATGTTGACTACTTTATAATCATATGCCTATAAAGGTGTCAAAACATGCATGGGAACCCAATAACATCACGTTTATTTACCATTATTATGTTTCTTATGGTGTTAAGATAATCCAAATTTACCATGATCGAGATGATTAAATGTTTGTAATTGATGACACTATCATGAAATATATCTAATATGATGAGGTATGGCTTGATAATAAGTTTTATAGATGTTATATAGGTATATTAGAGTCTAATTTAGGTCTTCATAATGTTCAACTATCTTTAAATGAGTATTCAAGTGATATCTAATTGAAGCCTTCTCTTGAAGCCATATATATTGCTTAAAAATACACTAACCTGAAAAATACACTAAGACCACCATTCACATACTCAAAGGCCTTCATTAATTCCATTATGCCATGACCAACCCATTTCATATGATAATGTTTTCCTTTTCATAAGTCAACACCTTCATTTTCCATTAAATGAGCCCCACACATGTGAAAACATGCCCCTTTAGCTCACCAAACCATACCATGTGTTTTAAAACATTGTCTAACCCCTATTTTACCTCATATTACTTGTTAATGGTGATTAATGATCTAAAACATGAGAAAATGTAGGGAATTTGTAGGTTATAAGAGTTTGTAGGCTTGTACAGATTCATACAATATAGATTTGATTATATGGATTTAGGGGTATGCAAGGGGAGTTCAACACAGACATTTGATAAAGGAATCCAAGTTTTTTAGATCCAAAATAGACAAAAACTAGTCCACTTCCTCCATTGAGTTCTTTGGTAACCATAGATATCACTTCAGGTCTATGCTCAGTCTATAGATCAGAGAGAAAGTGAGGGTCTAAGTACATGGACAAAGGAAAGAAGTATAATATCCTTCCAATCATGGGAATTTATTTCAATATTAGTCTCATTTGCTATCTACAAAAATACTATGATGTTAAGCAAATTGGTTACCTTCCTCATTTGCATAGGGCCCAAAAAAGGGGATAGTTTCAATGCATTATTGGCTTGTTTAATCAAATTAGTGGTTTCTCATGTCTTATCTAGTCTTGTAGGGTCCTTTCATGGCATTCTCCATCCCTAGTTCATATGTTTGATCCTAAAGGAGTAATAAAGGATTCCATTGGTGAAAAAGGGTATTAAATGCATATGTTTAAGAATGAGCCATGTTTAAAGGTATAATGATGGTGTATTAAAGTTGTTCAAGTCTATTTAATTCAATTTGAATGGTCAGATGGGCCTCTAACTCTCTCAAATGATGATTTAAAATGAGTTTGTCTACATGATTGGGCTTCATTACAAGGAAAGATAGTGTGCTTGATGAGGATGGCTATTGAATGTCATTAAAATATCATAAAGGCAATATAAGAATATTTTATTCAAATTAAAACATAATTATTTTAGGATAATACTACCTCCTTATAGCCTTCATAGACTAAGAAACTATCAATCTCCCATCCAATGCCTTCACAGTCTTGTTTAGTATAAACTAAGGCCGTTTAGAAAAAGTTAAGGTATTTGGAGAGTCCTAGGTTTCCATTTCCCATCACATAGGCCTAATTGATGACCTCAAAGTGTTTTGATATGTTAGTTATGTATGTAGATATGCCTAGGGTTTTTTTAGGTCACCTTGAGTATGAGTTAAGTATCCATTTTGAGCCCTCAATGAACCCCTATCATTTGATGGTCTCATCATTGTCATTAATTTTATAAATGGTCTCTAAGTTCTAGGTTTGAAGCTCCATGTGAACTTAAAACCATCACCCATAGTTATCAGCCCTCTACCTAATCCAAAGACATAAAAACAAGGTCTAGATATCCATAAGTCTATCAAGTGTCATCAGTACTATAGTAAATGGACCTATGCAAGTTTAAGCTCTATTGAGAGAGCATGATCACCACCTACAGCAAACAACATAGATCTATCTTTTAAGTCCCTTCGAAACCTATATATGAAAATGAGTCTCAAATGTAAGGAAGGGCCTTGAATAAGTAGATGTTTATCTTTAGGAAATGGATTTAAACATAATGAAGACCATTAGGATCTCAAGTATAACTATGAGATCACTCTCCTAACTCAGAAACCTATTCCATAGACCCCTTGTTAGTCAGCATACATGATTCAATACTCAAAATACTATTGATAGTATATACCCTTAGCCTTGAATATGAGATGGTATATGCACATAAGGGGAAAACCCAAACTATAATGGTGATCAAGATATGGAGGTAATAGTGCCAAAGCTAAGAGGTCTAAATAGATGATCAAGAGAATGGCTCAATCACATACAATGAATTATGCTCACTTAGTTAGTTTAGAATGCATGACTATATTAAATGTTAGTTCCAAGAGAATTTAAAAGGAGAGTCTCAAGGAGATGAGGATATGTTTAAACCCTGTCAATATTTTACATGATGGTGCCCTTGATCAAGGAAGGTGCCTAGTCTGAGCTAAATGCCTAAGACATATATACCATAATATGTGACTATATATGTAAGTATTATTGGTAATAATTGGGAAGCAAAAGTCTCAAGGATATAGTAAAAACTTGGGGAACATTCCACTTGAGCCTTGAATCCATTACTGTTAAGGGGGTAAAAGAGATTTTTTGAGTCTCTATCCCTGATTTTTACAAGCATCTATATAGGATAATGGTGGTTAAAACAAGATTAAGAGAGAGAAAGGTTATCATAATGGTCTAAGTAAATAAGAAATATTATAGAGTATAGATACTAGATTGAGGGTGGTGGCATGATAAGATAAAGGCTACAAATGCATCTATAGGTTGGTTGAGGTTCCAAAGCCTAGTCTAAAAATTGTAAGGCCTAAAACCACCATGAACCCTCAAGACCCCATATTCAATTTAGGGGTAGGTCCAAACCTATAAGAAAAATAAATTCCATGAAAGGATGTTTAATGATGAATTGCATCTTAAGAGAGATATTTGAGATAAGGCAATGCAAATAAATGGTCAAACTTAGTCTTAACACCTCCTTGAACTATATTGCCTTGAAAAACCATGTTGAGTGTCACTTTCAAAACTCATATCTCTCTTCACAAAGGGACTCAAACCCAAGGCTCTTATGGGAAGTTGGGAACCACTATGGAATCAATATCCATGAAGGAGTGAGTGGGATTCAGGAGCCCAACTCTATGAACAAATGTTAAGACTATAACCTACATAAGCTACCCAATAGAGAAGTCAAAGCACACCATCTTTTACTCACATATCCATGTATAATTTTCATGGTACCTAAATATATTTAAGATACATGAAGGGGTATATGGGATAAAATTTAATGATAAGAAGTTTTGGTTTGGAGGTATGTACTAAATGAACCATCATTAAGATGGTAGACCTCCAAAACCCTTCTTAAACCTAGGTTCATACCCAATAGATAAATTATGCCCCTAAATGCATAAAAATGAGGTAATTGAGATATGAAATAGTCCTAATGGTCTTCTTAGGTTCCCTAATCACACATACAAATTAGCCTCGAGAAAAACACATTAAGCCTGTGTGTAAGGGGTTGATAAGGATCTGCATATACCATATGTTTTTGAGGAAGGGGACTTACGATATCAAATAATTATATATTTTACACCTATAGGGATTTCATACCTAACATGCACTTGTAGACATGTGTAAGTTCCTAAATGAAAGATTGTATGCACATAAGAGGGGGTAAATGGCTTGTTCAAGCTAATATAAATTCTCTAAAGGCCTTAAGGGGTTATTTTAATGATTAAAATAGTGGATAAGTGATTCATAACTCTAAATTAGGGTTAAAACTAAAAAAAAATGCATTTAAACCTATTTATATAGCACTTTCCTCAAGGTAATGCCACTTAAAAGCTGGATTAGAGGGAAAAAATGATGATATGACATCTCAAACATACATGGAGATGTTTATCATGTTGTTTTAGGTGTGTGAGCCACCTTGTTTTGTAAGAGAGAGATCACCCAAGAGGCAACTTGACAAGATCATAACCATACAAAAATATTACATTGGGATTTAAGGACTTTGGGAGAGTTGAAGGGCCTTGTCTACAATATATTAGTGGCATTAGTTTAGAGGTTAAGGTCCTAACCTTTATGAACCATTGTTAAGAGTCCAAAACCCTCTTAAACCTTCCTAAAACCCTAATAAGAACCCAATTGGGAATATATTGGAGAAAATGTATCCAAATTCATTGAAACCACCTCATAAACACTTGTTTCATATAATCCAATTAGATGAGACCTCAACTATGGTACTAGTCTATGTGGACAATGTATGCACACCCCCGAAAACTATAATTTTACAATGTTTTGAGAAAAAAATGAGGTAAATGAATTTTTAAAGGTTAAATATCATTATAGGAGGTATTATGAGACTTGTTTCACCTTCTCAAATCATAAAGTGTTCACAAATATACCTAGAAATGCTTTTGTAAGTCCCTACCAAAAAATCAGTCTTGGAATGCAAAGAAGAGGTGACCTAGTCATCTAAGTGGGGTAAGATTTCATGTGTCAGATATTTAGAGGGAAAAAATATTACTTTGGTAGGTTTTTTAATATTGTAAATAGACTCACTCAGTTAGATCAAAAGTTTTATCTAGCTCTAATAGCCATTCAAATGGTAAACATATAAGAGACTAGACTACTTATCTAATAGGCCCACTTAACCAACAAAAGAAGGATGCTCATGGGAATATAAAACTAATATGGAGTTAATTATTGATCATAAAACTCATTTGATTATCCTCTAAGGTGATTAAGCTCCACATACATGTCCATTATGAAGGATTTTGGCAGTCTCTTGAACATATTCAACATGTAGGGAAAATGTGTCCACCAAATACTTCATGAAGGAGTCTTAAATGGACCTTTTCAATGCTTTTAAATATCAAAAAGAGAGGGAATTGACCAATATTTGTGTGCATAGTCTCTTCATGGGTCAAACTTTTCTAAAAATAGTCTCCAATGATAAAAAAATGCTCATCAAGACACCAATCAACATAGGCAATGCATGGAAGAGTGTGGAGGCTACTTGTAACATCAAATTGAAAGAATGGTGTTAATTAATTACCCATTAATGTTATCCCCATGTGATATACTCTTTTATTATAATCCATTCTTATATATATTTAGGCCTTAAGGCCTTTATTTTCATCCCTCAATGGGTGTAGTGAAACTCTATCAAATTATATCTTGATAACCTTGAGAATTAATAAAGGATTGATTGAAAAATTATTTTTTAGAATTAATGTGTTGTGATTTTTAACATTCCAAAAGTGTGATGTTTATTATAATTTTTAGGTCCTCTCCTTTACCTAGTTGTTATAATGTCATCTTATGCAGGTCATGTGATGTGTTAAAGTGTGGAAGTTGTATTGAAGAGTGAGCTGGTTGATAATGCCTAAAGTAGGCCTCTTTTATATTGCCTTAAAGTTTTTGACCTTACACATAGCCTTCAAATGAAACAATTATGTCTAGGATTTCACCAAGAAACTTTTTTAAGTCATTAGTCTCTATTTGATTCATAAAGTGATGTTTGAAGATCAATTGAGAGTGGATAAATGAATATCAGTGCATCACCATCCTAGAATAGATTTCCTTTCATGTTTTCACTCTATCTCTTTTCAACCCAACATCAATATGTCTTATATATTGAGCTTAAGTTTATGTACCAGGTGAGATATCCCCATAACCTATAGTTTTGGTCCTCCTATATGTCACCCATTACCTTTAGACCAATCCCATGTTACCCCAAGCTTGAAAGGAAATGAACCATCTTATTTTAAGGGTAAAAATTGGAGTGTTAAAAATTATTTTGTAAACTTATATATTGATGTTATGTATAATTATTTTAATTTTTAAATATTTACATTTGAATTAGTCCTTATGTATTTGACTTACAATGTTATCAAAATTTATTCATACTTATCATGCATATTCTAATTTTCAAAATTGAAAAACTAAGTGATAAAGTATTATATATTAATGGTGCACCAAAAACATCCCTCTAAGCATGATCTATCTCTCTGATGCATGATCAAGATGACATTTCATTTTCCATAAACCACATCACATTATAACATTTACAAAAAATATGGCCATCTCTATGCTAACCAAGGATGTGCATCTCCTAATGTAAGCATTTACCATCTAGTCATACCACATGATATATCCAAAAGATAAAAAGAAGTTAAAAAATAACTATCAAATAAGATAATAGAATCATGGAAAAAATATCAATATCCATATTCTGCTTAATAGATCTACATCTAACATCTCAACATGAACTAGTAGTCAAATCATGTATAACAAAAGAATATTAGAGTCTATGTATAATATTAATAAATATAAATGAATGTCATAGATATATATAAATAAAAATATTATATCATGAGAGTATATACATCTCATACATAACAAAAATATTGATCTATAACCAAAAATTAGTTTTGTCTTTGTCCATCCTATTATCAATCTGGAGTGTAGCCTATTTGAAGATGTGTAAGGCACACCTTCTCTCTAGTTGATACAATTAGGTCTTATAAAAGTTTGGGTGACTCAATATTGAGAAGAAGCTCTAGAGAAGGTTGGTTCCCTTAAGATCTAATACTAAAACTAATCTATTTTTTTGCTTTTTAGGTTGAAAAGGGAAGAAAGAAACTGAAATGGGAAATTATATCTAAGGGGTGATGCACCTAAATGGTTTTTATTCTTTGAATTTTTTTTTGAAACTAAGTAAGATACACATATGAACCAAAAAGAAAGTCTTTAGTAAATCCTAAACATAAGTGTTTCAAAATAAGGCTTCATAGAAGTTGCAATGCAATTTCTATTCCTAGCTCTTCAGTTGACCTGTAGAGGATGTGATTTTCATAATAGGTGTGGAAAGGACCTACAATAAGGGTATATAGATACCAATTTTATTCTGGTACATAGTGAAAAATACACTTTATTCTTCTATCAACTCATATGTAAAAGATCTCCTTTATTGACAAATGATGTCAATTACAGTTTTGTTCTAACTCCAGGAATTATAAAAATGGCTTGAAAAAAGCTAACATATATGTATAAATTATAACTTCAGCCAATGTGGTGTTTATTTTAGATAAATATTAGTCTTTCTTAGTTAACTTAAGACTAACTCCTTTTACAATATTAAAACAATTATCAAAAATCTTTAAACTCCACAAAACATGCATGTATCTTCAAATTTTGGTGTAAAAGGGAGATGGTGGGCCCATTGATAAGTCAAACCTCATTTTCATGAAATTATACACCAATATTAGATGGATAAATCCACTTGAAGTTATTTGAAGCTGAGTTGGAATGTGAAGGAACACTTCTTACATGAGATGACATGGAATTAGCTAACTAGTAAGGACTAGTCAACTCCCTTTGAACTAAACATGCTTCAAGTGGCAGTTGAATTCTTAAAAATATGCATGAATATTTATGGTAAAAAAATATATGAATAATTGAAACTCATTTTTAACTCCTTGATAGCCAATTTCAATGACAAACTCAAACTTGACACTTGATCAATTAAGCCTACTAGGCCAAAAATGCCTAAAATCCAAACTAAGCATTTGGACTGCATGAAAACTAAAACAGGACATCATAAAACCTAAAAAAACAAATATACGAGATCTAGAACAAATTTTATCATCACAAGATATGTGATTTTGATGAGAAAACTCTCACCATTCAGTTATAGGGTTGACTAGGCCCATTTTACTCCATTTTCCTATAGATTGACCATTTTGATTGAGATGGTAATGACACTTAAAAGAATATTTATGACCAATTAAAGATTTTAGGATGAATAAAAAGTCTCAGGATTCAAGATCCATTGATTATATTCCATTGAACTACCTTTTACTTCATTTTACATTTTTTTTTCCATAAAAAACATGTTTTTTGCCCTCACACACACACACACACACACACACACACACACACACACACACACACATATATACACACATACACACACACACACACATACACACATATACACACATCCTTATATATATATATATATATATATATATATATATATATATGAAATTTATAGAATACTATCTGAGTTTAATTTATGTTTAAAAATGTTTTAGGTTGATCCATGATGATTTTATGGAAATAAAATCCTTTTTCTCAAAACTAGTTTTTAGGGGTTTAGGAGGGTTTTAAAGTTGAATCTTCACAATTATGATTCACGAAGTAAAAAAATCTAACTCCTAAACTCTTTCAATTGATGTGTAACAAAATAATCCACTTAACATCCTTGAAAGGATTGGATTCTCATGCAAAAGATATGAAAAGTTACCATGTGGAGGATCTTTGCCTATAGGGTTTAGCTTGCATTTTGGGCTATCTACACTCTAAAAAATTATTCATAAATCATATCCCTTAAAAATTATAATTACATAGGGGTCCTCAAAACATACTAAGAGTTTTCAACCAAACTCCACATGTGGTAAACAATATGAGCATCTAAACAGGAGGCATAAAAGGTGTCTAGAACTGCAAAAAGAGAAAATCTTCACCAAGATGAAAATGACTCTTCCATTGATTAAAAAATACTAAAAAAATAATAATTAGACCTGTAACATTATATCAAAACATTTTTAAATCATATTTTTCTTGAAAAGTAAAAAAACCACTTTTGGCCTATATGCCTATTTGTTTGTATAAGCATGTATGAACATGGTTTGCATAAAATTTGGAGTTAAAACACTTGTAAAATATATAATTATGATGTAAAAACATCATACCATTCTTATGAAACTTTTACCTAGGCTTAGAAGCATTTGTAGTACTCTAGAATGATGCCTACTCCAATGCTGATCTCAAAAAGATATGCTAAAGTCTGAGACAAAACATAAAGTATCTCCACTCATACAATGGCCATGAAAATTTTAAATAATATTATTCAACTCATGATGACCATGTGCACCAAATTTCAATTCCTAGTTCTACTTGTAACTCCTAGAATCCTTAATTTTCTTTTAAAATTGACCCGTCTGTATGGACTACCTAAAATTTTGGCTAAGTTTTACATATTTGAAAATGTTTTCATGGTGTTTGGAGGTATTCAAGGTCAAAAACATATCCATAAGGCTTAAAATTATTTTCAATAGTTTGTAAAACTCCTCTACCCTTGTTTCAAACTTGTCAAGACCTCCAACAAGGCAATCAAGCTTCTCATGACTATGTACACATTGATGTAGGTGGGCATTGGTTAGGTTTGAAAAAAATTTAGAGGTCAATCCATCTTCAAAAGTTGTTTTAAGACCATTTAGGCAAAAATAGATATATTCATGCATCTTCTTTATGGTTATTGACTAGTTTCAAGCTTATTAGGCCTTGAACTAGGTATATTCTCTATAATTTCCTGTAAGTGCATGAGGAAAGGTGATCCAACTATAATCATGATTTTTAGAAATACCTCATCCTCTCCTAGTGTTTTAAAATCATCATCATCTAGTTGAGACATTTTCCTGAGACATAAAACCTCTCACTAGGTCACTATGCTTTCTTCATTGATGGTTGTAGGTAATGATTTTGCATAAACTAGTTATATATGGCTCTTAGGCCTATTTTAGGATGCATTAGGGATCTAAGGGTGCATATACATCATGTTAAAAATGAACTATTTGTCATTTAAAATCCTTTAAACCTTGACCTTATGAACCTCCTTCAATGCATGATTTGAAGGTCTTAAAACCAAAGAAACCTTCCCCTTGGTATTATGTCCTTACTTGACTATAGGTGTAGGGTATCTTAATGTCTGAAGGTAGATATGATTAAAAATTAATTATACCATGAAAATCATAATTATTTTTTCCTTTGAAACAACTCTTCCTCCTCGTTATTCACTAATCTCTTCCTCCATTACCATAGACCTTCCTTTCACTATACCTAACTATCTTGACTATCTTATACGGATAAAGAATAGGGTTGAAAGCATAGTCTTACCCTCAACCCCAAATTTCAAGATAATTAACATTTTCTCACTTTTATGAAATATATTAACAATTTTAAACCCCTTCTCAAATATCCTATCATGATCAATGGTTTACTCCTTTATCAAATTTGCTAACGTGGTTGTAGGGTTCCATGAATTGGTTGTAGGATACCTATACAAGCTTGTATGAACTATACAAGGCTATAGGTTAGTTTTTATTATTAACCCTATATAAGGCCTCTTGAAACTTGAAATTATTGGGGATCTTTCTCTCCTTATGAGATTGATAACACTCTAATATATCACACCCTTAAGAGTTCAAAACCCTAAGACATCCTTCAAGTGTCAAACATCCTAACTAATTTCTTATACAAGGTAGTTGTAGGTGCATTTAGAATTTGGCTATAAATTATCATGCTTGACTATAGGCAATCCTTTTCTATGACTATATGCTTTATTTAACTCCATACCTTCTACCTATTTCAAGCTTCATGAGGTTGAGGTCCTCAAGGTTAGTAATGCCTATTAATGACCAAACAAACCTTTTGAGCCTTGTTATGACATATATGGTGTTAGTATTTTATAGGTATATTTACTCAAAAGAGGCCTATAGGGTTACATTTATACTTGGTTCCTTTCCTACCACCTATATAGGTGATTGAATCAATCATGAAATAGAACCTTAAAACCTTGATTATTCCATTATAAGATAATCAATACAAAAAAAAAAAAAAAAAAAAACTTTAGAAAGATGACTATATGTGCCCTATACCAGTTGCAGATGATTGTGATGCCATATTATATGGATGATGGCTGATTGTACTCTTAGGTAAGATCCCATAAATGGTAATATGATATATATTCCTTGATTGTAATGGATGAAGGTAATTGTCAAGATTATCATAATGAAAACCTTAATTTCAATCTTTAGCTATTCCTTATACCCTCATAATCAATGATTTGACTATGAACTACTATAAGCATCTACTTAAGACTATATTTGATTCTTTATATATGATTACTCTTCCCTTAATACCCATGGAGTCTTTGATCTCTTGCTCTCTTATGATACTGATCCTTTCTCTTCATAAGCTTGATTGGATAATTATACTTAGACCATCCATGAAGTGATCTCATTCTAAGGGTGACCTTCTTGAAGAATCAATAATGTGTTGAAACCTTATAATAGGTGGTCAAATAGGTTTATAGATGAAATTTCCTTAGTAGTACTTGTAACTCAAGGATAATTGTTCATTATGCTTGTATCAAGAATGAAAGGTGAGATAGATTTAAGTGTTTTTGTCCACATCATGATGTCCTCTTTTAAGATCCATATATCACTAAAAAAGACTGTATATGCCATATTTGTACAGATAGGGGACTATTTATGACCTTAAGAAAGGCTCAAAGGCATATTTGATCTTCATTCCTCTTCATGGTTGTTTGATGAGGTCACCTCCAATGACCATTACATGAGGATTTCTTAACCTATCAATCCTTGATTGATGTCCTTCATAAAATATGATTGTAAATTGTTGTTTGTCCTTTCTCATGACTATTATATGTCCTTTAATAGCCTACAAACACTCTTTGTCATGCTCATATTGATCCTTGGTCAAATTTTAGCTCCTTTTATGATGCTAACATGAAATGGGGATGGTGGAAGAGTGAAATATGGTGAGATATGATGAAAACACAAGAATGGAGATTGAAATAAGTGAAAACATAGTGGAAAAGGTAGAGTATGGCAGTTTAATGAGGTGAAAGAGATGGAGGTAGGAAAGGAGCATGAGAAGACTAGAGTAAGGAGTCAAAAGCAAACATGGAACTAAATCATCAAAAAACATAATTTTTGAGGCCATTAGAGGAGTATAAGGAGGTAAATTTGAAACATGGTTTTCTCAAAAAACCTTAAAATTTGTGAAATCCTTACTTTATGTTAAACTAGCTCCATTAAGACACCTTGATAGCATGGAGATGGGAATTATTGGCCATAAAACAAGAAGAATATATGATAATTTAGCGTATAAATAATGAAAAATTGATGTAAACCTTAAAAAACACAAATTTCTTGAAAATTTGAGGTTGCCTTCCTCTTCAAGGACTTTACAATTAAACTTTTAATCTTCTCTACATTGGAGATCAAATGGCTAAGTTTGTGACATTTGTTTGACCTTGAATTGGATGAATAACACCTAAAAGAGGCCACAAAAATCTTCACCAACTATAATTTTCTTGTAATGACGTCCTAGGTTAGATAAAATGGAGAAAATTCGTTGCCCTTTTGGTTACAGGCCTACAAACTTTGACCTATCCTTAACTAGATGGTTCATGAGCTTGGAGAGTCCAATTGAGGAACAACTTAGATCATCAGGAAGTACTCTGAGTCTAATTTCTTTTCCCTAAATTTTAAATCTAAAATCTTCCTTAGTAGTCTATACCACTCCCAAACCTATAGGCAAGTCTCTCTATGTTAAAAAGTAAAGTGTCAATATAAGGCTCGTTTAGGGCCTATATGACCATTAATTTCCATGAAATTGCTAATAAATCTCATATATGTCTTATTGAATATATCCCCTACTATGGTTTGTATAAAATCCATATGACATCCATACTTCTCTTATAAAATGAAGGAAAATAATAAGCTCTTTTTTGCTTTTAAAAGACTACCAAATCCTTCCATCACTTGGGAAATAAAATTTGAGAATCATCATGTGTTATAACATGCAAAAATGGACTTTTAAACCTTTTCCATATTTTAAACTACCTCAGTGTTATAATATTTACATCATAAGATGTAATGAGCCTTGAATCCTAGTATTCTCTCCCTATGTCATAGTTAAATCTACCCATATACCTATTACATCCCACTATTGACTTAAAATATCTACTACCCTAGCACCAATCTCCCACTCTAACCTATATATCATGTCCTAGTGCTTTTATGATCTAGCTATTCCTAAGGTCTATGCCTCATCTATACCTTGGTTTATGCCCTCAATGTCTACTTATACCATACCAATATTTGTATTAGGGCCTTGCCCTTTATTTCTACCACCATGGTTTTCCTCTATCTTAAAACCTAAATATATAACTAATGGTGTAAACTATGCACCTAGGTTTTACAGAACTTGAAAAAACACATGCTACACCAGGATCCCCATTACCTATTATTCAACCTACTACAAGGTCACTTATACAAACTTAGGATGTATGACTTGTGTCCTAAACTATCCCTATGCTTGACCCTATCCCTATACATGTGCCTATCCATATGGAATAACTTGTCCATGTTTTGATGCCTAGCCCTATCTTGGTATCTGATTGTATGGTGGTGCTTGTATCAAAGTCATCCTCTATCTGACCCACCTCTAGTGTTATCTTATATAATAAACCTATGCCAAGTCAATCTTATATGATTCAAACCTACCCACCATGATATGTAAGTTTATATCATCCCAACATCTATCATCACACTAACATAGTCCTACACTATGGGCTACACTACTGCATAACTCTCCATCACCTTTGCTCTTAGCATATGTGACCCTTGCTAATATATCTCTTAGGTCATGTGGGGAAAGAGGTATTAGGCCTCAAAAATATCTTTCTAAAAAATAAACTACCACTATACATGGTTTGAATTCTACCATTATATTGTAAAGTCATGTTGGTTAGTGATATAACATGGTATCAACATGTATCATGTAACAAAACCATTCTCTAACCAGCCAAACTATAATACCATGCAAGGACACTAGATAAATGTCAGGAATCTAGAACAACAAACATGCTCTGACTCCACTGTTAGGACCACAAAAGCACCATTGATTACCAAGCAACTTAATATGTGGAATTAACCAGAAGTAACAAGTAACTAGAATTTGGAAATAACACATAATATGAGAGACAATACCCAATTGTATTAATACTCTTCCAGAAGGAAATACAACAAAGAAGATGCCACCTTCTTCCTTACACACCTCTAGGGCACAAATAGTAAATCTCTTCAAGAGCTCACTCTCTCTCTTACAGTCCCAACACATAACTCAAACATAGAGTTGGTGTTTACCTCCATCTAGTCAGTATCACTACTGCCAGTACCACTAGTCAGTATCGCTACTACCAGTACACAAGTGCTCCACTCACTCCACAAGTGCTACACGCACTCCAAGTACTCAATGTACTCCAAGTAGATCTCACCTGATCTTGCTACCTATTGTGTTGCCTATCACCTTTGACCTTGCTATCCTGTAGATCCACCTTAGACCTTACACACACAAACACCTACAAATCAACTGATCTTACTTACCATGTAGATGTCTCTACACCCTGAAGAACCCTTGTCCTTGCCTCACCAAGTCCTTATGATTCTTCAACCAGTACCCTGGTGGATCTTTTCCCAAAAATTGCATAACCTGTAGGTCTCCCTGATCATACACACTCGGTACCCTTATGGAACTAGGAGGAGCTACCCTTGCTCTCTTCACTCTCAGAAGGAGCTAACCAAGCTAGAACAAATTACAATACAACCCATGAGTCTATTATATAGATCTTATGCAAACAATAATCAGACACCTAATTACAATAATTAGATCTATAGCTCCAAGGCTAAAATTAGCCTTCTACATGCAAACAACTGGTTCGTTAACAAATTATTCATGTAATTGATAGTTCCAAAACCACACAGGTGATCGACGTTGGTCCCTGTCTAGCTAGAGATGACCGACGTCAGCTAATACCTGACTAATGTTAGTTTGCTCTGCACTGGTTATGACCAATGTCAGTTGATCAGACTGATATCGGTTGCTCTGTAACTTAGCAACCTCTCAATAACCTCCTCCATATCTGCATCAGTGAAGATTTTAGCTCCACAACCTAACAATCTCCCACTTAGAGATAAATAGCTGCATTGTACCTATACCTGTACACCATCTAATTTGTTTCCTAGCTTGTATCCCTGTTCAAGTGCAATCCTGAAGACCAACCACCACACAACCTATGGTGCACCTCCTGTCATCCAAGTAACCTACCACATCTGAACCTATAAACCCATGTAGTGAATTCTTGACCCTACATAGCATGTATACCTGCTGCTGGTCCCTCTCAAATACCTGAGAACCCACTTCCTCGAATTGGCTCCTAACTCTCTGATAGCTCCCACTACTAGGGAAAACTTAGGTCTATACCAGACCTCATGTGATTTTAGACACTGAATTGTCTAGCCCTTGGTGTGCTCTAGTTTTGTATCCTATGTATTGAACCTCGCCAACACCTGATTCACATTAGCTCCCACTGGAGACAAAATCAACCTGTGATCTTCCATGTCTCTCATGCCAAAGAATTTTGGTGCTCCCAAATCCTTCATGGAAAACCATTGAACTAACCTTACCTTTAGCTCAACAAAACCCTATATGTCTAAACATTCAACTAGCATATCACCCACATACAATAAAAGGATAATGTTGCGACCATCATCCACCTGGTAAGACAAACACAATGGTTACACTGACATTGACTAAAGCCATGCTTTGTCATCCACCTATCAAACCTGTACCACTATCCTGCAGCTTCCTCAAGACCATATGACCTGGCCTTCTATCTCACATGTCCATTCTTTCTATTCTTTAACCAAGGTATCCATGTGTATCTCAGTGCTTTTATCTCGACTAACAACTCTACCAAATTTGCCATTTGGTTCTTCTCCAAAGAAATCATGCCATGCTCCCACTGTTTCCTGGATCCTTCCTACTCTACAGTGAGCAACAAGTATAAAGAAGAGGAATAATGAATCTGAGGCTTGCTTACCCTATCAGTCCTCCACATGGGCATTTGAGACTCCTTGACAGCTTGCTATCTGCCCAAAATCTATTCCAGTGATCGACCTCAGTCACCACATAGTCTGCATCCGATCAATTTCGGTTCCATGCCACTGTCCAAGTCACCAACGCTGGTTATCCTATTGACATCAGTCTCCACCTACCTAACACCACCAACTTTGCCTATTTGCACATGACCGATGTTGGTGCCTATCTATTTGATGTTGGTTTTACCTAATCGATGTCAGTACCTGTGTTTGCCTGAGTGATGACTTTTTAATCGTGAGCTCTCTTTGGATCAAAACCTTGTCCAAACTACCCTACTCAGAAGTATCCAGTCCCATCCACTAATCTCTATCCATCATCTCCTCCATAAACACTAAGGCTTTCCAGTTCTTAAGTTTGTCAAATACATCTGACTTCCTCTTAAGAACATGCATCTCCTTCTTGCTCAAGTGACCAAGCCTACAAAGCCACGTTCTCACAACAAAAGAAGAATCAGTAATACAAGCAAGTAGATAAAGAGTACCTACTTTCTTACCACCTGCTAATTCAAGTGCATCCACTGTGAGAGTTCTTGTGCATCTCTCATCACCCAACTTCCCTAAAGAAATTAGCTGCATCTTTAAGACTGGGACCTGCATGACCTTCTTCAACACCCATGTGTTGGCCGCCTGCAATTTCAGCTTCACTTCCCCTTTGCCAATACTTTTACAAGGCTCACCAACCCCTCTATATGGGGCTGTATGGAAAGAGGCAATAGAATCTATAAAACAAGATTCTACTTTATCCAAGGAACATCCCAGAGCATCCTATTCAACAACACCAGCAACATCTGCTTCTTCAGTTCTTTCATGCTGATCTTCTACCAAGCAACAATATTTATTTACCTGATATTTCTTTCCATAACACCATAATTGACCATTTGTGCTTTTCAATTCCTCCATTCTTAGCTTACTTTCTTTTGCCATTGCTCTACTCCCACTCAATCAGAAACCCCTGAGAGTGACCTGTAATCAAACACAAAATTGCTCCCTACAACCTTAGATCTGATACCACTTGTCAAGAATCTAGAATAACAAACATGCTCTGACTCCACTGTTAGGACCGTGGAAGCACCATTGATTACCAAGCAACTTAATATGTGGAATTAACCAGAAGTAAAAAGTAACTAGAATTTAGAAATAACATAGAATATGAGAGACAATACCCAATTGTATTAATACTCTTCTAGAAGGAAATACAACAAAGAAGATGCCACCTTCTTCCTTACACACCTCTAGGGCTTCCACACCTCTAGGGCATAAATAGTAAATCTCTTCAAGAGATCACTCTCTCTCTTATGGTCCCAACACATAACTCAAACATAGAGTTGGTGTTCACCTCCAACCAGTCAGTATCACTACTACTAGTACCACCAGTCAGTATCGCTACTACTAGTACACAAGTGCTCCATGCACTCCACAAGTGCTCCATGCACTCCAAGTACTCAACGTACTCTAAGTAGATCTCACCTAATCTTGATACCTATTGTGTTGCCCATCACCTTTGACCTTGCTATCCTACAGATCCACCTTAGACCTTGCACACACAAACACCTACAAATCAACTGATCTTACTTACCATGTAGATCTCTCTACACCTTGAAGAACCCTTATCCTTACCTCACCAAGTCCTTATGATTCTTCAACCAGTACCCTGGTAGATCTTCTCCCAAAACTTGCATAGCCTATAACTCTCCCTAATCATACACACGTGGCACCCCTATTTAACTAGGACGAGCTACCCTTGCTCTCTTCACTCTCAGAAGGAGCTAACCAAGCTCAACTCAAAACTAGAACAAATTACAATACAACCCATGAGTCTATTATATAGATCTCATGCAAACAATAATTAGACACCTAATTACAATAATTAGATCCACATCTCCAAAGCTAAAATTAGCCTTCTACATGGAAACAACTAGTTTGTTAACAAATTGTTCATGCAACTGGTAGTTCTAGAACCACCTAGGTGACTAACATCGATCCCTGTCTAGCTAGAGATGACCAATGTTGGCCGATACCTGACCGATGTCAATTTTCTCTACACTGGATATAACTGACGTCAGTTGATCAAATCGATGCCGGTTGCTCTGCAACTCAGCAACCTCTCAACAACCTCCTCCATGTCTGCATCAGTGAAGCTTTTAGCTCCACAACCTAATAATAAAATCCTCATCCACCATCTCATATATGGCCCTTTCATAAAAATTTAAATATCCCCTATGGCTTCATAGGCCAACACTTGTCTAATACCAACCAAAGGCTAGAGGATCATGTGCTCCTCATTGCATCCATTAGCCAACTAGTTACTCTATCATAATGTGATCCAATACCAAACCTATAATAGTGTGTTATGATCAATTATCCAACCCCTATGATAAGATACCATGTATAAGTCATTGTATAATTTCACTAAGACAATAGGTGCCCAAGAAAAGCATGTTCTTAAGTCCAACATATCTCAAACTATTGCTATCAAACCAATATAGAAGTGCCACCCACTCTTGTCAAAAAACAAGAGGTTGATGATAATGACCATCAATATGACCAACTCAATGGGTACTAATGCTTGTACTAGTGTTATTCCATCACCTTCTGGTAAAACATTTAGGTCCTCAAGTGTGTCAATATAGATAAACCCATAATATATCATTATATTTGTTACCTCGATTAGATCCTTGAGCATGGTTATCCTACCTTACTCCATTTTACTAAATCAAAGGTACCCAAATCAAGAGATAAAAAATATGCCACACATCCTCCAAGGTCATATTCACCTCACCTATCAGTAGGTGAAAATTAGATGTTTTCAAATTCTAACACTCAATTAGCACTAACAAACACACCTTATCATCCCAGATCATTGGCATCTTTGTCACATATATTAGGCTTACTATCTCGATAAATGTACTAATTCCTTTATCATAATTCATATCCATCATAAAACTCATGAGAATTGATTTTACACTTTGATCACATCTACGTGCTCCTATAAATAAGGAGTGTCAAAATCAATTCATTTATGTACTTAACTTTTTCTAGATTGATTCACGTTTTCACTTTCTTCCATCTAATATTTATATCCTTCTAACCTATTTCAATTTTTCTTCTACAAACTTATCTAAAAATTCTATTTTCAACAAGTCCACCATTTCAAAGGTCATTCTTGTTGACAATAATTATCAATATAATCTCATTGACTATATTGATCTCCTTATTATTTACATTTTCGCATGAAAACATAATTTCATCAATTTATTGGCATTGCCATTATTTAGGCAATTTTACCATTATGGCTACTCTCTTCTATTTTCATGATACCACTCTTTGGCCATGACCTTGTCATTTAGACAATAATATCATTGTTCTTGTAGTTAATCCTATAATTTAATTGATAATCCCACTATTATTATGAGGGATTAAGCCAAATTCATTTTTTTAAATGGTGGATTCACCATTTCAACTTTTTCTAAGGCCTAATAAATACAACAAATGATAAAATGGACAAATTAAAGTTGTAATTACCGATGCACCACTCCATGTGAATCAATGACACTCTCTCACTCACTTGCCCAAATATCTATGGTGTAGAATATTGGCCATTTTATTCATCTACTTTGTGTGCAAAACCCAATCTCTAGAGTTATATAAGGTGAGGGTGAAAACGAATAATTTCCACCCCCTTTGGGGGGTAATTTTATGGCCAATTTTTTTAATTTTCCACCTAGCCCTCTTTGTGATTTATTATTCTTCCCAGAAAGACTATTTTTACTTGATTTATCTATTTTTCCTCATTTATTCCAATTACTCTTTTTTTAGCCTCTTTTGTTGAAACCCATGCTATTTTCTTATTTTCAAGGGCCCATGTATCAGAATTATTATTTTTCCTTACCCTCAAGGGGGCATTATGGGCCTCCCAAAAACCATTTGGGGCATATTGTGATCTTTTTTTCTACAAATCAATTAAAATTAATGAAAGTAGAATTGAAGTTATTTCTTCTAATTGTGATCATTTTAAGTGACCTTTTTATTATTTTAAAAGTTATTTATTTATCAAAGTTCCTCATCATGACCTTTCAAACATGGGGAAAGTATAGGCATCCTATTATCACCACTATCATGTCTATATTACAAGTCAAAATGACTTCCTATAATAACACACAAACAGGACAAAATACCATTGAAATGCTCTAATTCCTCCACACACATCACATGTAACTTTTGAAATGTATCAATGTATCCCTAATTAGAGAATGGAACTATAACAAACTACCAAATTCATTTAATTCAATAAGATTCAAATTATTACTTCATAGGTAATGTTTAGGGGCAATTATCTGAAGTGAAATATTTAAATTTTGACATTGAATAAAGCACCTAAAGGTAATTCAAGATTAATTAACTAGGTAAATCAAATCATTTGGCTAAACTAAAAATACTTGAAAATGAGCTACTTATCTAGTTATGGCATATTCAAAGTTCAAAACATATTTGAATTATGATATCATCATGACATCATCAAAAATTTTATATTCACTAAGTATTTATGGAAACAAATATCTGAATTAAGGCAAACCATGCCTTATTAATGCACTCCCTTTCCAAAATAATCAATGCATTTGCCTATCTTGATATGGATCTTAGGGAAATAATCCATTTATAAAACCTATAAGTACAAAGGCCATCACACTCTTTTAATAAGATTATTATTGCAAAGAAGCCATGTAAAAATCCATATAAAGCTTCACCCAATTATTCCAATTCATTCATAAACCAATCCAATAGTTCTTGAGGAGATGTTGGAGGCACTTGATCAATGACATTGCTAAATATTTCAAGCTCTATGTCCATGTATGAGCATGCTTATGGATTGGATTTGATGGTAAAGTCCATGGGGAAGGTATAGCTTATCTTGTTTATGCTTTTTTATTTGTTTCTTTACCTCATAGGCCTTGCCCAATCGAGGAAGTAAGATCGGTATGTTAGTTATTGATGTTTTTTCTTGATTTTGATCACTAAAAATAGACTAATCTATTTTGTAATCTTACTCTAAAAATATAACCCTTGCATTCTTAATTTTTTATTCATAGTCAAATAAAATCCAGTCGATCAAGATTTATTTTCTTAATACAAGTTTCTTCCTTAGCTAACTAAACCGAGCTAGTTGATCTAGTATTTTTCTTTGTTTATAGTTCTAAGATTTATCATTAGCTAGATTATGTTGGTTGATCATATTTTATCCTCTGTTTATAGGTTTTCATTTTAAAAAACTAGATCAAGCTGCTTAATCTATTTTAATTTAGTAGTTTTTAATTTTTAATTTTTAGTAAACAAGATCGAGTTGGTCGATCTTATCTTATTTTATTATTTTTAAGCTTTTAGCTTTTTACAAACTAAATTGACATGGTAAACTTCATTTAACCACTATGTTTTGAAGTTTTTTACCTTTACAAGATAAAATCTTGCCTGGATGACCTAGTTAACATAACTTTAGCACTCTTAGTGATACAACTAAATTAACCTAATCAATATTAATCTATTTTCTAGAATCACTCTTACCAACTTAGTAATTCAATTTTGTCAATTATATAAATTTATCATGTCTATTTCTTAGTAATATTAATAAATACTTCAATTTTAAAATCCTTTTTTGATAGTTTTTTAGTTTTACTAAAACTTATATACATAATTAACTAGATCGAGTTGGTTGATCTAGTTTGTTTTGGATTTTTATAGAATTTAACTAGATTGAGCTAATCTATTTAGTTTGTTTTGTTCATTTTTTTAGGCTGCTCATTTTCTTCCCAGAATTTAAATAGATCTACTTGACTAATTCTATAGGACATGGATGACTTAGTATAATTTAATATCACTATTTTTCTTCCCAAAAATAAACTAGATTGACCTGGTTAACTTTGTAGGCCCTAGTCAACTTAGTTTTGTAGGTGTCTAACATAGTTTATTTTGACTTTGTTTTTAAACACAATTTAGTAGGTGGCTAACCTAGTTTGTTTTGCCTAAGTTTTTAGACATAGTTTAGTAGGTGGTTGACCTAGTTTGTTTTGACTTTATTTTTTAATATAATTTAATAGGTGGATGACTTAGTTTAGTAGGTGTCTGACCTAGTTTAGTAACCTAATAATTTCATAATTATATCTTCTTTTTATCTTTAAATTAGTCTAGAAAACTACATAATCATGTATTTAGATCAAAACCTCACTTATATTATCACTTCAGATGAATCTATTGAATTAATTCATGTCTTCCTAACCCTAAACCAATTACTTTATCATACAACCTATATTTTGCATCCTTGAGGCAACCAAAATACAATACAATTGAGGTTACTCACCCTTATCATCTTCATAATACCAATGTTTTAGATCTACCTGACCGATTCTATAGGACATGGATGACCTAGTATAATTTAATATCACTATTTTTATTCCAAAAAATAAACTAGGTTGACCTGGTTAACTTTGTAGGTACTGGTCAACTTAGTTTTTTAGGTGTCTAACATAGTTTATTTTGACTTTGTTTTTAAACACAATTTAGTAGGTGGCCGACCTAGTTTGTTTTGCCTAAGTTTTTAGACATAGTTTAGTAGGTGGTTGACCTAGTTTGTTTTGCCTTTATTTTTTAATACTATTTAATAGGTGGATGACTTAGTTTAGTAGGTGTCTGACCTAGTTTAGTAACCTAATAATTTCATAATTATATCTTCTTTTTATCTTTAAATTAGTCGAGAAAACTACATAATCATGTATTTAGATCAAAACCTCACTTATATTATCACTTCAGATGAATCTATTGAATTAATTCATGTCTTCCTAACCCTAAACCAATTACTTTATCATACAACCTACATTTTGCATCCTTGAGGAAACCAAAATACAATAAAATTGAGGTTACTCACCCTTATCATCTTCATAATACCAATGTTTGAAATCCTCAACTACCAAACAATCCTCTTCCACCCAACAATCCTATTCCTATTGATATAACTCATATTATTTCTCAAACAATTTAATAAATGAATGTTATGTAAGTAACTAATAATTACAAAATGATGAAAATGCAATATCATATTTTATAAATAACTAGTCAACCACATCAAGTCATCATGACTTAAAGAAATAAGAATTATGTCCCTACTCTTAGAGATGTTAATGGGAATATCATCCCTCAACCTACAATGCATAACAAAATGCTTCAAAATATTCAAAATAAACCTTTAGTTTCATTCATTACATCCATAGATATTATAAAAGCTTATCCAACTATTACATATGATAGATATAAGGACCCATATCTCTTTCTTAAATATTTTGTTAATATATATAAATAATTGGTCTAAATTAACACCTTTTATACCACCAATCTCCTATACAAAATCTTTGTTGGAGATGCACTTGAATAGTATCTATTATCACCTAAACCTACACTCTCAGAAGATTGTTCAAGCCTTCTAAATTTGGGATAACATGGATAAAATCCTAGGCTATGGGTGGCATAATATGTGGATTGAATCTCTAGGTTATATGGATATATCCCCTTGATTTATCACTTAGGATCATTCACTAATCTATCAACTTATTAAGAAAAGAGAGAGAAACCTACTCTAATGGAGGTGATGCACCAAAATTACTTGATCAATACTAAATAGATGTTTGTGCATATTAACCATGAGAATAACTTGAATACACACTACTCCTAATATAAATCTCTACATCAACACTTCATTGTGGAGGTTTTGATAAAAGTTTGGGCTAGGAGGACCAATCAAGAGGTCATAGAATGATACTAGTGAGTAGATGATTCACTCAAACTTCACACTTCACTTGGACACTTCACATGACCTAAAAATAAGCTTTAAAATTTCATATGAGTGATATAAAAGGAAAACATGCCAAGGAATACTAATAAAAACACTTGACAAGATCAACTAGTCATGCACAAAAACTAAATACAATCAAATGAAGACATAAAACTAGTAGTTTCTCATTGATCAAAGGCATGCAAATGGGTAGGGATTAACCATACCTAGGTGGAGGATGGATAAAAAGCCAAAAAAGACTACTTAAATAGATAAAATGAGAGTATAAGGGAGAGAAGGGGCATAAAATAGGTCATGACAAGTGCCTAGCATCCATGGCAAGAGTTACAATCAAGAAGGGAGTTTGGAATAGTTTCATCAGGTCTCCAAAGATAGTTGTTACTTATTTTAAGATGAATTATATTACAAATGGTGTAATAATATCTCTCCTACTTGAAAACTTTGTCTTCTTCTTCAAAACCACCCTTCTATTGGCTTGGAAAGTGACAAGTGGAACTCCTTGGTCAACAACTCACCTTGAAATTTCTCTTTCTTTACTCTTTGACACCGTTGATTATAGTTTAGTATCAAGAAGAAATAAATACAATATATTTAAATTAAAGCCATAAATATTAACTAGAAATATGGGAAAAATAAAGAATGACAACTAAAACTAGGATGAAGCCATGAAAGATAAACTTTATTCAATAATAGTCTGATTTCTTTCTTCTCATACGCTTTACTATAAAGGCTTGTCAAATGACTCGTCACATTCTAGTTTGAATCTTCCTCTCTAATGACTCTTCATATCCTTGTTAACATCTCATATCTCTAATTTCTCCTTTTTATTACAATTAATATCAGATATGATTAGATATCTTTGCCCCTTATCCATGCTAACACTCACCCTGACTTAAATAGGTGTCTCATCTTGAGACACACAAATGCCTTAAAAATTCAAGTTTTTTTACAAATTTTCTCCCTTAAAAAAGTATTTTAGAAACTAAATTACACCTAGTCATACTTTCCATAGCATCTCATGCCATATCTTCCTACATCTCTACTCTACCTAATCCAAAAAACCCAAATACATTTTAATTTTACAAATTTTCTATCACTTTTTCCTTATTTAGACCTCTTACATGTTACTTAAATTTATAGAAAGAGTAAGAAAAATATAAACATCCAAAAGAAATAAATCCATGAACTAAAATATATCCTTATTTTTCAAGAAGATTACCATCCAAACTACTACCTTATCAACCCATGTAACTCTCATACACCTTCTTCATTACATCCTACTCATTATGTGTCAACATCTCCAAATCATAATTAACAATGACATATTTTTATGATCTTTCACCTTACTCTAATAGTTTAAATCTTTTTCCAAGATAACAACTTTTGACCCAAATTACATAGATATAACTAATCATTTGTACTTTTTACAACATGTGAGCTTAGAAATTGACATGGTGTAGCAATCTTCATTGAGGTTTTACTGAAAGATTGCATTCTTAGAAGGCATAAAAATTGTGTACAGGTCCTAAGTTTAATATGTTGAGGATAGTGCCAGTTCCTAACTCACATAATCTCTGCCAAAATTTTGAGTGAAAAATAGAAACCTATCAGTAAAGAATCTAATCCATCTATGATAAGAATATAAATTTCATGCCATGTAACTACTATAATGATTTCATATATGTTTTACATGTGGTGGCATATGTTATGCATGTTATTGACATAGTATCCCATTCACCCACTTGGAATGATTACCCTCCACCCCTATTCAGATATCACCCAATTATGATAGGCCATGTTTTTTGAATGCATAGTTAGTGCAATTGAGGTCATCAAACACTTGAAAACTTGTCACTTATCATGGGAAAAATATTCATGAAATTACTTGATGATTTATTTTTGACCATAAGACTATCTCTCCTTTTATTTTAACTCATTGATGTGGTTTAAGAATCCAACCGATGCTATTAGACCCATCATCTTTCTGTAGATTCTTCATTGAATGAGACTATAGTTTGAAAAACTTCCATCATTTATGTAAACACAAAATTCAATATCTTCTCATTAAGCTCCTTCAAAGAGCACCAAAATGACACAAACCACCATTAACCCATGGATATATTATAACAAAAACTTTAAAATAATATGACTCAAGATATGATTAGAAAATGGGAAATAATATTGTGTTCTTTTTATTTCTAGCGTTGAGCATGCCAACGTTTCCTCCAACTTGGTGAGTTTTATGCATTACACCTTTTGATATCTTAAATAAGGATGCATAAAAGTATTAATGATGCCAAAATAGTTACTAGTTTTATATTTTTTTCCAAAGAGAGTTTTTGCTAATGATCCTCCTCCTCTATCTAGATATACTACTCAAAATTAGTTGCACTCTTTTTGAAAAAATATATCAAGACAAAGGACAAAAGGATAGATGATGGTGTAGGGATATACTTACACCATCTAGAAGATCCAATCTAACTATATTTCCAAGGTGATGAAGTGATAAACAAGGGTGGTTTCAACACCACACACACATCACTAATCAACAAGGCTCAAATAAGAAAAAAAACCAAAATAGCACAATTTTATATATCTTAACTAGACATACTCTTTAGATACTTGTATTTTAATAGTAGACACTTATTGAATATAGTTTAGTACCAATAAGAAAGCAATACAATAGATTTAAATCAAAGCCATAAATATTGATACAAAATATAGAAAAAATAAAGAATGAAAACTAAAATTAGGATGAAACCATGAAAGATAAACTTTATTCAATAATGTCCTGAATTACTTCTTCCCATGCACTTGCCTATAAAGTCTTTTAAAATGACTTATCACATTCTATTCTGACTCGTCCTTTATAATGACTCTTAATTTCCTCCTTGACACCTCATATCTCTATTTTCTCCTTTTTATTAAAATTAATATAAAATAGGATTAAATATCCTTTCTCCTTACCAATGATAAAAAACACCTTGCATCTTATTAAGAACTCTTCAAACTAACATCTTAGTGGTGATCATCACATAACGCTTTAGGTGTCTTAAAACTCCTTTGGTCTCACTCTACCTTTATTTATTTGTAAGAATAAATTTTTTATTCCAAATTTATGATTGAAACATATATTCATGGATTTAGTTTATAATTAGTAATATAATTTACCATTTAGATCCATCAAACACTCTCAAAGATCTCATTTTTCACCCAAAGCTTACATTTTTGTTCAATTCCTTATAGCCCTAAAAATACACAAATCTCCTTATATTTGGAAAATAGGCATATTTTTTAGTAATTAGTATTCACTTACATATTTATGACAAATTTCATGACCCAAATTTGAGTGGAAGTGTACTTATTCACCTGATCTTTCTCTCCAATTAGGTCTCTAGGCCTAAAAACTAAGTTTTAGCTCAAATTAACTCCCACAAGTTTAAAAACAAAAATAAGTGTTTGATTAAATTTTATGATCCCATGAATATTATCCATGCCAAATTTGGGCTTATAAAATCATATGTACTAGGAAAACAAAGAAATGGTCAGAGAACCTAGTCTTCCACAAACTCTTTTGTACTGCCTTCAAGAATCAAACTTGTTTGAGCACTTTCAGGATTAGATGTATGAATGTTTGAATTTTTGGATATAATAAACACATAAATTTATCTTACCCAATTATTTTCATTTATCCATGAGGTCAAACACCCTATTTAGATTCCAAATCCTTACAAAAAAATTGCATTTAATGCATCTGTACAGGTGCAAGTATAAGAAAATGTCATGGTGAAACTCTTCCTAGAGTAAGGAATGATGTATAATTGGTTTCAATGCAAATACAACTAATTTAAATAAAATTTAAATCGAAATATTTCCATTGGGTTATTTGTGGTCCTTTAGGCATCTTGAAACATGTTTATCATCTTAATGATGATTCATAAATCCTGGGGACTAAAGCTCTAAACAAATGCCAAAAAAAAAAATAGACAAGTTTATATAACTATACTTAGGATATTGGGATCCCTTGCATATTTTTCATACTATTTTTATCTTGATAAGGTGTCTCTTAAGCCAATAACTCTACAATTATGAGGTCAAGAGAGAGATAAGTCTTAAAAATTCCATCTTGGAGCTTGGTTTTGGCTCTAAACACCTTAGGGAGGTATGTTATATCCACCATGGCATGGTAAATTTCATTATTATTATCTATACCTACTATTACCATCATTATCTTAGGCTAAGGTTTATGATCCTAATAATGCAAATGATGCTAGCTGACTATGTTTTCTCTTTTTCTCCACTTTGAGGTTTGAGATAAGCTACGGTATATTATAAAATGTTTTAAAGCACCAATAGGATTTTTATATGGTGGTATAACTACCCCAAGTTATACAAGTCCTTTAAAACATAATTCTTTCATTTTTTGCTCATGAGTGTGGACCTACAGGCTTGCAGACTTGTAGGTCCATATTTGGACTTTATTTAAACCGTGAAAAACAAGTTATTGGTTTATTTAATTATTCAAACCACCTAAAACTCCCTTATAAATATATAGGTCTTATTTTATCTCCTCATAGATAGGGCTACTCTATCTTACACACATAATACTATATATGCTTACTAAGTGCCTAACTGGGCTTACTATCTTGAATGACCTGATCTCTATGACCTCTATTTTTTCCATTTTACATAATTATTCATGATCCTCATAGTTAATTGGTACCATAAATACCTCTTTGATCCATACCCTAATGATCATAAGGCTCTTTCTCCTCATTTTCCTAAGTGGGCCTATGAGTGCTTATCTAAGAGGATACCTTAACAGGTGTCTTAACACACTTTCAATTCTACCCAGTGGTTAAAATATTTGTGAAAAATCATTATAATACTTTTAAATCTTATCATGATAATAATTAATACAATATAAAGGTAAAATATTCATGTTTTCATCACCTTTTGGGGTTAGACCTATAAGAGTTGATTATGCCTGACCATTCTTCAAGGGATCTTTGTCATTTTGATGGTCTTCCTTCCCTCATTGACACTTAGGATATATTCTCACCATTCACCCTTAGACTCTTTCAACATTATCTAAAATTCTAATCTTTCATTAATTTTAGTCCTCTACTTCAATACTATAATCTCATACTATTCTCATGTTCTAAGAGGTAGATTTGTTGCTCTTTCTCATGCCTATATGTGTATGTTGATTACTAAAGCTTAGAGAAGGCATTTAATGGCATAGTTTTATCTTCTTCATGACCTGTACACATTATAAAATTATCCAAACATGACTACCACACCTATCTTATCTCTTGGACTTCATTTTTTAAGCAACATTTCTTGCATTTTATGTAAAAAGGAGACCTACATATCTATAGACCTGTAGGTCCATATTCTATCATTTTAGGCTACTTTATTATGCATATAAGACATGTTATCATTGATAAAAAAATACAATGTTTTATACTATATTTCATGAATTTTTTAACTTCATATAACACTTTCAATGCATATTTGGCACTCTATTTATTTATCTTTGCATAGGTAGGGTTATGACACAGTCCTAAATCGAGAATAATAGTAGGCCCGCCTTGATGACTTGATGGTGAGATAGATAAAACCAATTGGAGTTATTTTTTGAACTATTTTTTCCATTAAATCCTTTAAAACAATTTATCTATCTCATCATTTTATCATATATCTCTTCAATATGAAAAAATACATTTTACCCAACTTGATTGATGTTCTTCTCAATGTATACAACCATTAACACATTATTTTAGGTGGCTATAAATAATTGGTTGATAAGGAGAGATTAATTATGGAGTTTTATAAAATTAAAATTCATTGATTTAAACCATCTATTCACAATAAAAACTTTTATATACCCCATAACACTACTTACACATTGATTGGATCCTGCACCTAGCACACAGGGAGGTTTTGCTCACTTTATAATTCCAAATATGCCAAAAAAATTGTGTAATATGATGTGAGGGGATTTAACAAGGTACATAAATATTTTAATAACCTTTATTCATCATGAAAAAATTCACATTTTTATTAAAAGTTGTAAAAACTGAGCTTGTAGGGTTTAGGTATGAGTTAAGACCACCCTGTCTTCTTAAGGATTGTTCATAAAGGAGGGGAAACTAATATTATGGATATTAATATTATAAACCCCTCATATTTAAAATGTTTTAGGTCTTAACTCTTCTTGTGTTATATGGAACAAACATGTGAAATGTTACTTTGTGAGTTTGCCAAGGAAACAATGGAGAAAAAAAAGCATTTTTTGCATTCTATAGAGTTGTACCTACAATACATAATGGATTGGTATTATGAATCATAATAGACACTCTTAAAAAAATTTAACCTATAAATGGATAGCCCAAGTCTATAAAAGTGACTGAAACTATCTTATTTGAAGTCATTATGCTCCTTTTTATGTTGAATTACAAGAATCTGATCACTTTCTAAATTTTAACTATCATATGCACATTAGAAACCTCCTAAATTTTTTTATATAAGTTGATGTATGCATATTTCATATTTTTTGACTTTGACAAAAATGGAGTTTTTTATATGCACTTTTCTATTCAATTTCACTTACCTTAATGTTTGAAAATCAACCTTAACTTTTCCAAACAAGCATAAAATATTAATACAACATAATTAAGGAGTAAGGTGGCTTTGATAGATATCTAATAGCCTTTGACATCATTATGATCCACCATCTTCACACCATGGGATGACAACACTAGTATAAGAAAAATACAAACCATTACCTCAAACTTTTAAATTGGAGTTTTTTATATGCACTTTTCTATTCAATTTCACTTACCTTAATGTTTGAAAATCAACCTTAACTTTTCCAAACAAGCATAAAATATTAATGAAACATAATTAAGGAGTAATGTGGCTTTGATAGATATCTAATAGCCTTTGACATCATTATGATCCACCATCTTCACACCATGGGATGACAACACTAGTATAAGACAAATACAAACCATTACCTCAAACTTGTAAAGTAAACCTTAACTTTTGCTAATAAGACTTCAACAAGACCCTAATAAGACCTCATAAGGCATGAAATGGTTATGAATAAGGGTATAAAGACATGAAAAATCAAGTTTCAAATTATATGGGTTGACCTTTTGACCTGGGGGTAAAAAATGGTCAAACATTTGGTGATTTACAGGGGTAACATGCTTGTAATGCTTACTAGACAAGTATCCTTATCCTTCCATTAGGTAATGAAGTCACTTGCACTCAAAATCAAGTGTCATTTGATGTTGATCAAAAAAATATAGTTTACTTGACCTCCCAACACACATAAAAAATAAATAATAGCAAAATCAAAGGAAATAAGACAACACATGTGCTATCTAAGTACTTAGGTAAAACAAGACACAAAATAAGCAACTAGCATATAAAAATGACCTAAACATATCTTATTCCTCCTGGATTAAAGGGGAAGTTTTTGAGATATTTTATTCCAAGAGGTGGAAAATGGCATGAGGTAAGATACCTACTCAACCTTTTTCTTGTTGGTTTCATACTTATATTGATTACCAATCCTCTTGGCATGCTTTCAGATGAAGTAACAATAATAAACTAGCCACCTATGAACACATATTCATCTTGTAGTTCAAGACACACTCCAAGTTGTTCCTTGATCTTGAAGAGAAAATTACAAGTGATCCCATTATAAATTTTTATAATAACTACAACCTCATCTAATGATGATCCATTTAGGCATTATTCCTTGGCCTCCATGACATCTTGAGTGACATCATGTTGCTTATCAACTATTTCAAGTTCATCAAGATCTTCAAGGAGTTTTGCATAATAAATCTAAGATGCATCATGGTATTCAATGGATGTGTCTTGATAAACCTCCTCATGAGCATGATATTTAATATGCAATTTACCTTTTGTAAAAGACTTCAATCTCTTGAAGGGTGTAGACACCTAAATTTCATTTAGTGTTGAAATTAACCTAAATTTATTTATTAATTCTTCTTAAAATAATTCTTCACATCTCCCTCCAAATTCAAATAATTGAATAAGCCAAATTATTCAATTATGCACACTTTAAATCCTTATTTTAAATATAAAATCTATATTTTACACCTCGTCTAAACATCTTCCATAGTTTTCTCCCTCATCCCAACCAAACCCATAAATTTATCAACCTCCTATGTCTCATCCCCTAAGTTGTCAATAAGTTTGACTTATTTCTATTGACTCATCTAACCAATCTCATGCTTCTCTCAATCATTTCAAATGGTATTAATCCTCATAGGTGAGGACTCATTAGCCACTGTTGATTATTTAGATCATTTAATAAATCTAAAAAATCCTACACCATTAGATCCTCCTACAAAAATCTATAAATGAACCTAAAAACCTTCATTTTCAAGAGTCATAAAATCAAATATTAGACAATTCAAACTTATGCTAATTAATTTCTATACATAAGTGAATCATAGTAAATCAAATACTCATTTTTCACCAAAACATTTCCCATTCTGCTTTGCATTGGAAGAGTGAGCACCACATTTTCAAAGAGAAAATCAAGTTTATAGCATAATGGAGAAAGCTTGCACATTTAAAGCATAAAGTTTGTGTTATATATATATATTTTGGTTTCTCTATCTTAGGTTGAATTTATCTTAGATTAATATTAGTTTATTTCTTATCACTTCTAAATTTAGTTCACATATTTTTAGCAGTCTCGATGGGATTTTCATCATCTTTTGATCATCATTTTTGCATTTCGACAACATTTTTAATTTGATTTTTGTTATTTTATATTTGTATATGTGCTTAATATTTTATTTTTGAGTGATGGTATAAGCTACAAATTTTTATCAACCATTTTCTAATTGGTTGTGTATGCCTCACTATGTAATAGTTAATTCATAAGCATCAATAGGAAAATTATTGACCTTAACAATGAATTTATTCAACTACATAGCAAAATTGTTTTGTTAGTAATTATATGTTTTTTTAGGTTCAATAGTGAATTCATTCTAAAATAGTGAAATTATCATTCACAACAATGAATTCATCATTCTTGATAGTGAAATCACACTTTTTGGTAGTGAAATCATCATTCTTCATAATGAATTTATCATTTATAGTAGTGAATTCCTCTCTGTGGGTAGAGAATTTGTCATTTTGGGTAGTGAAATCATTATGTGACCATGGGTTTGTTTTTTTTCTACTTTTTGTATTCTATCTTTTCTTATGTTGATTTTATCACAATTTGGGTTTCTTATCTTTTTATGTAACTAAAATCTCATTATAGAGGGGTGTTTTTTACTTTATTTTCATGGTTTTTACTTGTTCTATTATAGGTTTCCTTGATCCAAGCCTAAGTAACCATTCTAACAATTTGTTTGCAGAATGCTTGTCAAAGAGAATCAATAAAAAGGATAAACAAATATCCAATTTTATTTTAATAATTATTTTAATTTTGTTTTCAAAATTTTTTAGTAATTACATCACATTTTATTTTAGTAATTTTTTTTTAATTTATTATGTAAATTGTATATGTTCTTCCCTTAGCATCACATTAGTGACAATATTCAAGAATAAAAAAAAAATCCATAAATTTTCTATGTTACACAAGTAGTGCCCACATATGATCTTTCCTTGGCATCACATTGGTGATGATACTCAAAAATTAGAAAAAAATAATTAATTTTTTATTTTTATTTATAGGGGATCTATTGACCATGGATTTCACCATCATGCAGTAGGCCAAACCCCATTTATCGATGGGGCATATAAATTAAGATCTAGGTGTTTCAATTGCCTAAGTCGTTGAGTGTTTGAAGCACACCATGACATGAGGGGCCTTCATGCTCCAATACCTAGGGTTTTAATAGTTGCCTTAAAATATGATATTAATGATTATCAACACACTAAAACCCCTAAGGCCATGTTGGGAACTTTGGGATAATACCCAATAGTGTGTATCTACTTCATCTATTTATTCCATGTATTTTTACCCCTAGATAAGCTTGTTTAAACCTCAATCCTAAGATAACCTATTTTGCCATTTGACTTTGGTGCATTGGTTAGCGTTTAACAATGAGAATCTACCTTTACTATAGCCTCAAAACTAGACTCAGTGGGCCATGGGAATGACAATATATTCCATGGTTAGTGCCTTAAAATATTAGGCCATAGTTGAGAGTACATATGGGTCAAGGACATCAGAAGTCCCATTAATAATTCATGACCCTCATCCTAGTTTTTCACCTTTTATGTGCAATTTCTTGACTATTTAAAATAGAAATTTTGTTTGTTGTTTCCATTTGTCTACCACATGGTAAAAATACTTGTTTGAAAACTAGTTATTTTAAGTTTAAATCACATCCTGAATCAAGTCTTCATATCAAAAACTTAAAATAATTGGTTCAATAATTCAAGTTTTTCAGTTAACATTTTGGTTCATATTGTTAATTTAGAACATATTTTTTTTTAGACATTTTTCCTTTTATTAATCATTCCTATTACTTAACAAATGGACATGTTAAATCCTCCCAATGCAATGGAAGAGCCTTTTGACAATGACCCCTTTAATTTCCCTAGTCAAGAGCATCACGTAGAGATACACGAAACAACTAAGCACAAAGAGTATGAAGGAGGAGTTTACCAAGATGAGGGTAGCCCCAAATATATCTAATATACACCCTCCCTTGATGATTATATCATGTCTAACAAAAATGAATTATTACTTTGAGTTTGGGCTTTTGAGTAAAGTTCCCATCCAATTTTAATGTACACAATTTGAAATATCTAATTTCAAGCAAAGAGCCTTCATATTCTAATCCTAATTATAAAATATCATAAGGTTATTTAGAGGGTAACAATCTTCTCATTCCTTCGACAAAACCTAATTCCCAAGTCTCTCAAAATAAAGGGGAAACTATTTCACGTGAGGAGTCATCCCAAACTAACCATGGTGTTTCTACATAAATTAATGGAACTCAAGGAAATTAAGATATAAAATTTCAAACCTCATCAATTAATAAATACTTTTGGTAATCCTAATATGAATTTAACTTCATAACACCATCCAAACAATCTGAGTTTGAATATACCTTCAAACTCATCAATCATGTACCCCACTAATCAAAATTTGAATCTTACTTCAATTTTACTCATCATGCAACAACATCATCTAAACTTGAATATGGGTCTCCCATATAATTCAATTTTAATAAATCAAAAATTGATTACACTAAATTTGATTACGCACCCAAATTCTAAAGGTCATAATCAAATTAATCCAAGTTATGATCTTCATTCAAACTCATTAATCAATCCCAATCAGAGCTTTCAAAGCTCATTAATCATATCTAATAAAAATCAAAGCTTGAATACCTATTTTATATTTCCAATTCAATCATCAAACCTTAATTTTAATGATGCTTCATGCATATTCAAAAATCTAAATTTAAATCATAGTGTACTAATTAGTTGTTACTTGTATTGATTCCATCTAACTCCATATCAACTTAACTCTAATCCAAATATTTCAGTTAATTATACCCCAAATCCCAACACCAACTCAAATAAAATCTAATTCAAACCTTAAATTCAACAATACAAACACAAATTCTAATTTAAACTTTAACCAAAACCAAAATAACCCAATCACAAATCAAAACCAAACTAACTCAAACCTAGGTTTTAATTAGTTTAATTCAAACTCTAACATGATTCCTCAAAAAAATAATTTAAGTTTGTTTAACCAAACATGTTTTGGTCAAAAGACCAATCCTAATACCATAAATTTCAATACTAACACATCAAGCAATCCAAGTTTCAAACCAAATCCAAATCAAATATATTCAAACTTTACACAAAACCCCAACCCTAGTTTTAATCCAAACCCAAATCAAACCAGTTTTGGTTTTATCCTAAATTCAAATCAAACAAACTTTGGTACCAATACAATTCAAAACCTTGGTTATTAACCTAACACCTTTTCACATCCTCAAAACATTAACTTCAAAAATCAATCTCCAAACAATTTTAATCAACACACTTCCCAAAACACAAATTAATTCATAAGTCAACCACCTAATTCATTAAGTTAGATGGACCAACTATCCCCATATCTCATGCAATAATTTAAAAATATAAATTATAGAGTTTAAAGCTTGCAAGATAGATATTATAATCAGAAAAAAAATGTAAGTTCGATGAAATTCACTCATATCCCTATGATGTGAGTAAAATGACTACACCTTTTCCCAAATACTTTGAACTCCCAAAATTTTATAATTATAAAGGTAAGGGAGATCTTATGGAACATCTAACTTCTTTCTATCACACATGTGAAAACATTACTTATAGTAATGAAATTCATGTTGTGTTTATTTCCATGAAGTCTTGGGGGCCAATCCCTTGAATGGTTCTCATGAATTATGAAAGGATATATCTTCACTTTTGAAAACTTATCAGAAAAGTTTGTTCAATAATTCTCTTAAAATATTGAAAAAGACTTGACTACTCTATATTTTCACAACAACAAATAATGAAACTGCAAAAATTTTGATTCCTTCTTCTAGAGATGGCAAGCAATGGAAAGTCATTTTGCATGGTCATTTCTATAAATAGATCTAGTGGACATTTTTAAAAATAACTTAAACTCAGATTTGGCATATCACTTGTTACTTCTTTGCCCAAGATCTTTTGATGAGATTATTGAAAAAGGAATTCAAGTGGAAATAAATTTGATCAATAGAGATGTAATCAAAATCTTTAAACCAAATAATAATAATTCCTCCAAATAAATAGACAAACCAAAATTCTTTGCCAAAAATAAAAATATTGCTAGAGATAGCATAAGTGATGTAAAATAGATTTAGAATCCATAGACACAAACATAAAAGTAATTAACTTACAACATTATAATTCCTAGTGGGAAACTAAAACAAGGGAGACCTAAGCATAAGTTCACTCAATTGGGTGACACTGAAGAGAATGTGTTCAAAAATTTAGCTCATTCAAATATGATTACATGGAAAAACACAAAACTCTTTAAATAAAATGTTCCCAAACCCTATTGGTATAAAGAGGATGAATACTATGAATACCATCTGATTAAAGGACATTCAACAAATCAAAGTATGCATTTAAATAACTATGTTTAATACATCATTAATATAAGTGACATAGAAGTTGAAAACCCATCATCTAAACAATATAATAACCATAAATTATGGATATACCAAGAACCGTTACCTAATCTTGAGCAAGGTAAAGGTAAGAAAAAACAAGAATAACCCGAATCAAGTAATATTAATCAAGCTACTCATCCATTTGATTCCATAATCAATAGCATTGATATGGTACATAGACATGTTAAAATTATCAATTCACCATAATATGAATGTGCCAACACCATAAGACACACAAATATTACCCTAACAAGTGCATCTCCCTCTAATGTTGAATGTAAATACAACATTATTGACCATCTTGAGAAAACACCAGCCAATATCTCAATTTTAGACCTCCTCAAGACTTTTCCTGTCTATAAATTTTTTTTTTATAAATTTATCTAGGAGTCCAATGTCCCTCAAAACATTACTATTAAAAATTTCCAAGTGTTAATAGGTTATTTGGCAACAAATAATCAAGTAACATTTAATCATTTAGATGTTTCTCCTTTAGGTTTAGAGCACAACCTCCCATTGTATATAGAGGTTACTATTTATAGGCACAAGGTAAAAAGGGTTTTTATATATAATGGTTTGGCCCTGGATATATTTACACTAAGACTCATAAAACATATTAGGTATCCAATAATGTCATTAAAAGAAAATATCATTACCATAAAGGTGTATGATAATAATAAGCATCAATCTATCAACACAATCCATCTTCCTTTAATGGTAGGGTTTGTCATTAAGGAAAATATTGTTCATGTTCTCGATCTTGATTTAGCATATAACATACTCCTTGAATGTCAATGGATTCATTCTATAAATTCCATTCCATCCACTCTTCACCAATGTTTTAATTTCTCCCATTCAGGAATGGAAGTAAATATACAAGGTGATCCTCATCCCTTTTAATATTGTAAGTTATTGGAAGGAAAATATCAAAAATAAAACTATCTACTAGTCATAGATGATAATTTTACCCCTATTGAGGATTATCCTTTCCTTGAAAACTATGTCAATTTTAAAATCTTATTTCAAAAACCTCCCCTTGGTGGCTGGATTAATATACCAAATCCATCTATATCCATTGAAAAAAGCATTAACTAATGAAACATCTAACCAACCATATGAATAAGATTCAAATACATTATCTACGCAAGCTTCAAATTAACCATCCATTGAGAAATATTCCATTAATCCTTTTATTGAGAAAACATCCAATTCACCATTTGCCAACAAAGCATCCTAATTCACTTCTTCCCATTTTAAAATCATTGATCAAGGCATGAATGAGTACATCATCCATGATTTTTATACAAGTAAAATACATATAAATTCAAATGAATATGTTAGACCACACCATCTAAATGTTAAAATAATGGTTAATAAGCTCAGTTAGACAAAAAAATTTTAGGGAGGCCTTCTCTCTGATGAACATATTGATGATTCAAATTCTTCCTAGCTTTATTTTGATGAATTAGCTACTTTATTTTCCACTAATAAATATCCTGTTATAAAATCCATCATGTGAAAAATAATAAACTATAAAAGAAAAGGTTTTGGACTCCATGAACAAGGTGCCATTGAACCTATAAAACTAAAAGAAAATGAGGCAAAGCATGGTCTAGGATTTACCCACTTAATGTGCATCCTACAATATCCCAAATTGACTCTTCTAATGAGTCAAAAGATGATTCTTCAGATAGCGATATGGGTTATATAATTATCCATTTTAAAGATATTTCCTATACCAACCTCTTCCATGAAAATATCATCCTAAAACTTGACCTTTTGTATCCATCTTTCACCCAATGGGACCAATTATCCACACCTTAATTAGATAATTTTCATAATCATGAAGGTATATCTACATTATTAAGAATAAGAGATCAAATTACAATAGGTGACCATAAGAAAGGATTTATAATACAAATATAAAATTCAACATACTTTGGGGAACAAAAATTATATCACTCTATTAGTTCCACCTCCACATCCAAATAAGAAGAATTTGAAGAAGCTTTTCATCTTCCTACACCACCCCTAGATTATAAAGATGAATCAAGTATACATGGCGAATAAATCATTCCTATAAACATTAGCACTGAAGGTGATCCAAAAATTGTAAAACTTGTTATATCACTCAATCAAGAAGAAAGGGATATATTTACACTACTGCTTTGTGACTTTTTTGAGGTATTCACATGGTCTTATAAGAATATGCTAGGATTAGATCTATAATTAGTAGTTCACCACCTTGTGGTGCATCCAGATGCAAAACTAGTAAAATATAAACTCCATAAAATGCATCCCAAGATTTCACTATTGGTAAAGGAAGAGCTAAAGAAATAGTTGGCTATATACACCCCATTGATTACTCAGATTGGATGTCAAACATTATACTAGTGTCAAAGAAAATTGAAGGGATTAGAGTATGCAAAAAAAATTGTGATATAAGTAAAGCATGCCCAAAAGATGATTTTACACTACCTAACATAGATATTATTGTAAATTCAACTGTAGGCCATGAAATGCTATCTTTAATAGATGGTTTTTTAGGCTATAATCAGATAAAAATTATTATTGAAGATCAACATAAAATAATGTTTAAACTCCACAGAGGACATTCTATTATTAAGTGATGCCATTTGGTTTTAAATTTTTTTGGGATACATATTGGAGAGCAATGAATATTATTTTACATGACATGCTTAATTATATTATAGAAGACTATGTAGATGATATTCTGGCTAAGACTAAATCTATCACAAATCACCCTCAGGTGCTTCATCATATTTTTGAGCATATGAGAGAGTAAAACATGATGTTGAATACAAATAAATGCATGTTTAGTGTAACATCAAGAAATTTGTTAGGATTATTTGTTTCACAACATATAATTGAAGTTGATCCTTCAAAGGTTTCAACTATCCTAGATATACCTCCACCTAAAAATCTTAAATAGCTTAGAATTTCATAAGGGAAAATATAGGTAATCATAAGATTCATATCCTAACTTACAGACATCTATCACCCATTCACCCTTTTGTTGAAAAATATACTCCTTTTACATGGATCAAAAATGCATTTAAGCATATCAAACAATATCTTTCAAACCCACCAGTGTTGATGCCACCTGTGGTGGGTAGACGTTTTTTGTTGTACATATTAGCTACTCAATATGAACTTGGAGCATTTTTAGCACAACATGATGATCATGGGAAAGAATAAGTAGTTTACTAATTGAGTATAACATTGATATCCTATGATATAAATTACTCTTAAATAAAAAAATCTTGCCTTGTAGTTGTTTTTACTTCCTATAAACTATGACATTACATACTTAACAATCAAACAAAAATCATTTCCAAAATTGACCCTCTTAAATATCTCCTATCCAAAACCTCTATAATAGGTAGGACGGATAAGTGGGTTATGCTTCTTAGTGAGTTTGATTTAGAGTATGTTAACCAAAAATTAATAAAAGGACAAGTTTTAGCAGATGTATTGGTAGAAGCAGTGCATAGTGACAAGGAACTTCTCATTTCAATATTCCCATATGATGTAATCATGTATATATATGAATCCCTAGTCTAGTAATATTTATTTGATGGTTCCTTTACAAACCATGGCATAGGGGTAGGTATCTTTTTGGTAACACCTAATGGGATTGCATTCCTAAAGCATTATGGATTTAATTCCCTTATATAAACAATAGATTAGAGTATGAAGGTCTCATAGCAGGACTCAAGATGGAAATTTAGTGGGCAATCTAACATCTCCTTATTTTTGGTGATTCAAAGACTATCATCAATTAAGTTATTGATGAATTACAATCCTGAGATGATAAACTAATCCCCTTATAGAGAATGGTGGATAGCTTGAAATTATAATTTGAGTACATCCAATTTGAATAAGTACCAAGAATAAACAATTGAGAAATGAATTCTATGGAAACAATTATATCCCTACTATATTTGAGTATAAAACATAATTTTTTTTTGGTTGAGTACTTAAGGATACTCACTTATGATACACCCGATTTAGAGATGGTTTGTGAGGTGGTTGGCCCTACTTCTCCATGGTAATCTGATATTTATACATACCTTCATAATAATACCATCCCATATAACTTATCCTCTAACCAACAAAAATCCTTTATTCAATACACATCTTGTTATACAATCCTTGGCAACACCCTATATCATCAAGGTTATGATAGAACCCTTCTACATTATTTAAATTTTAAAGAGTATACTTTGATAATTAGGGAAGTTTATGAGGGAATTTTTGGATCACATTAAAGTGGTATGGTCCTTGGTAATAATATTCTTCAAGTAGGTTATGATTGGCCAATAATGGAATCTATTCATGTGCCTATGTTAAAAAGTGTGTACATTGTCAAAAACATGGAGATCTTATTCATAGTACTTCACAATCTTTGCAACATATCGTAATACCTTGGACATTTTACACATGGATGTTAGACCTCATTGGGAAAATAAATCTTAAATCTTTTGATGGACATAAGCATATTATAAATACAACCAAATATTTTACCAAGTGGGTTGAGGTAGTGCCACTTACCTATGTCACTAGATAACAAATTTATAAGTTTTTATTTAACCACATTGTCTATCATTTCAATATTCCTTCCACTCTCATTTTTGAAAATGGTAAATCCTTAAAAAATAAATATGTTCAGACTCTTTTCCAAACCTACCATATCAAACATAAATGGGAGGCAAAAATCAAAAATATTTTGTGCATTCTTAAGAGAGTTATCAATGAAATTGGTCATGACTGGCATACTCATTTATATCCCTCCCTTTGGGCATACTATACTAATATCTACACACCCATGGGGGTAAACCTTTATTCCCTCAATTATGGTAGTGATTTTATCCTTCCCATCAAATTCAAGATTTCATATTTGTGAATATCATTACAATAAATCATAGATGAAGAATCATACCAAATATCATGCTTGAATAAACTTGACCTCTTGGATGAGAAATGACTCAATGATTTAGACCATCTACAAGTCCAACATAATCACCTTTGATGTAGCTATAATAAGTGGATTAAATCTATGAAATTTACAATGGAGATCTTGTTCTCAAGTAAAATCAATGAAACACTAATGCTAAGAGAGAGAAGGGAAATTTTGAACCTAACTAATTAGGTCCATATGTTGTTATTGCCAAATATATATTAGGAGCTTACAAACTAGCCAAAAAAGATGGAGAGGGTCTTGATGAACCTATAAACATCATGCACATTAAAATATTCTAGGCATAAACTTGTTCTATATGCTATTATTAATATACCCAAGGTCAAAAATAAAAAAATCAACACACACACGCGTACGCACGCACGCACACACACACATGCATGCACACATGCACGCACGCACACACACACACACACACACACACACACACACACACACACACACACACACACACACACACACACACACACACACACACACACACACACACACACACACACACACACACACACACACACACACACACACACACAAATTAAAGTCAAAAATTAAAAATGAGTACATAGATTGTCTAGATGTGAAAACCACTTTAATGGCACTTTGGATAAGTACCATTGTGAAAAATATGATTCTAGAACCATGTGTAAACTATTGTCTATAATTACCCTAGTTACTTGGAGGCATCACTTTTCAGCCATCCATTATATATTCCCAAGTTTATCATTTTGTCAATTGTTAGATGTTTATCCTATAACATGCTAAGTTTAAGGTTTTTATTTATATATGTGGACCTATATTATTGATCATGATAGCATAAAAACATATTATTCCTTATTTAAAAAATACCAAAATATAAAAAAACAAAAAGATAATAATAATAAAAAAATCTTTCCCATCAATCTCAACACGCCTACCATTCTAAACTATCTTCCACATCATTTACTCATTTTTGAGTAGGTCACTCATTTATCCTTTTATCAAAACATTAAAAATTCTTCATCAATCATCCACTTTCTCATCACTTTTCATATTGGGAGAACTACATCTGGCCTGATATCCCCACATAGACTTTGTCTAAGGTGGATTATGTAGGCAGTGCTTAGAGACATGGGGTCTCTAGGGCCAACTTAGCCACTGTCTTCCCCTTCATCCATTTCCACACCATGTATTATCTTATCCTTCCACTTCTCCCTCAATTTTTTAGTCCCTAGCCTTTCTCTTGGATACAATTGTCTAGTCCTTACTTGGATTAATTTTGTTTACAAACTTTTACACTATTTGTTTCATCATTATATTATTAATTTTCAATCTCTAACCATTCACTTAGTTATTTTTATCCATTTATTTACCCTTAGCCATTAAGTTAATTATTTTATTTCATTTTAATTCTATCTATTCAAATGGTTATTTCCTTTACATTGTCAATTGTGATCAATTTTTATTGTTTATTTTTGTGTTATTTTTGTTTATATTGTCATTTTACGCTACAATCATTTAGATTACTTTTATTTTTACATATTTTTGTTACTTATTCTTTTATGTGTGTTTAACAAAGATTATGTTATGAAATTCATATATAGTATGGTTATGATTTTTATATATCATGACATACTTTAATTTTACACAATTAATTCTTTATTTTTGTTTATATTCTTAAAACATCAACATTTATCATGATTATTTAATATCATTGGTGGTAATGTGTTTTATGATATATTAAAAATTAGATTGCTTGAAACTCAAATATTGTTATAAATCCAATGCAAAGAACACAAAATAAATAAATGCAATTATGTCGCATTCTACATCCATACACATCACCTAATTATACATAAGTCATACATCTATGATAACTATGTTGAAAGAATTAAAACATGCTAGCATAAATCAAAATGCAAGAAACTTAACCAGTGTTATAATATATGCATACATCTATTAATCATTCATGAACCCATGTAAAACAATAAAAATTACATCAATTCCCACACCCCATAATAAAAACTCTCAAAAATCATCATGAATATATATATATATATATATATATATATATATATATATATATATATATATATATATATATATATATATATATATATATATATATATATATATATATATATATTGTGTTTTTAAATAAATACATCTCAAATATGTCTATATCAATTAATCAATCCATCAAATATCCATTATGTATATGTCTCATCCTACCCTTCAGATGGACTGTCTAGTCTTAGACATAGCTCATCACATCATGGTGTGCCTCATGGAGGACCCATCACATGATTTACCTATCCCACCAACCTCTCTAACTTCACCAATTAAATAGATCTCATATATGTCAGTAACCTCATAGAATACTCCCTAAAAGATGAATCCCTCTAAGTACATGGTACAACCTCCTCATATAAGCTCCTTTAATATGTGTCCTGATCCATATCCCTCATCACTCTATCCAATGTGGCCATCTACCCCTCTCTAGCTAGTATTACCCTTGCTTATGTAAGCTTCATCTGAGCTATATCCCTCTCCTACTTGTAGCACTATGTTAGCACTATATAATATTTCATATGGGTCTCTACATCATGTGTAACCAATACTATATCCATTTCATCCTCATCCATCCCATCTATAATACCCTTTAATCTATCCACCTTAGACTGTAATCATCTGATCTCAAAAGTGTGATCCCCTCTACTATCCACTACACCTTTTAATGTAACAACCTCCTGGTGTAATCCATTGATGTCTCCATCCAAAGATCTAATATAATTTCAAAGTCTATCAATAAGTGGAAATTCCTATGCATATCTCAAAGTACATGAAGAACCAACCACATACCCTTTATCTATCTGGGTGTCATGTGTTACTCTCATTGTCACATCATGTCTTGATCGATCATCACTCTATCCTCTTCACTCTCTACCTCTCTCATTAGAGTTTCCCATCCATCACTCTTCTTTGTATCCAATTCCATCCTTATATCAACATCAATATCAAATCCTGCCTTGCATAAAATCTCAATATCCTCCATATCTTTGATCTTCACATCATACAATTGGCTAACCTCCACATCACATCCTCTACCTTGTGTTTGTGCTAATCCTCTATCTCCTATCATAGCCCTCCTAATTTTGGCTTCCACTAATATACCTCATAGATGTATACTCAATATAGACACCAACCTCTACCTCCACATCCATGGTGGTGCATATGGAATAGTCAATCTCATTGGTCTCTATTGAGTCCACCAATCTACATATCCATAAACAAATCTAGATTCAATGACATATATTTGATCACTCCATCTAATAGTATGTAACTATTTCCATTTAAGATCAGATATGGCTATGTCAATGGTCATACCCAACTATGGTCTCTCCCTCATTGTTCATGTAAATACATGTGGCCTAGCCAGTATATGTTGCATCACACCAAACTATCTCATCACCCTATTTGGGTTATATCTCTCTATGATATAATTAGGGTAAATTTTAAGATCCCATATATAAAACCCCATTAGATTCATTTAGGTGAATCTTATTCATAGCCTTGGTGAATCAATAGGTTTAGAAATTGTTTTTACTTTCTATGTTTTCCACCCAACCAGGGTTTTTATAACATAGGTTTCAATTTTTTACACCATGATTTATGTCCTCTTAGAGATAAATGATTGAGATGAATGATTGGGTTGAAAAATAGGTTTGAATGGCTCAACTAAATGATAGGTTTGAACAACTAGGTCAAATGGATCTATTGAATAACAAGGTCAAATGGCTCAACCAAATGGTAGGGTTGAACAACTCTTTCAAATGGTAGGGTAAAATATCTCAATTGAATGGTAAGGCTGAATGGTTTTGTTGAATGCTGGGCCAAATGGCTCTATTGAGTAGTTACATCAAATGACTCTACCAAACTCCTAAAATAATTTATATCATAGGGTATTTTATATATATGTGTATGTGTGTGTGTGTGTGTGTGTGGTGAATTGAACTACTTTCTAAGATAATGTCATAAAGGGTTGGTGAGATGACCCTTAAAATTATTTATATCCCTAAAATTTTGGTGATTTGATCCCATTTGCTGACCCTAAAAATGAATAGAACCAAAATCCAAAAATTAAAATATCATGAATTAATGAATATTCATCACTAAACTTACCCTAGATATAATCATGTCTCATGATATTGTATCAAGGGGTCATAATTTAATCCATGTAAATATCATCATGTAGCCACTCAAACATAATCTTCTTGTACAACTTTTAGGTGATTAGGTCATCACCTAACTCATCAATATCCCTCTTATAAAACTCTAGATCACCCAAGTGTGCTATTCATGTCCCAATAATCATGTTCCATACATATGATAATGGATCATCATCATCCTAAGTGCTCACATGCCTAAATTGTCTCTCTATCATGATGTGATCCTAACACCAAACTTATAGTAATGTGGAGGGTCTAATCTCTATTTAACCTAAATATGCTAAATGATGTAAACAATGGTATAAATGTGCTAACATGCTTGGACCTACTGTGAATCTCTAACCCATATACATCATGTGTACAATCACATCTAAGAGTCCAATAGGACATATCCTCCCACTCTTATCAAGAAGAAAAATTCTATTAATAATAGCCATGAGTATGATAGTCAGAGAATCCATCTCTAAACTGGTACAATAATCTAGATCAATACTACCTCTCAGAATAAGAATTAAACCATCACCAAAAATATAGTATAATATAATCTCTCATGGACCTATCCCTAATATACACATATTTATTGTATCAATATACCTAAAATTTGATACACATCCTCAAGTGTAATAGTCATCTCCCTTGTTGGTAAGTAAAATGTGATCATCTCATTGTGTCATCTCTCTGAAAGTGTTAACAATAGAGATATATCCACTGGAACCTCTATAATATTTTATATATATGATAATTCACTCACCTCTAACACACCAAACTCATACTCTATGAATCTTTACATCCTCACCATAGTTACAGATCTCTACTCTCGAGTCACAAACATTGGTAATACCTCTTGCACATCACAAACAATAACATTTATTAATTTTAATCAACATTATATTCAACATTATCACTACATTCCAAATACTCAACCAAAATAAAAATAAAATCAAATAAACATTTTCACTTGTTTCATATTTATCATTCTTCTTTCATTCATTACACACATTTTTGCTCCTACATTTCTTTGTAGATTCTCTATTGATCTCTACAAATTTGAATTGACCTTTTCCCATAAATTCACTGCTACCTCAAGTGAAAATGCTTCTCTAACCTATAATTTTTCTACCATTTTTTACCAATTTAGCTACTGTTAAACAACAAAATCATTATTTTTACCTAAATTAATTTTACTTCTATGTTTTACAAATTCACTACATTGTTTAGCAAAAATTTTATTTACTCCAATGAAATTACTAATTTCAATTCCAAAATCATTGTTTTGACAACACATAATTCATTTTTACTAACTTCAATCCCTAATAAATGCTAATAAATGCAAAAAAATTCAAGTTTAAACTCACTTACTGAAGGCCCACTCCTCTCAGGTCTCTAGAATCTCCTCACTTGCACCACTCAGTGCTTATGGTGTGGAATACAATCCATATTTCCTCCAATTTCTTAGAGCAAATATCTCAAATCATTATTCTTAATAAATAAACTTTAAAATAAAATTAGACAAATTATTTTCTATACCACATTTTTTCTACTTATATTCTTCTCCCCTAAAAAATATTTCACACCCATCCCTTCATCCAACTCATTCTTCATCCATTTTTAAAATTTATGGATATATTAAGTAAATTTATTTCAAATTTGTTTTTAAAATATTGCAATCATCTATCTACATAAAATAAATACAATCATTTACAATTCAATATCTTTTTTCTATTTTTTGATCTGAATTTATTATCACTGGGATATATCATTCCCACAACTTCTCAATTGACCCCTACATCATTACCAAAAAATTAAGTGTGTAATATCCAAATTTTTAAATTATTGGTTTAAAAATTCATACTATAGTTTTAATTAACTAGGGGAAACCTTTTTACACAACCACTATCTTACAAGTTTGACACCAGTTCTATAGTAAATCAATTTATCATGCTCTAATCACTTTCTCCATTTATTATTTTCATAAATTTTGAACATTTGTCCATTTTCTCACACAAAACCTCAAGGGGCCATCATCACAATCATTTTCATTCATTTGGGGTATTTTTTTCCTTTTTAGTCATCAACACTCTACTTCTACTATTATTCAAAATAATATTACTTCATAACACTATTTTAAAGAGGGGTAAATGTAGACACCTAAATTTAATTTAGTGTCAAAATTTACCTAAATCTATTTAATAATTCTTCTTAAAATAATTCATCACATATCCCTCCAAATTTAAATAATTGAATAAGTCAAATTATTTTGTTATGCACACTTTAAATATTTATTTTCAACATAAAATCTATATTTTACACCTCATCCAAACATATTTCACATTTTTTACCTCATCCTAACAAAACCCATAACTTTATCAACCTATTATGACTCATTCCCTGAGTTGTCAAGAAGTTTGACTTATTCTTGCTGACTCAATTAACTAATCCCATGCTTTTCTTAACCAGCTGAAATGGTCTTCATCCTCATGGGTGATGACTAATTGGCCACCATTGATTATTTAGATCATTTAATAAATACAAATAATCCTCAAACATTGGATCCTCCTCAAAAAATCTATAAATAAACCTAAAAACCTTCATTTTCAAGAGTCCTAAAATCAAATCTTGGAGAATCCAAACTTATGTTAACCAAATTATATACTCAAGCAAATCAAAGTGAATCAAAGGCTCATTTTTCACCAAAATTCTACCCGTTCACCTTTGCATTGGAAGAGTGAGCACCACATTTTCAAAGAAAAAGTCAAGTTTAAATCACAATGGAGAAAACTTTCACATTTGAAACACAAAGTTTGTGTATTCCATTTTCTTTTTTTGTTATTCTATCTTCCGTTAAATTTAGCTTAGATTAAGATTAGTTTATTTATTAGCACTTATAAATTTAGTTCACACAAAGGGACTCAATTTACTGTTGCCAATATTCTTTTATCTTCTTATTTTGGCCAATTTGATTGAAACTAAATTAATTAACATCCTTATATTTCTTCTTAAGAGCTATGGGGCTACCAAGAACTTCAAACCTTTGTATGTAGTCATGATGTAATTAGGAGTCAAATCTTTAATTTTAACTTCTTTCTCATTAGGAACCATTTCAAATCCATCCAAGACCCTACCTTGTTTAGTTGAAATTCTTTATACTTCAAGATTAGCTACAATCTCAACAATATTAGATGCAATTAGATCTCCTTCTTAAATCATACTATCAAGAACATCTTTGAGAACTTCATCTCTCAAAACTGATTGAATTTTTCCTCCCTAAGTAGAGTAACAATGAGGATCTCTTCCTCATACACACTTGAATCACTCTCTTCACACTCTCCTTTTGTAGATGTAATTTCCTCATCTATCCTACATAGAAAAGGTTATTCATCAATAAGGGAGATAGTGGGAGGGTGATGAATATGTTCATGAGCTGGTTTGGGGACTAAGAGATCGCTCTTAAAACTTGACATCTTAGGGATGGTGGACTCTTATAAGAATTCTTGGAGAGATAAAAAATTAAATTTTTCTATGAGTGCCTCATTAATTCTTATTTTGAATGCCATCTTGAGGTTTATTTATAACCATAACTTGATTTCCAACCTTCTCAACTAGGACCTCTTTATTATCTTGGATGCCTTATTAGATATACCTCTAACATGGAAAAGATTTAGTTTTTTGAGGAGGGGGAGATGGGGATTGAATAGGTTCAAGGTCCTTTTCATTAAATTTCTAAATCCAAGATTAGTTTAATCTCTATGATTTTTAATTACAAGGATTCAATTTACTCATTTATACTCTCTTAGAATAGTTCTTAAGGATGATCAATGACTTCATGAGGATAAGGAGCACAATATGTCTAATAAATAATACTAGAGAGCTCTTAAAACATATAATCTAATTTAGTTTGTTTATTTTCCCAAGTACCTATCTTATCCAATACAAATGTATAAAACTTATTCCTCTCTAATGGATCAATAGAGGATATAGATGCAGCTTGGAAAATTCCAATCACTTCCTCATATTGATAAGTTAAACAAACCCTTTTTTCATAGGCTAGTATCTTGTTTTCCATATCATTCATTACATCTTGATAAGATTGGGAAGATAGTGGAGGAGGGGGAGGAAGATAACATGATTGAAGACAAGGTTTTTCATATGGATCATTATAGCCATATAGGGAAAGTGTAGGCTGATCATAAGATTGATATGGCTCACAAGGAGGATAAGAGTGATAATGTTGATAGTAAGGAGGTTAAAAATATTTATAAGGTTGCCAAGGTGTATAAATAGGGTTATATGAGGGGAAATTGGAATAATCATATGACTGATATGGCTCATGATAAAGCTAATAAGGAATAGTACTCTACTAGTATTACTCATTATAGGACTGATGAGGCTCATTATAGGGATGATAGGGAGTAAAATAGGATTGAGATGTCTTATTAATCTGAATGAAATTAGAATATACTTTAAACCCAACCATAACAAACTCATCAAGATAGTGAATTAAAGATATAACTTACTCTAAACAAGTGCCTGGGCTACTAGAAATAGTTGATTGAGCTCAAAGTTGTCATTAATTTTTATTGAATGAATCCAAAGGTTGATATGTATAAGGACAACACTAACAATCCTTTAACCACTTTGGACCTTGGTCCCATTAGGTGTGCCATAACTATTATCACCTAAATTTCCACCCTTGGAAGATTGTTCAATCCTTCCAAATTTGGGGTAACATTGAGAAAATTAAATTTTATTTGTGGCCTAATAGGTGGATTCAATCTCTAGGTTATATGGATATATCCCATTGATGTATCACTTAGGCTCATTCACTTATGTATCAATTTGTTATGAAAAGAGAGATAAACCTAATATAATGGAGGTTATATACCAAAATTACTTAACCACTACCAACTAGTTATATGTACACATCAACCATGAGACTAAATTAAATACACACTACTCCTAATATGAATATTTTGATAATCACTTAATTGTGGAGGTTGTGATAGATTTTTAGGCTAGGAGGACTAATCAAGAGGTCATAGAATGACATTAATGAGTAAAAAACTCACTCAACCTTCAAAATTCACTTAAACACTTCACATGACCTATAAATAAGCTTTCAAACTACATATGAGTGATATAAATAGATAGCATGCCAAGGAAGACTAAGTAAAACACTTGACAAGATCAACTAGTCATGTACACACACTAAATATAGTCAAAGTATGATGTAAAACTAGTAGTTTCTCATTAATCAAAGGAATGAAAATGGGCATGGATTTCCATACCTAGGTGGAGAATGAAAAAAAAGACAAATAAGTATGATTAAATAAATAAAATGAGAATAAAAGAGAGAGAAGTGTCATAAAAGAGAGTCATGACAAGTGTTTGACATCCATGGAAAGAGTTACAATCAAGAAGGGAGTTAAAAATATTTTCATCAGTTCTCTAAAGACATGTGTTGATTTATTTAAGATGCATCCTATTCCAAATGGCATAGGAGTCTCTCTTTTACTTGACACATGTGTCTTCTTCTTCAAAACTTCCCTTCTCTTGGCTTGGAAAGTGACAAATAGAACTCTTTGGTCATCAGTTTACTTTGAATTATCTCTTGATTTAATATTTAACACCTCACATCTTCTTAAGAACTCTCCAAACTAGCATCTCAATGGTGATCATCACATAACTCTTTAGGTGTCTTGAAACCCCTTTGGTCTCACTACACATTTCTTTGCTTGCAAGCATCAAATATTGATTCTACATTTATGAGTGCAAACTATCTTTATGGATGGAATTTATTAGTTGTAACAGACCTAAATCAACCAATTTATATCCATGAAACACTCCCAAAGATCTCATTTTACACCCAAAGCTTGCATTTTTATTCAATTCATAATAGCCTTGAAAACAAACAAAGCTCCTTGTGTAAGACAATGAACAAATGATATTTGGAAAATAGGAATAGTTTTAAGTACTAATATTCCCTTATAGCTCTGTTCCAAATTTCATGAGCCAAATTTTAGTGGAAGTGTACTTATTCACCTGATCTCTCTCTAATTAGGCCTCAATTAGGTCTCTAGGCCTAAAATCTATGTTTTGGTTCAAATTGACTCCCAAATATGTGAAAACACAAATAAGTGTTTGATTAACTTTTAGGATCCTATGACCATGATCCAATTTGAGCTTATGAAATAATGTGTAGGTAGGTAAACCAAGATATGGTTACAAAACTTAGTATTTCACAAACTCTTTTGTACTACCTTCAAGAATTATACTTGTTTGAGCACTTCTAGGATTAGATGTATGAATTTTAAATATTTGGAGATAGGAAACACATCTATACATATTCCTCAATGGTTTTCATCTTTCCATGAGGTTAATGCATCCATACAAATGTAGGTACAATAAATTGTCATGGTGATACTCTTCTTAGAGTGACAAATGGTTTCTAAGTGGTTTCAATGTCAATCTAACTCATTTCAAGAACTTGGAAAAACAACTCTTTCCATAAAGTCATTTTTAGTCCTCTAGGAATCCTGAAACATATTTATCATCTTAATGATTATTTATAAAGATTAGGGATTAATTATATGAAAAAATTCCATAGATCATAATTATAAAATTATACCTAACTATACCTATGTATCTTGTATGTACTATTTTGATCTTGATAAGGTGTCTCTCAGAATAACAACTCTGCAATTATAAGGTTAAGAGAGAGATGAGTCTTGAAAAGTCCATATTAGAGCTTGGTTTTGGTTCTAAACACCTCAATGAGGTATGTTATATCCTCCATGACATGTTATAATTGTTCTCTTACCATTCTTATTCTCTATACATGCTATATCCATCATTACCTTAGGCTAGGGTTTATGATCCTAATAATGCAAATGACCCTAGCTGATTGTGTTTACTATTTGTCTCCATTTTAAGGTCTAAGACAATCTTATAGTATTTATATGGTCTTATAAACATTTTTTTAAATCACCCATAGAATTTTTAGATGGTTTATATGACTTTCAAAGGTTAGATAAGTCCCTTCCAACACAAGGCTTTCATTTTTTTCTCATGAGTGTGGACCTATAAGTCTATAGACCTATAGCTCCATATTTAGAATTTATTTAAACAATAAAAATAAATTTATTAGTTTATTAAACTCTAAAAACTTCATAAATTTCCATTATAAACCTTTGATTCTTATTTTATCTCCTCATATTTAGGACTTCTCTATGTTGCACACACAATACTATGTATGCTTACTAAGTGCTTGACTGAGCTTACTATCTTGAATAACCTAATATCTATGAATTTTATTTTTATAATTTCCAATAATTATTAATGATACTCATAATTAATTTTTACCTTAAAAATAAATCATTGAGTCATACCCCAATGATTATAAGTATCTTTTTCCTCTCTACCTAAGTGAGCCTATGAGTGCTTATCTAAGAGTATACCTTAACAGGTTTCTTGACACAATTTCACTTATTCCCATTGGTTTCAAAATTTGTGAAAACTCCTACTAGGAATATTAAATCTTATCATGATCATAATGAATTCAATATCAAGGTAAAATATGCATGTTTTCTTCACCTTCTTAGGTCAGACATATAGGAGTTGATTAGGCCTAAACATTCTTCAATAGATCTTTGTCATTTTGATGGTGTTCCTTACCTCATTGGAACTTAGGAAATCTCACCATTCACCCATATAATTTTTCACCATTCTCTACAATTAAAATCCTTCATGAATTTTAGTCCTTATCTTCAAGACTAAAATATCATATTGTTCTCATGTCCTCAAAAGCAGATTTGTAACTCTTTCTCAATCCTGTATGTGTATGTTGATTACTAAAGCCTAGATAATGTTTTTAAAGGCATAGTTTTATCTTCTTTATGACCTATAAACATTAAAAAATAATCTACACATGACTTCCATACATTTTTTATCTCTTGTACTTCATTTTTAAAGAAAATGTTCTTGCATTTTATGCAAAAAGGAGACCGACAGGTTTGTAGAATTATAAGTCCACATTTTATCATTTTAGGATATTATCTTATTCATATAAGGGCATGTTATCATTGAGAACAAAAATAAAATGTTCTATAACATTTTTCATGAATTTTTGAACTTCATATAACATTTTTAGTGCATATTTGGCACTTTCTTTGTTCATCTCTATGTAGGTAGGGTTATGACACAGTCCTAAACCCAAAATAACTATAGGCCTACCTTGATGACTTGATGGTGATATGTAAAAAATAAATTAGAGTTATTATTTGGCCTATTTATTCCATTTAATACTTGAAAACAATATATCTATGCTCATGATTTGATCATATATCTCTTGAATATGAAAAAATGCATTTTACCCAACTCGATTGATGTTCTTCTCAATGCATATAGCCACTAAAAAATTGCTTAAGGTGGTTATAAATTTTTAATTTATTAGGATATATTCATGATGGATTTGTATAAAATTTCCATTCTTTGATTCAAATCATCTATTCATAAGAAAAACTTTGATAAACCCCACAACACTACCTGCAAATTGATTGAAGCTTGCACCTAGCACAAAAGGAGGTTTTTCTCACTTTTTAATTCCACACATGATATAAAAATGGTGTAATATTATGTTTTATTATTGTATAAGGTCTATAAATTATTTCACATTTTCGCTAAAAGTGCCCAAAACTGAGCCTACAGGGTTTAGGTAGGGGTTAAGACAACCCTACTTTCTTAAGGATTGTTCATAAATGAATGGAAACCAATATTATGACTATTTACATTAATTTTAAGGAAATTATGACCCCTTCCTCTATAAAAATTTTTAGGTCCCAACTCTCCTTGTGTTGGATGGACTTGAAATTTATCTTTATGAACTTGCCAAGGGAACGATGGAGAAAAGGAAGCATTTTTTGCATTCTCTATACTAGTACCTAAAATACAATCATGAATTTTCTCTTATAAGATAAAGAGACACTCTTGAACCATATTCACCTTCAAATAAATCTCTCAAGTCTATACAAGTGACTGAAACTATCTTATTTGAAGTGATTATGCTCCTTTGTATGTTGAACTATAAGAATTTGATCACTTTATAAATTTTAAATCTCATATTCACGTTATAAACCTACTTTAAAATATTTGATAAGTGTGATGCATGCATATTTCATCTTTTTTGGCTTTGACAAATGTTGGAGTTAGTTATATACACTTTTTTAAAATTTCACTTATCTTAAAGTTTGCAAATTAACCTTAACTTTTACAAACAAGCATAAAATATTCATTCAAGGTGATTAAGGAGTAAGGTGAACTTGATAGAAATATAATAACCTTTTACATCATTAGGATCCAACTTCTTCACACCATGGGATGACTATACTAGTATAAGACAAAGATAAACCATTACCTTAAACTTGTCAAATAAACCTTAAATTTTGATAATAAAAACTAAACAAGACCCTAATAAGGCCTCGTAAGGAATTAAATTATTATGAATAAGGTTATCGAGACATGATAAAATGTTTCAACTTATAGGGGTTGACCTTTTGACTTGGGGGTCAAAAATAGTCAATAGTATCATCAAATCCCTCCACATTCCATATCACAACTAAAATATTTAGTCAAAACTCTTGAAGGAATTCCAACATAATGATCTTCCTAAAAATTACCTTAGTAATTTCATCAATGTCAATAAAATTATTAATGAATTTTCTCACACTTTCATCAAATGATAGAAGTCTATAGCTCACAAAGTAGACTGTAACATGAATGATGATACTCTTTTAAAAATATTTGTTACCACCCTTAAAGCTCCTCTTGAATACAAAGTTTAGGTGTTTTCCCCTAAAAATTTATAATAATCCCTAGATCAAGAAAAAATTCAAGACTTTCTTATGACATAATTTGAATCACCTCAAGAAACTACTAAGGAACCTTTCCAATCATTTTATCATAACATTAATTCATATAAGCCTCCCCAACCTCAAAAGGGAGGATCTAATTCAACCTATTTTAACCAAACCCACTATCCCTTGAGTCTACAAGAACTTAAAAATAAATTTCCACCCTCTAAACTTGTGTTCTTTCATCCTTACAAGCTTCCTCCAAAATGGTACAATCCTAATAAGTTTTGTTGGTGGCATGCCATGATAGGTCATTGTCATGAGACTTGTCATGATATTCACTAATTTATTCTTTATTACCTATTTTTTCCTATTGTCAAAAAATATTATATCCTAGAGGATGTTTTTCAAGCCTACTCTATTATTTTGGCAACATTAGAATACCTCTAGGCTTGTGGGTTTCCTATCATAGAGGTAGACCTCTAGGTTTAAGGGCTAGCTCCCTAGATTAATCTTTAAGTGCTTATTTCCTACACTAAATAATTACTTATGTGAAAAAAGGTATAATTATAAATGAAATTAAACTAATCTAAAGTGGTGATACACTAAAAATATATCCAAAAATTTATCGAACAAGTGCACTAAGAGACATGACTCACAACACTAGTCCTAAAATCCTAAATTGCTCCAACATTAATATTTCAAACATGGAGGTGATATGCATGAAAATACTCAAGTAAATTGAACTATAGATAATTTTTAGACAATAATTATACTTATACACTTTAAAATATAGCCATACACTTTAAAACACTTCATGTGACCTGTTAGAGTGAAACAACTTGCATCAAACATGAAAGGATTGAGAGAAAGCAAGGATAGATATCAGTCACTTGAATTTTCACTATACATATCTTCACACACTTAAAAAATATATTTTGTGAACCAAAAACTAGATTTCATATCTTATTTCAAAGGTAAATTACAATATCAAACCAACAAGGCTTCACCATACTAGGTGTGGAATTTACATACAAGAGCCAAAATTGCTTGTATTTATAGAGTGTGAGAAGAGAGAAAAGGAATTGGATCTCAAGGGTCACAATTCCACATGTTAAGGAATGAAAACCAATTACATTATATAAAGATGAATTATATAATCAAGGTATGGAAGGCCTTATTAATAAAGTGTCTCTTTAAAACATGAAACTCTCCAAAACTGGCATAGGGGTCTTTAAATGGCTTTCTTGAAACTGGTTTCATCATGAGGCATATTTTGATTACTCCAAAATAGATTAGGGAGAGATGACACATGCACACTATCAAGGAAGGATTATAAACATTCCACAATATTCCTTATATGTGTCCTTAACTCATGGCCTTCATTTGGACACTTGTTCTCACCATCTGTAGTCACCATCACTAGCTTTATAGGTTTGTCTTCATATTTTTCACCCAAGTGATATTTAGTTTCTAAATAAAATTCATGCAAGAGGTGATATGACACATGTATATGGTCTCTTTTCCTTCCACTCCATGAATTAGAACTTAAAAGGTGCCCCAATAAGACTTATCATCCTCTCACTTTGCATTCACTCTATATTTTCAATATCTTCCAAAGATTTCATGAGATAAATGAATTAGTAGAGGTGTTTGTGTGATTTTCTAAAGTGTTAAATCAACATTAAAAGTTATAATAGCTCCTAATTTAGCTTCCCCAATCATCCTCATTCTTTAACTCTCCTCCACACCTAAACAACATATAAAAACCTATTTTCATCATGTCCATACAATCAGGGTATAAACCAATCATGTGTCATGGAGCCTAAGAGAGTTCTCCACAAGTATAAAATCATTTCTAGGCGAAACTAGCCCTACTAAATGCATATTCTTTCTTATCTTCTCCATCAAGTCAAAATCAAGGGTTTAAGAGGGTCTTAGAGGGTTTAGACTCATAAGGATTGTTCATACAATCTTGTCATCTAACCTCCAAAAAAATTCCACAAATTTAAAGATCAGGATCCTCTTCAAATTTCCCCAATTCCTTGGGTCTCCATGCAACCAATCCATATAGGTATAAGCATCTAAATATGGAATATCGATCTCCTTAAGTGAATTCTAAATACCCCTTAGGTGTTCTTAGGTGAAAAATAACCTTTATGTGATTCCTTATACATATAAAAATCTCAAAATGGTATTATACCATCCCATAAAGGTTATAAAATGGACTAGAGAGTTCATATTGCCTTAGAAGTGGATTAAGACACATATAGGGCTTTAGCCTAGTCTAAGGCCTAATAGGCCTAACTGTGTTTTTATTGATTATAACCACCTCTAAGTGGTTTATCAAGATTTTAGAACATAATATATGATTTTTCATGCTCAAAAAATCTTCCCATATCATTATGCAATGCTCCAATACCTCCCATCTCATCTTTTTACTATCTACTCACCAAATCTATAGTTTCATGATGACCAGGAGTGCCCTCTATCTAAGATGGAATAGAGGTAACTTCCCCTATTATATTAGTCAAAAAAATATTATGAATGGTTATATTATTTTATTTAGGTTCTATGTACCAATTCTCATATCTTGTAAACCTCAAAAAAGTCATCAACACTCCAAATCTTCAAGGCAGACTCACAAAGTTGATGACCATGTATGGATTGTGTACTAACTATAGATTGGATGTTTTCAATTAGTCTCTATCCTATTTACCTCTTTAAAAAAAATATGAAATGTGTTACTACCATTTTGAGAATGGTCATCACATATTCCACCATCAATTTTATGCTAACCTTCTTAACACACACTTTCCATTTGACCAGGCCTAGTTGGTAGGCTATGCTAAATGTAGGTGTACTTACCTTAGGCCACAAATACCATTATAGGTGATATTTAACCCTTTAACATTGTGTTTTTAATTTTAATATAATTTTGAGATAATTTTATCATTCTCACCTTAAGTGGACATCTATGCCTATAGGTTCTCAACCTTTAGACTCTTATCACTAACTATGTATATGTCTATAGTCAGACTATAGGTAACTATTTAGGGGGAAAATGGATATTTTAGTTGGTGTTATAAGATAAAATATTGTGTATAAATACATTAAATTTATATTTGGGTGACTAGTTCCATTTCTCATCATATGAGGTCACTTGGTCTATAGGTTTTGCTTCTTATGTATTATTATCAACATATTTTGGTTTGTAGACTAATTGTAGATTCTAATTTAGATGCCATAAGAACCTATATGTGGTGATTTGTTTTTGACACTATAATTCATGACCTTTGACCCTTGAGATTACTATAAACATTTCAATTCAAATTTAGTCACTATGCTTTGAGATATGTAACCATCATGTCATTATTACATTATAGGTTCACTCAAGTTTCAAAACTGTTGTAGATGACACTAAAAGTATAAAATGAAAGATTGAATTAGAAACATTATTATATCACCATCTCATGGCCAAATATCCATTTTTTTTCAAGGTATTGACCCTATACCTAGGATATATGATGTAAAAAACTAGGACTACCCAATCTTTAAGATACTCTACTATGGGAGGACTCTTTATGAGACAAGATCCCTATTTTGGAGATATTAAGGTAATATGTCTCTTTATACAAATTTCTTAGCCTATGAACATGTTCTAAAGTTTTAATTCATAAAATTACCCCATATTTATTACCATGATGTTTTACATGCTCTTAGAACTTTATGATTCTTTCAAGTGAGTTTTAAGCCTTTTCCTTTCACCATGCCATGTCCTTTGTTGATTATACTCAGACCATGTTTGAAACCTGTAGGTGAAGATTAGATAAATAATTTTTTATGTTAGATAATTGGTTGTAAAACCAATCTTAAGTAAATTTATAATGTTAAAATCTACTATTTCATCCTTGGGATCATTTTCACCATCTTGAAAACTTATTATTTCTGTAGACACCAATATCGTGTCAACCCCCCTTGGTCCCCTTCTAAATGTTAACACTCCTAACCTACAATTACACACCTTATTAATTTAAAAACTACTTATTTTAAATTAATTACCTCACCATGGACACCTCACCTAGACACCTCACCCTAAGACCGTTTCTTAGCCTATGAGTCAGCTTGAGACTAGGTCCTCCAAACCCTAACTACCCATGACCTATTCTCACTCCATATTAACTCCCTAACCAACTCCCATGCCTCATAAGCCCTTGTCTTGACCTTTCTCTAATGAAAAAGGCACTTGGCAGGTGGAGAAATGGGTAAAGAGCTAAAAATAGCCCTTTTACCTATTCTCTCTCTCTGCCAACATTGATCAACCTGTGACCGACGTCAGTAATCCTATGTTGATGCTAGTGGGATCACCGATGTTAGTTACATAATCCAAGATCTAACATTGAGCTACCCCCACCTTCTTGCACATTCCCATGCACACTCTGAGATTTCAAGCACTAGAACTCGACTATTATTCTCCTAGCTACCAAAGCTCTACACAAATCATTTCAAAGACTAGATTGAAAGATTGTATAGGGACCTTGAGCTACTGAATTAAAGCAATCCATGTTCACTTCATTGTCTCACAACACCGGTCACATCAGCCACAATAGGAATCACTATTTTGACACCTCTGGTTCTTCACCCTATAAAGCTAAGTACTCTGGTTTTCATTTCAATGTTTTAGAATATATTGTCAATTAGTTTTCATTGATATTTCTAAATACTATCGAGAGTCCCGAATTCTTTCGTGGAGGGGCAGAAAGGTCTTCCCCTAGTTCTCACCCCCTTTTTACACCAATCCTCCACATATACCCTTCCTTAGACCTCATTCACCTTCCTACAACCCTGCGCCAACCTCTTAAACTTCCAGAAACCCCTTTGTCTATCCTAAAAATACTCTAAAAGCCATCTAAGGCCGACAACCCCAACTAACATCGGCAAGGCAACCGACATCGGCACCATTTACCTGACCAACCTCAGCAGACCCACTAACATTGGCGACTATGTTCTAAACTAGCAAACTAGAAAGCCATTCAAACAGCCTATCTAGACTAGACAGAACCTTCAACCAGCCTTCTAAGATACACAGACTATAGGGAAAAAGTACACACCATCTACTTTTCTATTTCTTTAAGTCATTTATCATTTCTTCCTTTACAATAATTTTATATTTAAATAGTGGACTATCGTCCCTTAAGGAGCTTCACGCTTCTGAGACCGAGTGCATAGCTTGGCAGTCCACCATAGCCTCTTCTAACTTTTTTCTTGTTTAAGTTTCATTCTTACTACAGGTGTTTCCTCCACAACCAAAGAGGAGCTCCCATAAGGCTTGGATACGGTGCGCACTAAATCTGGGTAACATCAAACCCATAACCTCTTAACCTTAGTTTCTTTCTCATTTGAATGTAATTAGTGAAAATTTAGAGAAACATTCTGGCACACTCGGTGGGACCCTTGGAGTTTTCCTTGGGTTCATTCTTCTTCTTTTAAAAATCAAATTTTCATGTAGATGCATTAGAAAAATATTCACTTGTAGCATCCCCTCTTCTTTGCCTTTATTTCTTGAGAAATAAAAAACTTAGCTTCCCTTACTTTCTATTTTTTTACATAAAGTTAATTAATTATTTCTCCTTTTTTACCTCTTCTATCTTTTTATTTCAAAAGGAAATCATTATCAGAGGTTAAAAAGAACATCTCTTTTTCTTCTTGTTACTTCTTGCATGAATCATAGAGTAGTGAAAAACTCATACTCTTTACCTCTTCTCCATTTGTTTGCATTTGAATAACATATTTAGATTTGGGTTAAAAACTACTACATTTCATTCTTGCTTGGATGCACACTTAGCCCACTTAGTAATTAAAGCATTATGAATGAATTGTAGTGCACAAATGTGACACAACCAAACCACAATCACTTCATATCAAACACATAAACTTTCTTGAGACAAGGCCCATCTAGGATTTCATCACCTAGTAGATACCTTACCCCATCTGGTGATCCTACTTAGATTTCACCCCCAAGAGGAGGACCCACTCTATTCTCTGGCAGAGTATAAACTATAGGGAAGGTATATTCTGGCTAAGTGGCCTAGCTTGGCTCTGGGTTCATGAAGTGAAGGGAGCAAGCCCCAACATCAGGCCACATACTGACCCTAACATGGATATCTTTGAGCACCATAACACAACTTGAAACCAACCATAGACTTCCTCTCTAGGAACTGTTCTACAAGCCCAACTCCCAACACATTCTCTTAAGGCATAAGCCACCACAACTTTAAAACTCATTCCTAGGAATCTAACATTTTAGAGGTTGCTTTGCCTAATCATCTATTCTGCTAGTTTTATCTGAGTGTTTGAGATGGTAAGGTCATACCATTCTGAAGTCCAAAATAACTCAGAATATCTTCTTCTTCCAAAAACTATCAATCTTCTGTGTTTTTGGAATTATACAAAAATTGACATCAGTTTCTCCACCGACATCGGCAACCAAACCTTCACCGACATCGGTTAATTGACTGACTGTCGGCAACATTTTCTAACTAATATCAATTAAACAACTGACATCAATCACTATCAATAAATAAATTTAAAAAAATTCCAAATAACAAGCTTAAAACCCAAATTTCTTGTTGTTTAACACAAATTCTAGTTTTCTAAAACTAAAACACATAGTTTTTGGAACCTGAACCCCTTTCGCCTTGGATGGCCCTGACACGTAGTCAAGCCAAATTCCTTGTTGACCATGTGATTCAACATCCACTCCCACCTTCACCCTTCATGCCAAGTCATCTAATAGAGTATACTTCAGACACCAAGCATACTCCTATCCAACCTACCCCTGATCAACCTCTTATTGTTCCCAAAGGGGATCAAGATTTTGAGAAATTCCTTGACCACAACATCAAGGCTCTCTAACATTATCTCGCTAGAAGCCAAATGTGAGATCCTTCAAGTAACCCTATTTATGGGATGCCAACTTCTTTGGTTGAAGTGGCAATGATATCAATAGTATCCACTACCCAACCTATGGTCACTCAGGTCACTGCCTCAACTAATAACCCAACCATGGCCAATGTTCAAGATTTGGCCTCCCCTTATATCATTTCTTACCCTACCTCCATTAGGTTTCCATACCCCCTCAAATGCAAACAATTCAACCAAGTTTGACACCTTTCTAGAACTTGATTGTCTCTATCCCATCCACTCTTGCACCTATAAACACGAGAGTGACCACCTATCCTTTAACTAGTGTCACCGCCATTCAACCACCCTTGGTGGCATCTAGTCAAGTTGTGCCCTCCAACTTCATGGCACAAGCCCCCTTGGCCTCGACATCAGCCCCTATGATGAACTATCAGTATGTTGCACCTACACAAATGCAACCAAGTACATCATACACCCCTTCTAATGCCTTTTAAGTACCCTATAACTTAAGGGGTGCCCCTCATGCCAATCCATTTGCTGATCTAATTAAGATGTTTATGGATAAGATGTCCAACCTTTAGACATCTATTTCAGGTTCAAGGAGTGTTCTTTCATATGAACAAATCTACAATGAACCTATCCACCCTTTAGTTCTTATTCAACCATACCCTAGCCAGTGGGAACTCCCAAAATTTACTCACTTTTAGAGTAAAGAGGACCCACAACAACATCTATGAGAATTTAGACACACTTGCTACCTCATAGGGCATGATGATGCGTTATTGCTTCGCACATTCCCTATGTCACTTTTTAGCACCACCCTTGACTGGTATAGCTCCATTACCAGTCATTCTCTCTTCACCTTCATTCAACTCACTCAGCTATTCCTTGATCATTTCTCAATCAATATTACCAAGAAGGTCTCCATAATAGACCTTTATTCCATTAGACAATTTGAGGATGAGTCAATAGTAGACTTTGTCGCCTGTTGGAAAGGTTTGATCAACCAACTCTCCTTCTCACTACCTCAACTTGAGCTCATTGAGCTCTTTTCAAGAGCATGTGCCAAGTACAACTCATCCACTCTATGGGTTCAAAATTTTTACACATTTGATGAAGCTTTCACTATGTCCCGAAAGCTTGAATTTTATGCAATCGAAGAAGACAGGGTCAAATTGCGTAAAAAAAATACCAACGTAAAACCCAATGACCCTTCTTCTTCCAAACCTTCTTCTTCCCACCCCAAGTCTAAGGGATCGACGAATGGTGTGGTCCTTAGGTCACCATCTTCTACCACAACCAACCAATTTGAGCCCTCCACTTCACAAAACATCACTAGACAATTCCAACAATGGTATGAACATCGATGATACACTCCAATAAGTGAATCATATGCTTCTATATTGGATAAATTAGTGAAGTAGGGAGTCCTCAACCTCCCTCAAATTTGACCACCTATCCAATTTGACCCCTCATGAGCCATCCATGCATGGTATAGGGAAACTAACTTTTGTAACTATCATTGTGTTAAGGGTCATGGCATGGATAATTGCAAAACCCTAAAAAACATTGTTCAAGACATGTTAGACAAAGGGGACTTGTTTTGGATAACCCTAATGTGTTGACCAACCAAAACATGGATGTATTTAGGACAACCATTTCCTAACCATCCCCCAAGTCAGAATAATGTTTAGACCATGGTCGATGACCCTCAAGAATGCAGCATACACACAGTCAACATGGTCTTTCCTTTCATTTCTATCCAACCTCTCCCACAATTTGAAGACATTGGTCAACCCATTTCTCCACCATGGGTAGAAGAGCCTATTTTACCCATACCAACCCCATGTAATGAAGAGCTCCCTTTGCCTCACCCTATTCCTCACATGGATGAACCCGTTTCACCTATATCACCCCCATGACATCAAGCACCTCCTCTACCCATTCTTCTACCTCGTGAGGATCCTGTATTACCTATTTCTCTTGCCCCCACTTTCCCTCTTCTTCTACCATTAGAAAAATTTACCATTCATACCCTATGCTCTCATGTAGAAGGGGCCATCATCCCTTTGCTTTACCATTTAGAGGAGCCTTCCTCTCCTATTGTTCTTCCACCAATGGAGGATAGTCCTCCATCCACCCCCCTTTCACATGTAGGAGAGTCTACTTTGACCTCTCCCATATTGGAGGATGCTTTGATGGTACCAACATTGGTGGCCCCACCCTTATCCTTTTTATTACCAATGGAGGATCTTAATTTCCACACTATTAGACCACACATGGAAGGCATGATCATCCCTATGTTCTATCTACTTGAAGAGCCAAATTCTCCAATCCCTTCTCCACCAAGAGAAGAACTCACCACCTCACCCACTTTGGCTAAGGAAGATCCAGTGATGGTTCTCTCTCGACTTTGGCCCGAGATCATTGCGTCCAACACATTTCCACTCCCATAATTGCCTAAATCCTTCGAAGGATCGACTGTAAGGCCTCGTGTGATGTCATCTAAACCCTTCTCTTGATTGGTAGAAAACTTAAGATTCCTGCATTCTAGGAACCTAGAGTATGAGGCATTATGGGAGCGACTTAGGGCTCCTTATCCTACACATCTCACTTCACCTTATACTACCAACCCTTCCAATACTATTTACCCCAAAGTCTCTAACAAGGATCAGGTTTCCACTTCTAAATCATTAGAAGCTCAACCTTCCATGTCTAAATACAAACCCTTACAGGCATCCACCATGTTGAAATAGATTAGATCTCTTGATGTTCGCCCTGTATCAAACCTAACTCACCCACAAGTGAAGTTAGATTTAAACCTCATCCCATACCATAGTGGCCCTCACACCATACTAGAGAAGGATGCTAAACCATGTTAGTCTACTCCTCCCCCACCTTCACCATTTCCCTCTATCTTGGGTCCACATCCTTCCACTTTAATAGGAGTGCTCCCTATTCCAACACCTCACAAAGACAAACTACCTCCATTACTCCCTCTACCCATCAAAAACATATTTCCTCCAAGAAATTTGACACCTCTCATCAAGAAAGTGCCATCTACGCATGTGGCCACACCACCAACCAAAAAGGTGGTACAAAAAACTCCCCCTACAACTCTTAAATAGAAGTTGTCAACCCCTACTACAACAATGAGCATAGACCCATTAGTGGGTTCCTATGCTTCACTATTACATTGATTGTTGTAGTCTTCTAGCATCATTCTCCCACCCATTAAGCCATACTAAACTCTTAGATCAAAACCATCTTGGTTTGACGACACTCAAATATGTTTGTATCATTGCACACCTAGGCATGATACTAGGAGTTGTTATGCTCTTAAGGTTGTCATTTACCAACACCTAGATAAGCACACCCTTCTCATTGAGGATTATCTTTACCACCTTTTTGACAAACTATCGACACCATCCCATGCCTCCCAAACCTCCTCACTTGAATTGGGATCCCAATACGAGATTATGGTCCCTCTACCACCTTCTCCCCCTTTATTCAAAATCAACACTATTAATGTGGCCACCAGATCCCAAACCCTAAAGGATAAAGGAAAAGAGTAGGTTTCTACCCCTTGGACATATCCATTTTCCAAGCCCTCTCCACCACCAAAGCCCAAGATTTATATCTTGGGCACATCGCAACCAACATCTTTGGGGGCAATTCATGACTCCATGATGAAACAACTTCACCAAACCCTTTTGAAGATGTCTTTGTATGATCTAATACAAAGCTCTCCACAACATTGCCAAGACTTGATCATAAATTTATAGGCAATGGAGGTCCAACCTGAAGACCCCCAACCACTGGCTACTTTAGTCAAATTGTTACCCACTGTTGCCTCCATCACCTTCAATGATTCTAAGATTCTTGCCTACAACCTGGAAGATCAGGATCCCAACCTCTTTATCATGGCTTACATTAATCAAACTTGAGTTAGGTGGGTTATGATTGATTTAGGTGCTAGCATCAACATCATTTCTACCCATGCATATGATCAACTAGCCCTTCTAAAGAATTGCATGTCAAAAACTAATGCAATTCTTCAATCTTTCAATGATGCCACCACCACTACAATTGGCACTGTGGTCTTGCATGCTTGTGTTGGCCCATGTACAATTATGGAACTCTTTTATATCATTGAGGGGGAGTTCTAATATAACATGCTATTGGGATGACCTTGGATATGTTCCATGACCTGTGTCCCTTCCATGTTGCATCATTGTGTCAAGTTTGAACATGAGGGGCAAGTTCATGTCATTCCTACTAACCCTTCCCCCTTTAAAACATGCAACATGACCTACTAACCTAATGATGTTCTCATCCCTTTGAAAACATCCACCCAAACACCACTCTACCCACAGAAGCCTCGATAAGCTCACAAACATTGGTCACACCTATGCCTACTCCTCAAGTGACCACAAAAGATCCTATGGAAGATACCTTCTAGTGCCTTTCACTTGAGGAGTATCATTTGCTTAACCTTGACATGTTTCAAACTCTACAGGAATATGGAAAACTTCATCACCACCCTAATTATGACCATCTCATTAGAATGGTCATCCCATATGGTCCTCCTGATCTCTAAACTAATCTCACCTATGGAGGGTTAGATCGGGCTCCTACTATTGGAAATCCTCTCTCATCACCCCGAATATTCACTTGCAATTTCTCCTTCCTCGGTAAACCTAGCTTTGCTCACACCTATCTTCATAGGTGTGCATGGAAAGGTTTTGGCTTTAGGCATTATGAACAAGGTCCCCACAAGCCCATTGAACCTCCAAATGATGAGGCAATAAAAAATTCCAAGAAATGACATGGCGTGGGTTTTGAAGAACCTACAAAATCCTCTAAGATCCCTTGCCATGAAACTGTCATAGAGCATTGTCCTCCAACCTCGCCTATTCCCCCACTCTCACCTATAGAGTTAGTGGTCTCCATCCCTCTTAGTTTTTTTTTCATAAATGCCATTTACTTGGAACCCCTAACCTATCAACTAGGTGGGGCATCAAGGTCTCTTCCTCTCATTTATCTAGATATGATAGACGATGAATCTTCTAGCGTCAACACTATCCAATGCCTAGATGATGATGCCATACTCACCTACATGGGTGTGGATGACTCCTTCATATAATGATCACTTCCTTTAGAAACATAGGTTATGTTAAATGAATCAACTATTGACATTAATCTCCCATCTTCCAATGTTCCTCACATTTTAAAGATTGGTCAATCTTTAGATGCCCAAGAACAAATCGACTATACCACATTCCTTATAGATCATAGCAAGGCCTTTACTTGGTCCTATAGTGATATGCTTAGTATTGACCCTGACATTATCATCCACAACATCATCATGAACCATGAAGCTAATCTTGTCAGGCAAAAGCTTCACAGGATGCATCCTCACATCGCACTCCTTGTCAAAGAAGAGCTTTAATGTCTTCTCTCTGTCTCATTTATCCAACCCATTGATTATCCACAATGGGTGTCAACCATTGTCCCTGTCACAAATGCAATAGGGGGAATTTGAATTTTTACTGACTATTGCAACCTCAACCTAGCTTGGCCAAAGGATGACTTTCCTTTGCCAAGAATCAACCAACTTGTTGTTCTTACAGCTGGTCATGAGATGCTATCCCTCATGGATGGGATTTTAAGATATAACCGAATCTTGATTGCCCTAGAAGATCAACATAAAACCACCTTCATCACCCCAAGGGGGACATTTTGCTATAGGGTCATGCCTTTTGGCCTCAAAAATGCAGGCGCTACATACCAATGCACCATGACTTATATCTTTCACGATCTCCTCCACAAAATCATGGAGGACTATCTAGATGAACTACTAGGGAAATCTAAACTTCACCATGACCACCTAACCATTCTCAAAATAATATTCACTTACCTAATACAATAAAACATTCAACTCAACCCCAAGAAATGCATCTTTGGGGTTTTCTCAAGGAAGCTTTTGGGTTTCATCATTTCTCTCCATAGCATTGAGGTAGATCCATCTAAGATTTGAGCCATACTCAAGATGCCCCCACCAACTAACCTAAAACAACTTCACAGCCTACAAGGGAAGCTTTAATCTATTCATCACTTCATCTCGCAGCTATCTAACTAATGCCAACCCTTCCATCACCTCCTCAAGAATGACATCTCCTTTAATTGGAATAAGGATTTCCAAGAGGCTTTTGAGGCTCTTAAATGCTATCTTGTCTCTCCACTAGTACTTATTCCACCTAAAGATGACCAACCCTTCTATCTTTACATTTTGGCAATAGATCATTCCTTAGGTGCCATGATCGCACATCGAGATGAACAACATCATGAGCAGGTAGTTTATTATATAACCCAAATGCTCATTGACTACAAAACTCAGTGTACTCATACTAAAAAACTTTGCTTGGCATTAGTCTTTACCACCTCCAAACTCTACCACTATCTCCTCAACCACAAGACTTATGTCATCACCCACATCGACCCTCTAAAATACATGCATTCTAAGCCATACCAAAACCAATGTATGGCTCGTTGGTTCATGCTTCTCACTAAGTTTGATTTGGAATTCATTCAACAAAAGTCTATAAAAGGGAAAATGATCGCTGACCAACTAGCAGATGCCGCTTTACCTATAACCAACCCTCTGACTACAAATTTCTTGATGAGTCTATCACCATGCTATCTCCTGATGGCATACCCTATCAAATGATAATGTTATTTGATGGATCTAAATGTCAACTCAGTGGGGGTGTGGGGGTCATTCTCATCCCTCATGAGGGCAAACCCATGCCTCTATCCTTCAAACTTGACTTTGAATGCACTAATAACATGGCTGAGTATGAAGCCTTAATTTTGGGGCTTCAAACTACCATTTTATTGGGCATTAAGATAATCAATATCTTTGGCGACTTGTAACTAGTTGTTAATCAGATTAATAGTTCATATCTTTATAAAAACAAAGTTTTGCAATGATATAAACATCGTGTTGACACATTGTTAGGGTCTTTCGACCGTTATCTCTTGCAAATTATCCCTCGCTCTACAAATAAGTTTGCTGACACAATGACCTCTCTCACCTCACACATCCCATCTTCATCTGCTTCCTCGAGAATCTATGTCATGGTACACCATTTGGTGTTGCCCTCATATATCTCAATTGACATCAACTTTGTTGGCAATATCAACTCTCATCCACATGATGTTTGGTATAAACAACTTGTTGACTACTTGATTTATTCTATCATTCCTCTTGACCTCTCTAGCAATGGATGGTGGGCTTTTATCAAGATTACTACTCCATATACCATGTTAGGGGGTCTTCTCTTTAAATGAGGTTTTGACAGCCTCCTTCTCTAATGCCTAACCACCATTGAGACATCTCATGCCATCAAACAAGTCTATGATGGGATTATTGGAGGACATTTTAGTGGTAACTCAGTTGCAAAGTGCATCCTCTGCCTAGGCTATTATTGTCCCATTCTTAACCAAGACTGTAGTGATTATGTTTGGCATTGTATCAAATGCCAGTAACATGCTAACCTACTTCACATCCCTAGCCTCACTTTACAAGTTGCTAAGGATTTTTGGCCCTTTTCACAATGGGGCTTAGATCTAATTGGTGAGATTAACCCTCATTCATCTCTCTGACATCAGTCTATTATCACAATGACTGAATATTTCACTAAATGGGTGGAAGCTGTTCCCCTCATCTCCACTAAAGCCAACAAAATCATCGACTTCATAAACCACCACATCATTTGTCATTTTAGTGTACCTCACAAGATAATCATCGATAATGGTAAATCTTTTAAAAATAAAACCATCCAAAAGCTTTACAACACTTTTGGCATCAAACTCAGCTTCTCCTCACCTTACTATCCACAAGCAAATGGACAGGTAAAAGCTTCCAACAAAATCCTAACTAAAATCCTAATGAAGGTGGTCAACAACACTGGAAGGGATTGGCACACTCACATTCCCTTCACTTTGTGGGCTTACTGCACTAGCATCTGAACCCCTACAGGTGCTACACCTTTCTCCTTCGTGTATGGAACTGAGGCCATCTTGCCTCTTAAAGTATAAATACCTTCTCTTTGTATCTCCTTGCATGACTTTCATCAAGATCAATTAACACAACTCAAGTTACTCGATGAACATCATCTTGCCACTCTTAATCATCTTCATATCTACCAAGATCACATCAAGCATGCCTACAACAAACATTTGAAAGAGTGAGATTTCAAAATTAGAGATCTTGTCCTTAAAGAAAACCAACACGTGACCAATATGGAAAGAAGCAAATGAGGCAAGTTTGTTCCTAATTGGCTTGGACCTTATATAATAATGCACAAGTATGGATCAGGCACTTATTGTCTATCTTCTCTCGAAGGCTGGCCAAAACCTGAGCCCCTTAATGCCTTACATGTGTGACCATTCTAGTGTTAACCAAGTAATCATTCACTTGATGTTTAACTTGAGCTCATCCCTTGAGCAAACCTCGTCATCCTCATTCCTATTCCTTTCAACCCTTTTTCCCTACAAAAATTAGCTAACCCTTTTTTAAGCATTAATACTTTGTCCTATAAAAGGGAAACCCCTAAACCTCTATAGTCTAGTCCATGACTAAAAGTTTAGTCAACAAAAAAAACATAAAACTGGGATGCCTAAAAAAATATTAAAAGGTCATTAACTATAAATATAGACTACTCCCTCAAAGGATAGCTACATTATTGCTATAATTAATAGACTGCTCCCTTGAAGGACAACTATTCAAAGAAATCAAAACATACAAAGCAAAATATAGACCACTCCCTTGAAGGATGGCTATGCCCAAATTTTGCTACAAAAACAACACCCTCTCAGAAGCTTCCTACATCGATCAGCTTCACATGACCACAAAACAAAAACAACATCCCCAAGTAGACTTCTCGCATTGATCAGTCTACCAAAAAAAATTGACTGACAAACTATTAAGTCATGGACTTGCCTATAGTCATTCTCAGGGTCACCTATAAAAGGGGCAAATTTATTCCTGCTAAAAAGTGTTACGCTATCCTCACATATCACATAAACACACCTATTACCCCAAAATACCCAAGGGATTTTGAGCTCACTTAACGTCAAGTGATTAGGGTACTTCTCTAACAAAAACCAATCGTCAATGACGTAATGCATGAATGGGGATTTTATTTGTAAAAACCCTATCTATGTTATCATTATGGTCCTTGTCAATGAAACAGCAATGCACCTTTCACTTCTTACACACCTTCGTCACATGCCAATTTATCTTTTAGGACATAGTGTCTTAAAATTATATGCTCACATATTGTCATCTCATAATTTTCACTATAAAGTTATGAACCTAATGCCTTTCTATATTACCAACATCGGTTGTCTAACTGGCATCAAAGATATGACCACAAAATACTTCTAACTACTTACCAACATCGGTGGCCTAATCGACGTCAGTGACCTAAAAACATAGGTCTTCTCTAAAATTGCCCAAAATCATGACCAAACAACCAGCCCTGACACTTTAGCAGTCACCTTAGACTTCTCATAGGGCAAATTGGAGATCACATATATCTCCCTAACCACAACAAACAACACTCGAGATCACTTATATCTCAGCCTGACTCGACAAATGACCTCAAAGATCATGACTATCTCTTCAAACCATGACCACTTTTGAGACAACTTTTCCTTGGTTGTTTTAATTTCATATGCTACCTCACGAATAGTTAGCAAATTATATGCACCCCTCACACCTATTGTCATATCATGACCAAGTTGATCCCTAATATCTGTGACATTTTTGTTTTTTCTAGGAGCACTTCCTAGCCTAGATAATTAGAACATGATGACCATTGGAGCTATAACTTTGATCAATCTAACCTAATCAGCTACCACTAATAAGCTGGGGATTGGTTACATTGATTTTAGTCCTCCTCGACCTTGCCTGTGATAATTTGACTTGCGTATCAAGTGAAGTGGTATACGTGTAATCTTAACTATTGCAGTGTTCACACTCTAACCTCACCCTACCCATCCACTACCTATCAAATTAGCACCTGATTTTAGATTACCTTCTCACGATTCCCACTTTGAGGGGGAATACCTCATCCCATACCTAGGGCAACCTACATCTATTTTTGTCTTGCAATTTGTCAAAACAAACCATAAGACAAAAAAGGGCAAATGTAGACACTAATATCATGTCAACCTCCCTTGGTCCCCTTCTAAATGTTAACACTCCTAACCTACACTTACACACCTTATTAATTTAAAAACTACTTTTTTAAAATTAATTACCTCATCGTGGACACCTCACCTAGACACCTCACCCTAAGACCGTTTCTTAGCCTATGAGTCAGCCTGAGACTAGGTCTTCCAAACCCTAACTACCCATGACCTATTCTCACTCCATCTTAACTCAACCAACTCCTATGCCTTATAATCCCTTATTTTGACCATTCTCCAATGGAAAAGGCACTTGGTAGGTGGAGAAATGGGTAAAGAGCTAAAAATAGCCCTTTTACCTATTCTCTCTCTACCAACATCAGTCAACCCATGGCTGATGTCGATAGTCCTGCACTGACGCTGGTGAGATCACCATCATCAATTACATAAGCCAAGCTCTAACATTAAGCTACCCCCACCTTTTTGGACATTCGCATGCACACTTTGAGATTTCAAGCACCAAAACTTGACTATTGTTCTCCTGGCTACCAAAGCTCTGCACAAATCATTCCAGAGACTGGATTGAAAGATTGTACAGGGACCTCAAGCTACTAAATTGAAGCAATCCATGTTCACTTCATTAGCTCACAACACTGGTCACATTAGCCACAATAGGAATCACTATTCTGAGACCTCTAGTTCTTCACCCTATAAAGCTAAGTACTCTAGTTTTCATTTCAGTGTTTTAGAATATATTGTCAATTAGTTTTCATTAATATTTATAAGTACTGTTGAGAGGCCTGACTTCTTCTGTGGAGGGGATGAAAGGCCTTCCCCTAGTTCTCACCCCCTTTTCACACCAATCCTCCACCTATACCCTTCCTCAGACCTCATTCACCTTCCCGCAACCCTACACCAACCTCTTAAACTTCCAAAAACCCCTCTATCTATCCCAGAAATACTCTAAAAGCCATCCAAGGCTGATAACCCTAACCGACATTAGAAACCCAACCAATGTCGACACCATTTACTTGACCAACCTCAGCAAACCCATCAATGTTAATGACTGTGTTCTAAACTAGAAAACTAAAAAGCCATTCAAATAACCTATCTAGACTAGACAGAACCTTTAGCCAACCTTCTGTAGCATTTTGAGATACACAGACTGTAGGGAATAGGTACACACCATCTACTTTTCTATTTCTTTAAGTCATTTATAATTTATTCCTTTACAATAATTTTATCTTTAAATAGTGGACTGTCATCCCTTAAGGAGCTTCACACTTCCAGGATCGAGCGCGTAGCTTGGCAGTCCACCATAGCCTCTTTTAACATTTTTCTTGTTTAATTTCATTCTTACTGAAGGTGTTTCCTCCACAGCCAAAGAGGAGCTCCCATAAGGCTTGGATATGGTGTGCACTAAATCTGGGTAACATCAAACCCATAACCTCTTAACCTTATTTTCTTTCTCATTTAAATGTAATTAGTGAAAATTTAGAGAAATAATTTCCCTCAACATGACTGGTCAGGACTCAGTTTCACTTGAGTGTGTGTGACAGTAACATAGAAAACTATCTATATTTATGTATCCAATTGTATTATTCCAACCAAAACCCTTTTATATTCAATTTTAAAAGGAGAGAGTTGAAAATATGTAATTTTAGAGTGGAAAAATTTATCCCTTTGTTTGAGACCACTAAAGGATAGAGAAATTTAAACAAATGGTGAAACTTGGCCTGTAGACTATGAAATAGTTCTCAACTATAAAGATGAAAAATCTATTCTTAATGTTTGAATTTAAAATATGTAAAAATGACTTAGGACCATGTGATAAGAATGTACACACTCTCTAAAAACACACACAATACTTGTTTTATACGGACCAACCCAAAGAGAGAATAAACCTGAAGGGTATGAGAATGAGAAAATAGAAAAAGGAGAAAACCTTCTTAGAAATGTTTCATAGATAAAATTCAACCAATAATTTAAATCTCACCATGAATTATAATTATGCTAAGAGTAATATTATCCCTCAAAAGCATTTGACTAGACCCAACTCCTCTTGGTCATACCATGTAAAGACTAGTTGACCATTTCTACATGCAAAGAAGAGAGATGAAGAAGCATAATGGATTTATGCCATTTTTGAGATATTAAAGGCTTATAGATCATGGATTTAATTTCAAAGGACTTCAAGGGTAGCTATAGAAGCCTTCCCATGTGTCAAAACTACTGCACAAGCCATAAAATCAACTAGAAACTACCTTTCCTCAACTATTTTCTTGATTTCAATGTAACACCTTCAAGTTTTCAGTTATGAATTCCATATCTAAAAATAATTTGACATGGGGGACATTTAAAAACACCCTAGAACACTTATAATCTATGTTGAACCATAAAAGTCTACTAAATGGCCGAAACATGACCCCTAAATGACATAAGACTAACTAAGGACTAAAAATGAATATGATCAAGGATATGAACATAATGAATGTCCCTATAAGACCATGGTACATATTATTAGAACCTATTAGACCCATATATAAAGTTTTCAACTATAGGAGGTTGACCTATTTTGACTTATGGTCAAAATAGTCAACATTCTTAGCAATTTCCTATGGGTAGAAATCTAGCTATGAGAAAGACCAATAGCCTAATCTTATCCATTGGGATATGGAGTCACCTATTCATATTATAGATATTAAATTTCCTTTGAAACCACACCAAACAAAAATAAAAGGCACATAAAACAAGACACTAATGATAACACACATGTGTCCTCAATAACACTTATGGAACACACACACAATAGAATCCAAGACACATATATCCTAATATTTACACAACCTCAAATACTTGATGTGAAGAACAACTTACCATGCTTCAAACAAGGTCAAATATGGTACCTACTGCATCCTTGCTTCTCCATGAAAGCAACCTATAATGTAGAACATGCTTGTCAACAAATACTTTCTCATGTTGATGGTCAAATGACTTTCCATCCTTGGGTATTTTTCTATCTACAAGTGGAATAATTTGAGTCTTTAAATAAACTCTTTCTTGCCTTCCAAGAATCCTATTTGATCTTGCATCTTGATGTAATTTTGTCATGTTCACATAGAACTTCTAAAATAACATCTTAGGAGTCATCAAGGCTACCTTAACTTCACTCTCTTCACTTCCATGATGTTGTTGATGTATGACACCATCAAGCTCATCTTAATTTTGACCCAATACATTTGAAAGTGATTAAACCTTAGGTTAAATTGTCGATGGCTCTTTAAAAACAAAATTGTATACCTTATGTTCACTAGACTTTTCCATGACAATAGATTATTAGATAGTAGCTTGATGTCCATATGACCTTATCCTTAATGCTTGATAGGACACTCAACAACCTTATTATTAGGCTCATCAGCAAACATAACATCAGATATACACTTATTATGAGGAGAATTAGTCTTACTCAATTGTTCAAACTCTTGACTTATGACATGGAACCTTTGCCATATGTCATCCTCTTATTAATGCTCATCTTCAAGGTCTCTTCCATCAAGTATAGGTAGAATGGAATTATCCTTCTCACCATGTTGATCTATCATGATATGAAAACTATCATCATCATATATGTGAATGAGGTAATTTCCCTCAGTAGCTTATGAAAAATAATGTTCAATTCTTACCTTAGAATGTTCATATACTCCTTCATGAATGATGTATGTACCAACATTAGTTTGATCAAGGTAAGTGTATGGATCATATTCATAGGTGTTTGTACCATATTCATCTAGAAATAGATCATATATACCTTAATATTATACAATTTTCCATAATCTAAAATATACTCCTTTTGATCATTGATAACACATTTTATATTGGAGCTTACTTCAACATAAGGCTTAATGTGAAATTTATCTAGTGGTTGAGTTTAGATAGTTACCTTTTCTCCATACCTTGTCCTAAAGGATAATAAGGATCAATTATATAATAGGTATCCTTCTATCTTGGCTATGAAATCCCTTAAAAGGTAGATAAAAAATTAAGTAGGCAAGTCAACCACTACTATGTCTTGAATTATAGGGAAGTTAGGACAATCATGAAGGAAAAATCTCAAACCTTTGACCAGTCCTAATAAATTAGTAGGTGTACCATCAATTTTTAATACCCTATTACTATATGGTTAATAATTTAGGCCCAATTTATTAGCTACAACCTTGGGCATCACTGAAGTACTAGCCCCACTATCCACTATGTAGTTGTGAACAAGTTTGTCCCCCATAATGAGAGTGAGGTAGAAAGGTAGAGGCTTCTCAGATTTAGAAGAGAGTTATACAATGTGATTATGATCATTAGTGAGTGAAGAATTACCATGAATATGGATTAATTATTTGGGGCTAACATGAATTATGGACAACTAATCTTGAAGGATCATTTTTGACCAAACAAGTAAATGACATCCTAAAGAGAAATAGATGCCTAGGCATGTTTTAAAGAGAAAATAATCTTTAGATAATTAAAATTTACCTTTTATTTAGTCCTTGAAGTCAAATAGGTGTTTGGAGCTTGAGATATTGGATAATTTTGAATAGTCCTTCTAACATTCTAATTTTAAGTAGGTGCAAGAGTTGTAGGGACTACCATACTTATAGTCACACCTTGATGCCTTGTATGAGGACTAGTTAAACTTGTAGAAAAACCATGGACATCTCCCAAGGAATTCTTCTTTTCTCTAGTATTGTCTAAAACTAAACCATTATGATTGAGGACATAAATATCTTCAACTATAAAGTTAGTGAAACTCACTCCTTGAGGCTACCATCCTTATTTTATTACATGAGAACCTCATTTTCTACTAATATTTGAGGAGTGAATCCTATTTGAGAAACCAAATATTTATCTCCACCTTAAATTGCATCCATTAATTAACCTTGTTCCAACTCATCTCCTTGTACCAAGTTGCTATGCACCAGTACCACTACTCTTGTGTTGGGGGTGGAAGTTGGATTGTATATATTGACATGCCTATTAAAGTTAGGCTTCCATTGACCTTTACCCTAACAATATTTTTGAGGTGGGAACCTATTTCCTTGTTATGGATATGGGTAAGGTTTTTTATGAAAACCATTCTATATATTTGCTTGTCTAAGCTGAGTTTATAAGAAATGGATCTTTGCATCTTTATCACTAGCATATTCTACCTTCTTAGGGGTAGCTATATGCTTGGTGTTGGCATTTATAATTTGGGAAACACTTGGAGAGGAAGCAAAAGTATTTTGAAATAGAGGAATGGACACTTTTGGAGGTAACTTCATATCTTTTATTAGGCCATTATTAACTCTAATGGAAAGTTCATATGCTTTAGGTAAGGAGTATCCACCCATGAATTACAACATTATGGCTATGTTAGTACCAATAACCCTTAGATATGTGGGGAAAATAAATATTTCAAGTGGTCTCATGGGAGGAGGCAAACTATGCCAAGTCATTTAGAATATATCATTATAATCATTCATTGTCTCCTTGGGGTCTATTTGAATCACATTGATCTAATGAATTGGTGATGTGTGATCACTCTTATCTTCAAAACTTGATGTCAACAAATCTCCAAAATCATCCCAAGTTGTGACACATCCATCAAGAAAAGTCCTATACCAATCAATTTCTTTCCCTCTAAGAGACATGGAAAGGAATCTAATAGCAATATTTACCTCAGTGACCTTATGAAAACTACAAAAGTTTGAGATATCCCTAATATGATCATTAGGGGTAACATGACCTTCACCATTGAATGTGAGAACACTCTCACTAGCATTATTGGGTATATCATCATTTGAATTGAGGTGGATTGGATTTTTATTGTTAAAGGATAATAAGGAATGCTACCTATCCATGTTCTCCTAAATTTCCTCTTCACTCTCTTGATATTATTAGCTTGAAAATTCCTCTTGTTCTTCAAAGGTTAGAATAGGTTGAGGATGTTAAAATTTAAGAGGAAGTTTAGGATGAATAGGTGGGTTTATGGGATTGAAAACTCCACTAGAATATGAATTAGAAATGACAATGAAGTATAAACACAATAATATGAAAAATAAAATGGTCTAAAACCATATTTTACATTGAATGGAATCACCAAATGTTGTCAAGACCAGTATTCACCTTGATAAGATGTGGAAAACATCCCACCAAGAATGTTATAATTGTTATTACAAAATATTTCACCCTAGAGGAGGTTTTTAAAGCCTAATATAATATTTGGGAAACATTGGAATACCTATAGGCCTATGGGTTTCCTATAGTAGAGGTAGACCTTTAACTTTAAGGGTTATCTCCCTAGATTGATCCTTAAGTGATTATCACCTATGATAAGTAATTACTTATGTGAAAATATGTAAAATTAGAAATTAAATTAAACTAATCTAAATTGGTGATACACAAAAAATATCATCATAATAGTATCATACAATTACACTAAGAGACATTACTCACAACACTAGTCCTAGAATCTTAAATTGCTCTAACATTAGTATTTTAAACATGGAGGTGATATACATAAAACTACTCAAGGTAAGTGAACTAAAGATTATTTTAAAACACTAAGGATACTTATACACTTGAAAATATAACCATACACTTTTCAAAACTTCATTTGACCTTTTAGAGTGAAAAAACTTGCATCAAACATGGAAGGATTGAGAGAAAGCAAGGATGGATATCAATCACTTGAATTTTCACTATACATCTCTTCACACACTTAAAAAATATAGTATTTTTAACTTAAAAATATATTTAATATATTATTTCAAAGTAAAATTACAATATAAAACTATTAGGGATTCACCATACCAAGTGTGGAATTTACATACAAGAGCCAAAATGGCTTGCATTTATAGAATGTGAGAAGAGAGAGAAGAAAGTGGAGCTCAAGGGTCATAATGCCACATGTCAAGGCATTAAAAGTATTTAAATTTTATAAGTATGAATTTTATAATATAGGTATATAAGGAATTATTATACAAGTGTATCTCTAAATCATGAAACTATCTAAACCTAGTATAGTGGTCCTCAAATGGCCTTCTTGAAACTGCCTTCATCATGATTCATCTTTTGACTACTCCAAACTAGACTAGAGAGAGTTGAAACATGTTTAATATCAATTATTGGTTATAAATGCACCAAAATAGTCCTTATATATGTCCCTAACTCATTTCCTTCTTCTGGATACTTGTTCTCACCATTTGTAGTCACCATCATTAGCCTTATAGGTCTATCTTCACATTTATCACCCAAGTGATCTTCAATTTCTTAATAAAATCCATGGAAGAGGTTATATGACACATATATATGGTTTAATTTAATTCCAATCCATGAATAAATCCTTAAAATGAACCCCAATTAGAATTATCATCCTCTCACATGGTAGTCACTCTCCATTTTCAATATCTACCAAAGACTACCTGAGATGAATGACTTAGCACAAGTGTTTGTGAGCTTGTCTAAAGTGAGAAATGAATATGGAGAGTTATAATATGTCACAATTGACATTAAACTATGATAATAATTCTTAAAATCTCTTTTACACATATAAAACACATAAAAACCTACAAAAAACCCTATTTTCACCCTATCTATACAAGTAAGGTACATATAATAATGTGTCTTAGAGGGTTTGAAATATTACAGATTGTTCATGCAATCCTAATGTCAAACCTCCTAAAAAAATCCATAATTTAAATCAAAATACAATATTTAAATGTAACCAACTCCTTGTGTCTCCATTCAAATAATCTGTATAGGTATGAGCATCTAAAGATGGCCTATCAAGATCTTTAAGTGCATTTTACATACCCCTAAGGTGTTCTTGAGCCAAAAATGAACTTTATATGATTCCTTATATATACCAAAAGATGAAAATGGTCTTATAACTTCCCTTAAAGGTTATAAAATGTAATATATAGTTTATCTTACCTTAGAAATAGATTAAGATCCCTATTGCGCTTTAGGCCTAGTCTTAGGCCTAATAGGCCTGACTATGTTTTTGTTGCTCATAACCACCTCTGAGTGGTTTATGAAGATTATATAACCTTATATATTCTTATTAATTCTTAAAAAATATTCCCATATAATTATAAACTTCTCTAATAACTCCCATCTCAACTTTTTACTATTTACTCACCAAAATGACAGTTTCATGATGATTGGGAGTACCTGCTATATGGGATAGAACATAGGGAACTTCCTCTATTGTCTTAGTAAAAAAAAATTATTATATGTGATATAAGGTATTTTAGGTGATATTTACCAATTATAATATCTTGGTAACCTCTAAAAATTCATCAACACTCCAAATCTTTAAGGTAGACTTATAAAGTTGATGACTGTGCATGGACTATGTACTAACTATAGGTTAGATGTTTGAACTTAGTATTTTACATATTTACCTATTTAAAATAGCATATTAATTGTTTTAATACAATTTTTATAATGTTCATCACGTATTATATCATCAATGTTTATGCTAACCTTCTCAACACACACTTTCTATTTGACTAGGCCTAGTTGGTAGACTGTGCTAACTATAAGTGTACTTACCTTAAGCCACAAAGACCCCTATAGGTGATATTAAACCCTTGAAAATTATTTTTTTCATATTAATATATTTTTTATATCTATTTAATAAATTTTAATTTTAGTCAAATTAGGTCAACCCTTACATTTTTGAACTTTTGAAGAAGGTTTCTATATGTCCTATAGGGTGTCATATTGGTCTATCATCTTACTTATCCTTCCTCTAGCTTGGTCTAAGCCAATCTTCTTTGTACTAGTAAATTAAACCAAATTAAACCATGTTCAAACTTTTTCAAAGGTTAAAATTGTGTAATAAATATTCTATTATGGTCATTTGGGTGTCTTAAGGTGATTTTAAGTCATCTATTTATCCTTCACTATGTCTCACATGCAAAAAGGGTCATTTGGCCACATTTTTAGCCCATTTAATGATTTTTACAGACTTAAAAGGGTGAATATTAATCAAAAGGGTGATTTTTAATGTGTATAACGATAAGATATATCATAAAGTGGTTAGTGTTAGTTTAAGAGGTAGTTATTTGCAGAAAATGGTAGTTTCTCCTTGATTTTAGGCCCTTTTAGGCACTTGTATGGATTTATAGGAGATGTTCCATGTGGATAATATAAAAGGGGGTCATAAAATAAATAAAAAACTCACCTCAATTATTTATTGGTCATTTTTATGACAAAATAATTTTACAACTTTTTTGCTTTTCTAAGTAGATCAAAGTACCTTTTAGGTTTTTGCTCAGTATGGAAGGTAAAAGCAGTTTAAAAAAAAATGACTTTGGAGGATGATATTAATATATGATAAATTAATTTTAATATATTTATTTTGAAAAATTATCAACTATTCTTCATTAATAGTCACTAATAAGTTGATTGTGCATATTTGATAGTTATTTGGTGCACCCTTTAGGTTTTAGTCTTGTTTGAGAAAATCTATAGAAACAAATGGATGGTGTTGGATCTGGAGGATGTTTAATACATTATAAACTTTTATTAATTATTATATTTAGGTTTCATGAAGGTTGTATGAGTGGTTTATCCCATGAATACATGAGGGTGTCACCATGTGCACTCTAGTCTCAGTTTTCTATGTTTTCCCAGTGTTTTTCCCTATATGTGTCTCTTTTGACTTGGTAAGGATGTTACTTAAGTTTATGAGATATATTTAACCTATTTATATGTTATTTAGTATCATAATGATATATTTTATGTGATTTACCATCTTTTCCACCTCCATGGTTAGTTCTTTGCATTCTTTCAGCCGCAATTCCCTGTATGACCTTGTTCATACTCTATTTGGGATGGTGACAAATGTGTTCAAAATTACCAAGACACTTGGATTCGTGGATGATTCATATATATACAAGGATAAGTTGAGAAAATGACTTTAATCATGTTTTCCATGCTCAAATAGACATCAAAAGTCTTTGTTGGTTTTATATAATGTAGACACAGGGGTTTTCCATGCTAAAGAAGATAGATTGAGCCTAAATTGAAAGAATAAAAGAATTAAAAACATGAATCTTGAGTTTGGAAGTACTTTTGAGGTTTCTTTAAATCACCCAACACTTTTCCTTGCTCAAACTCCATACCCTGCTAGTATACTCAGTCCATTGACACCTACAACAACCTATTGATGTCATGCTGACCATCGACAAGAAGGTTACAAAAAAGTTTCAAGCACCAATAGGATGGATGATATAACTATAAACCATTTGATATGAAATTTTATAAAGCATCAAATTATTGAGTTTTGAAAAATTGTTCCCTAAAAATACCAAGTAGAGGCCTAAGTGGTTTTCAACATACCTCATACTTTGCTTGGAAAGAAGGCCACAGTACCTAATTGTGCTCATTTTCTATCCCTTCGTATAGACATGAATTTTGAAAAATTTTATGGAGTATATAAAATTTTAAGATCATATTTTAGAGCTCTAAATAGATCCTAAAACAAACTAAAGTGTTTCAATGACACCTATAGACATATTGGTGCAAGTGGCTTTTTGGTTCCATAACATGCTATTTTGAGTAGGAGTCTCATAAAAATAGGATGTAAAACCAAATGGAGTGATATTAAATAAACCAATGTCACAAAAATTGGTAGGTTAATATCATTACTCCTCAAAGACATCCACTTGAACCCTCATGCTTTAAAATGACCACCTACAGCCATCCAAAAAGACTGAGATAATAGTAGGCTATTTCAAGCATATAATGGATGATTAGAGAGAATTTGAGGTAAATAAAATGTATTAAAGTGATATTGTGACCCAAATACACAAAAAGAAACTAAATTTTTCATAAAAAAATTCAATCATAAGTTTTTTCATTTATAGGCACCTTTCTTAAGCAAAAAAAGCACAGTCCTAATGCAGACCCTGTAGGCAGTCTCCTAGAAAAGGTTTGTCATGAAGATGGAGTAGGTTGGGGGGTTAGATGGCCATACTAGGGCCCCAAATTTTGTAAAATTTATCTATATGATTTTAGGATTATCCTAAAACTTTAGGTCTATGGAGATAAATAGAAAAAGTTCCCTCTATTTTGTCTCAGATAGAGGGCACTTTTTTCTTGCACCAAACCTTGTAGATGTGGGAAATTAGATGAAGTGATGGACTATAAAATAAGGAGGAAATTTGTATATTTTTTGAGGTTTTATCATGCCTATATATACATAAAAAAAATCAACCTAGAGGGTCTGGGACTAAGTATGATTCTCTAACCAACAAGGTCTACACACATATCTAGTAGGCAAGGAATAGGCGTATTTCAAAATAGGTCACTTTTAGTTCCAACATTTGATAAGAATTCTAATTATTTGGAGCATGTACATAGGGGTATGAGAGAGATTTTTTAACCACAAGGAGTTAGGGAAACCCATGGGAAGATTAGGTGAGGGAAAATTATAATCAAAGTCAAGAAGCAAGGTTTAAGCCTAGTGAAGGAATGAGTAGTCATTCCTGCTTCCAACATGGTATGACTATTATAGGTGATTGAAACATGTTTATGAGATGATCTTGGAGATGTAAAATATATTTATAAGGTAGGAAAACCATAAGGAAATCCAATTGTGGTTTAGAAATGACTTAACATATAGGAAAAGTTAGTAAGGAGTTTAAGAGACCAACCTAAAATGCTTATAAATTTCATTTACCTCTACATGGGATCTAAAGGTTTTCAATGACACTAGGAAGGGTCCCAAACAATACATAAATGGAATTATAATAAAAACCCAATGTATATCCTTTATAAATAAAGGCTAAGAGTCTAGGTGACACTAAAACCCTAATAAAACCCTTTTAAAGACTAGATTGGGAAAATTTTGTACTTGGAGAATGAGAATGAAATATAAATGCATGAAAAATTTAAAACTTGTAGTAGACTCTCTTAGGCACACTCCAATGCCAATTTGTTGTACTACACCTATAAAAATGGTATAGAAAATGGCCTATTTTGACATTTTTGTGTGTTTTGTAGGCATGGAGAATTTTCAAGAAATGAAATAAATTATGGGAGAGAGATTAGGAATTTTTATAAGTCCTCAGGGCCATTTTTTAAAACTATTTTATCTCCTAATCCTATCTCTAACTCTCTCATTTTATCCAGTCTAGTGGGTAGATAGTGAATACTTGGTTAATTAGAGTGAAACTCTATTTGGGAAGTCTTTTAAGTCCTATTAGATGAAATTGATGCTATGGACACCTTTGACACATATCATCCCTCCTTGTGTATCGATAATATTGCTAAATTGGGAAGGTTTTAGGTGCCAAGTGTGAGAGGTGTATGGAAAGGAGTCATTTTGAGACTGTCATTGATGATTATGCATGGTTAGAATGATAGGAATGATTAGAGGCTAATACACTACATGTGAGGGAATTTTAGTAACCCCTCTCACTTATACCCATCATCAAACCTGATCATATGTAGTGATAAGGTAGTTTTGCAAGGTAAATCATGAGGGGTAGTTTTTTGTGTAAGGAAGGGAGTATTTAGACCACTTTGCAAGAGTTGGATGATTTGAGATGACAATTGTAGCTCATAAAATTGCATTTATTTCCCCATATCCCTCTTACATGCATAATTAATTTATATTTTCATGTTTGAAAAGTGTCTCAATGACTCTTGGACTTCTCTTTCTCTATCTCTCACACAATTGCTGTAAATTCTAGCCTTTTTGGCATTTTATGGGATCTCTCTACCTTGGTATGGTGATGACCTAAAAATTTTTTTACTTGAAGATAATAAACATATTTTTTTTACCTCATATAATATTTCACTAAGTGTACATAATGGTTGTTGGTCATGGGCAAGTGTAGTTTTGGTCTACCTTCACATGTACCCTTTCGAGTGACTTATGTGTTTTGTAATCTCTCTTTTTCAGATCATCAAGAAGTGTCTAAGGTTGATACTTTAGGTGTGGTGAGTAGTATATTAAATATAGTTTCTTATAAATCCTATTTTCTAAGTCCACCTATCCTAAGCTATCTCTAAGACCCCATGCTTGAAGCATTGATGTGAGAGAGAAGATTGTTAGTAGATGAAGTGTATGGTAATATCTCTTCTTAGTTCTAAGTGACTGTCAAAGGGTGTAAGTAGAGAATACATTTTTTGTATCACCTCCCATAGATTATATTTTATTTTAGCTATTATTATCCCTTTTCATCCCCCCAAGTGTTAGTAGCAGGATTGAGCTATAGTGATACATCAAGGGGAACTAATCCCTCATCTAGAGATCCACCTCAATTTGGGGACACCCATAACCTTTAGGTGGTTCCATTGTGACACTTTAATGAGGAAATACTTGTCACCTCCTCATTGGGTGTACGTTTAAGTGACAATAGTTTTTGGCACACCTGATGGGACTCTTGTTCTAAGAAATTAAGGAGTTTTGGTGTTCTCCTCAAGATACCAACCTTTGGAGGCAATTTTGATAAGCACCAATGGAAAATCCAAGCATAAATATACTAGTTAATCAATCCAATTATTCTTATTAAAGTTGTTTTCTTATTATACACAATTCTCACAAGTCTCATGAATTATTTTTATGCTAAGTTTGTCCTAACACAAGTTGAGAAGATATGTCTTACTTTGCCTTTTCCCCCTCAATAGGAACAAGTACTTGTCAAAACTTGTCATGAACCCTATCAATCATATGTTACATATGACCATCCCTATCAATATTTTACATCACCTATTCCACTGTTTTCCTCTCCACATCATTCCATTGCAAGTTTCAAAAGGACTCTTATTAGCTACCAAGACTACATGTTAGATCTTGATACTAGATATGGTAGTGGTCAAGTCATTCTTAATGTTTATATCAAGAGTGTAAGGGATGATTTGGAATAATTAAATAAATAATGGATGCCCATAGAGAGAGCTAATATTTAAGGTCTAACCAATGAGATGCTTGATTTTTGTGGCCTAATTTTCCATCTAGAAGAGAGATTTAGAGCTCATGAACTGAATTAGTCTTGGAAAACCCAATATACCCCATATCAACCTTTAAGTGTGTCAACTTTTCCCACTCAGGATTCTAATTTGAACATGTTCCAAAATGCCCCAAGTCCTTCATGCATTCCCAAAATTTTCCCTTCTTGGAAGTCCATCCAAGAGAGAAGCCAAAGGAAGGAAGACATCATGGTTGAGTAGGTTGATGTATTTGGATAATATAGTGAGAAAGGAGGTTTAATTTTTGAGGATCATATTGAAAATAATATTGAATTATCTAATTAAATTCTAAGGCAATTTATCATATCAGAAGAAAATGAACTCTCTAAGCCTACTTTTCCATGTTACCATCAATATGTAAAGCTCAATGAAACTCCAAGTTTCCTAAACATATCATTCACCCCTTCATTAACATCTTAGCCCCATGAGAACATATTTGAGCCTACCTTCCCAAATGGAAAGAAGTGTTGGAAGCTTGTGAAGAAAAGAAAAAATCATGTTTAGGTGAAGAATTTGGAAGGGGAGAGAAACTTGAAATAATTCAACTCCCTCCCACCCCTCATCAAAAATCCATTAAACCCATCTTTCCACCTCCTCTACCTGATTGAGGTTTCCCTTCTAATTTTGAGGATTGCCTTGCTCCTTGGGAATATTATTTGGCTAAACTTCATATTTTTGAGATGCCTAATATTGACACTATTAAAAATGAGGATGGGTTTGAGATTATAGATTGGATTAAAGATGAAGAAGAGCCGATTTCTAGTGAAGAGGAATCATATTGTGAAGATGAGAAAAATGACCCTCCTTGTGTTGAATAAAATGTCTTAAAAGAGGTTCTTTTGGAACCCAAAGAAGAAAATGAAGGAGCCTCTCTTATGGATCCTCTTCATGATGTTGACTAGTCAAAGGGTGATGAATTTTGGAAGAAATTTGGGGACATATGCAATGAATTTGAAGCCCTAAAAGAGCCTACAAGTCCTTTGAAGCTAACTACAAGCCATGCCAAGAAATAGGTTGTGTCTCAAAAGCAAGACATGTGGAAGACCTATATGTAAATGTTCCAAGAGTATGAAAAATGTGAGAAGAATAAACTCCCAATGAAACAAGTCCAAGATGTTAGAGAGTAGGCATCTATTGGAGATCATCATCATCAATAAAGTCTAGCTCATGATCAGGTAATTTATGATGATCTTTGGCCTTTTGAAGATGGTTCAAAAGTTGATCTTGGGCCTTTTAAGGGTGATTTGAGAGTTGATCCTTCAACCACCTACGAAGCTTCCCCCACCAAAATCAAGAAAAAATTTGAGTAAGAAACACTTCGAAAATTCTTTGACACAAAACTTCTTGAAGACTTTGAGGAAGTTGTAACAAGTGAGAAGAATGATGAGATCTTCTAAGAAGACATAAACTTGCAACAAGTTGTCCCATGCATGGATATGAAAATATATCATGAGGAGGTAAAAGGATAGTAGTATGAGGCATGTTTCTAGTTTTAAGAGGACTTCATCTACTTTGGAGACTTGTGGGAAATGACTCTATTAGATGACATGTCAAATCAAAGATCAAAAAGAAAACATGCGTCATCTAACTCCACATCCAAAAAGAAGCATGCTTGGCATCCTCATTCATCTAGTGAGGAAGATTCAAGATACTTCCTTTTTATTTAGGAAGGGAGGTATGATCAACTTGAATAAACATTATTTGTTTGCTTTCATTTATGTTTTGTGTTCCTTAATTGCTTAGTATTACAAGTGTGTCCTTGATTTGGTTTTTTCTCATCCTTTTATGTGTTGTTCTTTCATTTGTGTGTTTTGAGGTAAAATAGCTATTTATTAGTTAATTCAGGGTCTAGTCTTGATATTTCCAAGTGAATTTTGACTCCCTTTCCCTAATGGATAGGATAAGGCTACTATTCCTTAACATAGGCAAGCATGTTACCCTTAAGAATTGAAAAATTATTGACCAAATTTAACTTTAATTAAAATTAGGACAACCCCTACATTTTTTTAACTTTTGAAGAAGGTTTCCATATGTCCTATAGGGTGTCATGTTGGTTTATCATCTTACTTATCCTTCCTATAGCTTGGTCAAAGCCCATCCTCCTTGTAATAGTCAAGTCAACCAAATTCAACCCTAGTTAAACTTAGTCAAAGGTTCAAATTGTGTTATAAATATTATAATATGGTCATTTAGGTGTCCTAAGGTGTTTTTGAAGTCATCTATTTGTCCTTCACTATGTCTCACATGTAAAAAGAGTCATTAGGCCACATTTCTAGCCCATTTAATGACTTGTACAAACTTATAAGGGGTAATATTTGTTATAAGGGTGATTTTAAACATGGAAAAGGTTAGGATCTATTAGAAAGTGGTCAGTGTTAGTTCAGGAGGTAGTTATGTGCAGAAAAGGGAAGTTTCTCCTTGATTTTAGGCCCTTTTAGGCACTTGTATGGAATTATAGGAAGCGTAACACATGGAGATGATAAAGTGGGGTCCCCACATCCTTATAATACTCACCTTCATTATTGATTTGATCTAGAGTAGTCATTTTGATCAAAAAACTATTCTATAATGTTTTTGCTTTTCTAAGTAGACTAAAGTACCTTTTAGGTTTTTGCTCAGTAAGAAAGGTAAAATTAGTTTAAAAAAAATGCCTTTGGGGTATGATATTAATCTAGGAAAATTTTATTTTCATTTATGGAGTTTGAAAAATGATCAACTATGCTTCATGAACAATTGCTAACAATTTGACTATGCAGATTTCATAGTTATTTGGTGTACCCTTCAGATCTTAGTCTTATTTGAGTAGATTCATACAAAAAAATTGATGGTGTTAGATATAAATGATGTGTACTACCTTTTCACATGGTCTTAATTCTAATTTTGATGTTTCATGAAGGTTGGATGAGTGGTTTAGCCCATGAATGTAGGAGGGTGTCACCATGTGCACTTCGGTCTCAATTTTCCATGTTTTCCAAATGTTCTCCCTTGTATATGTCTCTTTTGACTTGGTAAGGGTGTTATTTAAGTTTATGAGTTAGGTGGTCACCTCTTTATATGTTCTTTGGTCTCATAATGATATCATTTAGGTGATTTACCAACTTATCCACCTCCATGGTCAGTTATTTGCATTCTTATAGCTATAATTCCATATATGAGCTTGTTCATAATCTATTTAGGATTGTGAAAAACTTATTAAAGCTTCCCAATCCACTATGAGTTATGGAGGCTTCATCTATATACAAGGAGAAGGTGCAAAAATGACTTCAAGCATGTTTTCCATGCTCAAACAAACATCATAAGTCTTTGTTGGTTTTGTCTAATATAGGTGCATGGTTTTTCTATGCTAAAGAAGATGGATTGAGCCTAAATTGAAATAATACAAGAGTGATAAACATGAATCTTGAGTTTTGAATTAATTTGGAGGTGTGTTTAAATCACCCAACACTTTGCCTTGCTTAAAATCCATGCCCTGCTAGTATACTCAATCCATTGACACCTACAATAGCCTAATGATGTCATGATAACCATAGACAAGAAGGTTCAAAAGAAGTTTCAAGCACCAATAGGATTGATTATATCATTCTAAACCATTTGATATGATGTTTTAGTAATGGGAGGTGTCAAATTATTTCAAGCATCATGTTATGCAGACTAATTACCCAATGATTACCAACTTCATGAGTCTAATTAAACATTAATTATCAACCTAGGGTGAATATTCTTTTCAATACTATCAGCACTATACATTCTTTATTGATTTATAAATCAACTTGATTATCTAGTTACAATATAATGAATTTATGTTGAATTTACTAGATAGATATATTATGAAACTATTATGATAGAATTACTAAACTATTCCACACTTATGTACCATACATGCATCATACCTATATAATCAATCTTAATAATAAAATCAACTTATAGAACACACTAAAATGAAAGAGGGTTAGGATATTCACAATAACTCAATTTGAGGGGGCTCTTCCTCATTTAGAACTGATCTCCAATCCCTCTCTGAGAGAAGTCACAAAATTCTTACAAATTCAACTTTCTCATTACTCAGTTCTAAATGCAAATGATATAGTTCAAAAACTTATACTATTACCTTCTCAAAATTATCTAACTCCCAGTCTGACCTAGGTTCTACCTTCAAATACAAAAAGCATTTTATTGAATCTTAACTAAAAACACCAAACTAGGAAAAAATACAAATACTTAGAAACTACCCCAATTAACCTTGAAGTGGTTAGTAACTGAATTTACTTGTTTTAGGTTTGACTGAGTTAGAGACAATGCATATTGGTTTTCTATTTTATTTCCTTTTATCTTTTATCATTATCCTTGTCTTTCCCATCTTTGGCAGCACATCCAATGTCTCCTTGCATGTAGGGAATTCATATAATAACTTTGATTCTTCAAAATCATCCATTTGGTTCCCCAAGATAGTTGGATGTGTCTATAAGATATCCTCAATAATGAATCTATTTTGTATCGTGGATGTAGGAACTTTGTAGTAGCTATAAGAAACTTATAGGTGAAACCTTAAATTGCTATGAGCACTCTATAATGGCCTTAGGTAACCTATAGGTAAAGCCTACAATTATTATGGGTATTCTAAAGTGGCTAAAAGAAACCTATAGGTAAAGCCTATAGTTATTTTGGGTACTCTATAGTGGCTAAAAGAAACCTATAGGTGAAGCCTAAAATTTTTATGGGCATTTTGTAGTGGCTACAATCAACCCTATAAGTGAGGCCTACAATTGCTACAAGCATCCTATATTAGTTATGGCTTAGTAATATCTTATAGCCTTTCATGACTATTTAAATGTTTGTTAGATAAAGTCACACTAATATAATTAAATCAAGGAAAAGCATCAATAATTCATAACATATAACACACACACACACACACACACACACACACACACACACACACACACACACACACACACACACACACACACACACACACACACACACACACACACACACACACACACACACACACACATCAATGAACATACAAAAACATAATTTCATTCATTCATTTACATTATTGATGGGTAGTTATGGGATTTACATAGAAAAAGACATAGACTAAGCATGGATGAGGCTATAAAATTAAGTAATTGGTGGCCTCATCACTCCCCCTTACTTAGCCTCTTGCTCGACCCCTAACAATCCTTGGTTGCATTCTAAAACCACACAATTTTCTAAATTTTAGGGGTTCATGATAGCTTGACCCTTCCAAGATGTAAAAACCTTTTGCATTCTCAATGTGTTCCTATCTTTTCTTCTCTACCTCTTTATTAGTTGGAACATTTCCTTCCCAGTCAAGAATTGGAAACCAAAATTTAGGGGGTTAAAACATCAATCCCAACCATTGTATTATCCACTTCTTGATAAGTTTAGTATACAACTATACTTTATGGATGACCTCCCTAAGGTTTTGAGGGGAGTATGATTCCTTTATATTCAAGGCATATAATAGTTGTACCCATCTATGAGAGCAAGCAATAAGAAATTGTCTTCCATCTCCTTCCATGAGACTCAAATAGTGGTTCTAGACTTCCACCTACTTTCTAACAACCTATTCCTATGGAGCATTTATGTTTACAATTGAGATCCATTATTCCATTATAGCATCTAAATCTTTGGATTCACCCCTGATCATTAGGGTGGCTTCTTTATCCTTTTATTGATATTCTTCCATTTTTTTTCTTTTTTCAATTTCATTCAAAACATATGAATAAGATGCATTTAATAGGATATCCCCTAAATAGATGTTGGGATTCCATTCTGTATCATTGGGAAAAACATATTGGTGAATGTAAAATTCACTTAGTTGGGCTTGAAGATTAGGATTAGCATGCCTATACTCATTAAATAAAGATCTTGGGTCATAGAACATATAAGATTGATCATTATAAATCCTATCATACCTAAATTTCAACCATTTTTCTTCCAGGTATACAACATACACCCTAGAAAGTGGTCTACACTCCATTAGAATTTTAGTGATTTCATGCATTCTATTAACCTTTTCTTTTATATACTTGACCCTAGCTTTAGTTATTTCTAGTTTTTCTTCCAAGTCCACTTGTTGTTCTCTGGATTCAACATATACTTGAAGTCTTTGGGCTAATTTCTTGTAGTGAGCTTCATTGTCACCAAATTGTTCCTAAAGAAAATGTAGGAGGTCATCATTTTCAATAGGTATGGTAGATAAAAGATCCACATCAATGACTTCTTCTATAGTAGGTGTTGGTATAGTGGGCAATGGAGGAGGAAATCCATGATAAAAGGGTACCAAATATAGAGTATACTCTATCATAGGGTATTATATGGCTAAGGTGAATGAGGATGTTGTAGGTTCCTCCATGAATATAGCTGTAGGTTCCTCCACTATCTTTTCTTTGTCCCTAGAGGGTTATACTAACTCTACTATTCTTAGAAGTGTTTCAATGCCTCATTTTCCTTTGATTTTTATTATCTCATTTTTGAGTCTTTATATTTCCTCCAAGCTTGTTCTAATGTTTGGAACCCTTGATCATGAGAATTTTTTTCTTTTTCTATTCCTTTTTCCATAACCTCTTCTTCAACCTCTTCTTCATCTCTTGCATGCTACTCTACCTTTCTCAATTCCTCCTCTATGCATATAATATTTATATGGATATTAATGTCCTCCTTAGTGAATCTAGATGGGAGAGGTGACCATTCTTCTTCTACCTTAGCAGATCTTTCATTAGTAGACCATTATTATATTTCAAATCCATCAAGGGTTTTCTTAATCCTAGGCTCTTTCCTTGGTTCTTCATCATCACTGATAGCTAAGGCTAAGGAGGCTGTAGTGGTCTTTTGTTTCTTCATCCTTTGAGATATCCTAAGAGGAGGTCTCATTATTTTTGACACCATGGGTTTCTTTCCCTTGGTTTTCATTTTCCTTGCAGGAGGGGTGACTAATGGATTTTGTTTTTCTTATGCATTAGTTGATAGGGGAACTTCTTCTTGTCTAATAAGAGATAGTGTGGAAGAATCAATCTGAGGTGAGTAAATAATGGGAGAAGGGACATGCTATTATGGGATTTCCTCCTTTGTTTCAAAAGGGAATAAGACTAGTCTTATCCTTTTTTTCTTTCTCATAGTAGTCTCAGATGGACCTTTAGTGGTTATAGGCTAACCAACAACACTAGTGCCCTCAACATCTTCCTAAATATTTTTTTAGGGCTGATCCTTAGGCGATTCCCTCCCATCAGTGCCCTCTTCTTGCTGGGGTGAAGTATTTTCTAAGGCCAAAAATTTCTCCCAAGTGAGGTCAGGTCTGACAGAAGCTACTCCTTGTTTAATTATGAGCCATATTAGCCAGTGGTGAAATAGGGTTATTTAAATTCCCTTATGATATTCTTTGGACATTCCTTTTAAAATATTCCATAATAAATTTAGAACATTAATGACTCTATGATGCCTTAAATGATTTAAAAATTTAAATTAGAGAGTGTAAATGAGGGAATACCTTCCCTAACAAGTCACGTACCTGATAATATATGATGTTATCTCTCTCCATTCTATAGGTAGGATAATTTTCACACTTCCCTTCTTTAATACCAGTCTTTCATTTACCTAGAAAAACTACCACCTTGATTCTTGACTATAGGGTCTATCCTACCAATTTTTCCCTATGCTTGGTAGCCCAGTTGCTTGGCTCACCAAGGTATCAGTATCTAAAAATGTAATGTCATATACAATGGCTTGGTTTCCATCAAAATAACCTAAAAATGCCCTAGAAAAAAGCTCTAAAATAATTTTAACCATTCAAAATAGGTGGTTTAACTAGATCTGTGGAAGACATCCCAGCTAGCTTGGTCTCCCTATATTTGCCCATGGTCTGTAGGCTCTTTCCACATGACTAACCTTCCCATTTTAACTTCTTTTTTAGTCCATTAAACCAATAGTTATATGCACACTCTTTAGACCTATGAAAATCTACCTATAACAAAGTAGGGGTTTATAGGTTGTAGGGTTTGGATCATGAATAATGAATGTGAAATTACCAATTTTAGGGTTTGGCTCAATAATGGTGGATGTGAGGTTATAGGCTGAAAATTATGGCATCTCAAGGGTTCCCATGGTGTGTGAGGTTTTAACCCATACCATTTTCTCCCCACTTTAGCTATCACATGTCTTCAGGTGATGTGGAATGAATAAAAATTATGGCCAAGATGGGTCATCATGTGGAATATAAGTATGGGTTTAGAGGTGATGTGATAGACATTTGAATGAATGCCTAAAGTCATAATTAAATATGCTTTATTAATACCATACTACTATATTATAATAATGAAGATAGTTTCAATGATGAAAGATATGCCATACCTTTTAATGAAAGTGTTTTTGATGTGATGCATAAGAAGTCACACATGTGTTGGCATGAAAATATTTACATGTGAATGATTAGTGGATGTAATGATTGGGCTAGTAATTATAACTGGAGTGAAGTGGACCCTTTGTGAACTGATTGGGAGATCACCGATGGTTAGGCATTGATGATGCTTAAAGCTCACATGCATGTGATGTAAGATATCCTGCATGGAATAAGGTTCTAAGACTTGGAGGATAAATGATTACTTTCGTACCATAAGGTGATAATTGAAAATCTAAGTAATATAAGTGATGGGCTAAAATATCCTGAGGAGGTAGTTGAGGGCATTACTACCTAGTGACCTTCATCTACATGAACTAACTAATAAGTGTCTAGATATTACTTATTCTTTAAAGGTTTTGTGCATGGTGGGCTTGGATAAAATAATCAATAGGGTCTTAAAACATGGAACCTATGTGCCAGATAAATTTGAGATCTCACTAGTCAACATAGTGAAATGATCTTCATAAAATGACTAGAAACTAAAAATGAATCATGGGTGTCCTTATAGGCATAAATTATGGTCTAAAATACTTTAAAATGGAAAGAGAAGTTGTATTATTTGTTTTGGCTTTATATCTTGGTATTTAGGGGTAGATTTAGGCAATGGATATGACATTTTCTACCCTAATCTTCTAGAAAAAATCTCTAAAATAATTTTAACCATTTCATTCTTTCGTGAGGTTGTCTGCTGACTTTTCATACATTGTCCAAAGCCAATAGCTAAGCCATAGGTGAGAATTGTAGGAAGATCTATCTTTCATGATCTATATAAAGGTGATAATATGCATGAGAGGGTACCTACATTAGCTATATAAGTGCTCATAGCAAGCTGCAAAGTGATGGCCAATTATGTAGAAGGTGCCCATAGTAGCTACAAAAATGGTCATAGAAACTAAATCAAATTTGTGTTGATGTGAACAATTGGGATTTTAAGGATTCCCCTCTCTCTAATTCCTTTCTCATTTTACCTTTTTCATTTATTTTTGTTTTTATTCCTAAATAGCTAGCAAGTTGGTTTTCTACTTAGGCCCTTTTTATAAATCTAGGTAGCCAATAGGTTGGTTTTCTACCTAAAAGCTACCAAAAATACCTTAAAATGGGTTTTCATTATTATATATATATATATATATTTGACTTTAACTACTATTTATAGTAGAATGTTTATTCAGGGTCCTTGTCAAGTCATCTAGAAGGATGACTAGTGAAGGACCAGGTGAAGGTATCATTCATCATAGCAAAGGAGGGAAAAGATGTCCTCTCCTTCTTCATCTGACTGTGGATTGGTGTTCCCTTTATCTGGTGAGACAACATGCCTATCTAGGACATCATTTTATCCATCTTGTAACTATTATCATATGTGAATGGTAAATTATTTTTGAGTAAGTGGAGTTTTATACAACTTGAGTTTGTGGCCATTGACCATCAGACATAATCTCACTGGATCAATGGTTTGGATTTGCACTATTCTATTGTCAAAAAAATTCTCAATCTCAAAAGGACCAAGCCATATAATCTAAAGTTTACCTTTATGGTCCTTGTATTTGGAGTTAAAAAGAAGGGCCCAATCTCCTATATAGAATTGCTTGGTCTTAATGTACCTATCATTCCATTCAATCTATTAGTATTGTACAAGCTCTATGTTCTCTAATACATGTTATCTATATTCATTTAAGGCATTTAACTACAAAATCCTTTCTTTCTAGGCTTCATATATATCCATCTCAAGTTCTAGTGATGTTTGTAAGGTCTTGTGCTCAAATTCAATTGACAAGACATGTTTCTTTCCATAGACCGACTCATATGGAGTGAAGCCTGTAGTGGTCTTCCATGTGATTAGGTAAGCCCACATATATTTAGGAAGCCTAGCCTCCTAATCCTTATGAGACAAACTAATAATATTTGTCAAAATATTTTCCAAATCCCTATTAGTGACTTCCACCTATCCATTGGACTATGGATGATATGGAGTTGATTTCTCATGCCTAATCTCATATTTTTAGACTAAGGTAGTAATTAAATTAGCAGTGAATTAAGGTTCTTAATCAGTGACTATTTCACTTGGCACACAATATCTAGTAAATATTTATTCATAGATAAAATATACCACCTTCTCATCCCTAGCATGTGTAAGAGACTTTACTTCTACCCATTTAGTGACATAGTTATACAAATAAGGATGTACTCTTTATTTTTGGATTTTGGATCAAAAAGTCCTACAAAGTTTAGGTCTCACTTTTCAAATGGTTTAAGCACCATCTATGGCCTTAAAGGCATTTCATTTGAACGTGTGGGTGTCCCCATACATTGACATCTGTCACAATGAGCTATATATCTTATTGCATCTTTATGGAGGGAGGGTCAATATTATCCTATACTCAAAATTTTAATTACTGTACACTTGGTTGTAAAGCGACCTCCATAGGGTTCATCATAACAATATTTGAGGATATCTATAACTTCATCTTCTCTAAGACATCTTCTGATGATAGAGTCAGACCCAGTATAGAAAAGGAATCTAGACAACCATGAATATCTGACACTTTTGTGAATCAATGCTCGCCTTTATTTGGGTAAGAAGTGATGTGGAAGTAATCCTATTACAAGGTAGTTAGTAGTATCAGCATACCAACATGTGGTAAAGGTGAGAGAGAATAGGTGATAATATAAAAAAGAGTCATCCATAATGGTATCTGCTTTAGGGGTTTGTAGGCATGATAAAAAGTTAGCCACTACATTGTCCTGACCAGGCTTATCTACAATGGTGATTTCAAATTCTTGTAATAAGAACAACCATCTTATCACTCTAGTTAGAACAACTGGTTTATTCATAAGGTACCAAATGGATACATGGTATGTATGAACAAAGACTTGATACCCTATGATGTAATGATGTAACTTGTTGATAACATAAATTACCACCAAAAACTCTTTTTCAATAACTATGTAATATAATTTTGATGCATATAGGTTTTTGCTTATAAAATAGATGCCATAATTGAGTGATTCTTATTTTTGGCCAAGCATAGCTCTGATGGTAGTATCTAAAGCATCTATGTGAATGTGGAAGGGAAGCTTCCAATCAAGACCATGTAGAATAGGGGTGGTGGTAAATAATTCCTATAATTATTTGAAGGTTGTATCACAAGTAGGAGTCCAAATAAATTTAGCATCTTTAGTCAGAAGGGTGAACAATGGTTTTACTACTTTACTAAAATTTTTGATGAATATCCTATAGTAATTAGTATGTCCTAAAAAGCTTTGAACATCTTTCTATTTTTGAGGAACATACAGGTTTTTGATGATGCTGATTTTTGTAGGGTTAGTATTAATTCTTTCAACAAATACGTGGTGGCATAAAACAATACCTTCTATCATAAGAATGTAACATTTCTTGTGACTGAGAGATAGATGGTGCTCTGATAGCATTACAACACTTTTTCCAAGTTTTTGAGGCATTAATCAAATGTCTCTCCATAAATAGTGAAGTCATCCATATAGATTTCTACACATTCATTGGCCATATCTGCAAGGATACTCACGACAACTCTCTAGAATGTTGTAGGAGCATTACATAACCTAAAGAGTAATACATCATAAGCATAATTACCCTATGGATAAGTAAAATTGTTCTTTTCCTGGTCCTTAAGAGTAATTCTAATTTGGTTGTAATCACTAAAGCCATCCAGAATGACAAAATATTTCTTCTTTGCTAGTGTGTCTAACCCTTGGTCAATGATGGGTAGAGTAAAGTGATCCTTTTTGGTTGTTGTGTTGAGTTTCCTATAATTGATGCATACACACCATTCTCCATTTTTATTTGGTATAATTACCAAAGGTGACACCCATTCATTGTTAGAGATGGGATATATAAATCCAATAGTTAAAATTTATTGTAATTCACTTTTGACTATTTCTTGAAGCACTGGATTCATCCTACATTGTGGCTATATGATTGGTTGGCACTCTTATTTGATGAAGATATGAAGTGTGTATGTTTATGGATTGATTCCTTACATATCCTCATAATCCAATGCAAAAGCACGTTGGTTTTCATGCAACATGTTGACTAGGCACTTTTCCTCATTTAACTCCAACTTGGTATTAATAAGTAATGTTTTTCCTAGAGAGATTTCAATTTTCTATGAGAGTAATTTCATTATTTCCATATTGCTATTGGATCTAGTTTGGTTGTAGCTATGAGGCAATAGCTAGTGGAATATTTTTTTTATAGATGCATCCAAATTATCCAATTCTTAGAAGCTATAAAATGAGCACTCAACACATTACAAGTGGTTCAGATCTATAGGAGTTTGGTAATTATGTTGAAGAACATTGAAGATAATGGTATCTTCCTCCTAATCAGCCAATGTGCATGCATGGTCTATGGTAAATAAAGGAGTCAATGAAGGTTTCTATGCCTCATCTTATTTAACCCATAATAAATGCTTGGGTGTAAAAATTGGTTATGCTAGGGGATAAAAGACCAAATTCTTAGTGTGGTTTCCATTAGAGATCATCATGTTACCTGATTTATAGCTAATGAAGGCATCAACTGTGTCAAGCCAAGTCATCCTAAGATAAGGGGGTATTCACCTAAATTAGACTTAGGTTGCAACACAATGAAATTTTCAAGATACTCCCAAGAATCTATAGTGATGACAAGATCTTTAATGATTCCCTCTAGTTTGATTATAAATCTGTTAGCCATTTGCAAAGTTTTGGTTTTTATTAAATTTATTGTAGCCCTTAGGTCTATCAATGTGTTAGATAAATATTAGTCATGGATCTATATTGTTACTACCAAACATCCTATATATAAATCTTTCCTTGGTAGGGTGTTCTCTAGCATGATGTCTGTTAGCTGGCCAATCACATGCACAATATTGTGATCTTTTTTCTTCTTTCTTAGTTTTCATAGATAGAGGTCTTTAATAACTTTGGAATATGTGGTTACATCCTTGATTTCCTAGAATATAAGTATTTTGACACAAAGGTTCGTAATCTATCCCATGAAATCAAACTCAAGTTCACTTGTATGGCATTGAAAGTTGAGACGTTCTAAAAATGGGTGGGGTTGTTTCATCAATGGGTTTATTTGTTGGTTTAGAGATTTATTGAGGTGATGGAGGTGGGTTATCATATTCTTCTATGGTTTCATCATCTAATTCCCTTATTATTGGTGGTGTTGGGGGTGGTATAACTTTCCCTAAATGGAGGTGAACTTCATTGATGTTCACCATGTATGATGAGTACTGAATAGGCTCAGTATTGAATGTGGGTTACATAAACTTATTTAAAAGATTATATATGAGTTGGGAAGGTAGTTGGTTAGGCTTGGGTGTAGCTTGTGTATTGGGCATAAGAGTAAGAGATTGTTATTGTTGTTATGGAGGAAATCCTCTTAGAGACCTTCCCTATGGTTGGTTAGGTCTCTAGGTCTATTGCCACTAGTTTGTGAAGGGTGGGCCTTGGGGTGGTTGCCAAGCTTGCATCCAAAATGGGGATATATATTATGAAGGATATTAAGAGGTGGTGGGGTATCTTGTTTGAGGTGGCTACTAGCTAGAATTAGGAGGTGGAATGTTCATCTAAGGACTAGTCCAATTGAGAGTAGCATTTGTAAATTGTGAATTAAAAGAGGTAAAATTTGTAAAAGGTGGATTTTGTCCCATACCTTGATAAGGTGGTCATTTAACCCATGGCCTTCTTTGTGAAACATAGAAAACTTGGTCACTATCTCCTCCTATAATGTGTAGCTCTACTATTTTTGGTTTTTAACCTATGATGTGAGCTACTTTAGCCTAAACTTCATGACATCTATAAGCAACCTTTTTCTTCTTATAGTCTAGATAGTAAATGGTTAAGGCTTGATCTAAAGCTGCTTGTTTTTGTATTGAGTATAGGTTGTCTAATTGGGTGGCCAAATGGATAATTATATCTTGTTTGATGTCTTGTAATAGGTTACTAACCTTAGTTTTTGATAGGCCATTTACAACTGCCAATGGGAGCTTACTGCCCCTGACTTTATTTATGGCAGATCTAGAATAATTCTTGCTCACCTATTTTATATATAAGAATGGTAGGTGATAAATATCTCCTCCACTCATTAGGTCCAAGGATTCTAAACAATATTCTCTAACTCTTTTTAGGAAGATGAGTTTCAAAGGTTGTTCTCTAAGTGCACTTTGCTTGAATTTTTGTACACTAAACATGAACCATTCAATATAGTCCTCCAAGGATTGATCCCCATCTTGAGTCATCATAAAGATGTCATTTATTCTATAAATTATTTCCCTTCCATATTCTTTATACTTGGCCAAAAATTTCTTTTTTATATCCTCCCAAGTGCAGACTGAATTACTACCCAGCCCCATAAACTAGTGAAGTGTTGAGTCTTTGAAAGTAGCTGGAAAAACTTTCAATTTTTGGGCATCCTACCTATAGTCATAAATTATATAGAGGATATAAAATTAAAATAAGAATGTGTCTAGGTATTCTAATAATTTACCTCTAAAATTGGGCAAGGATGAGGGTAGAATGTTTTTTATTTACATTACACCTATTACATCTAGAATAAGAAATTAAAAAGTAATGATGTTTAGAGTCCTATTGTCATCTACAAAGTCTCCTTATCTACTCATGATGGATCTTCTTGTGATATGGATACCAAAGGTACTTAGGATCTCATCCTCAAATTTTATGTCAATCCCTTGGTCAGCATGATAATAAACATTTATCTATTGATCCTTAGTATTTTTACTAGATTAAGGGTCTAAAGATTCTCCTGAGCTTCCTTTGATTTGATCAAGAAGGCCTTGCTAAAATGTTGTAAATATGTTACTCTCTAGAGTGTCTAGTTCATTTAGTTCCTCTCCTTCATTTCTTATTACCAACTCAGCTAATACTTCTACTTTTTTTTTCCTTTTTTAGAGCCAATAATGCTTCTTCTTTAAGCTACCTCCTTTGGTTTGTAGTGTTCTCTTCTTTAAGAGCCTTCTAGATTATGGTATATTTTTCAACAAGATTATTAGTTGTTATAGGTGTTTGTGGTTCTTTCCCAATAATATCTTATGACTTTTTTGATAGGAATTTCCCATGAGAATCTCTTTCTTTCTACATAAACATTATGCCACTCCTTCAGCTGTCCTGTCCCTTCCTACATAGAGTTAGTTTTTTTTCATTTTAATGTGTTCAAGGGGGTTGTTTTAGAGAAATTTTTAAAAATAACATAGAAATAAAGAAGTGATAAAATAAAATAAAATAGGAATTAATATTCTACTTCTAGAAATCAATAAATATTATCTACTAAAAATAGGAAAAATTATTCTAGAAAGCAAGCAATAAAAGAAAGAAAAAATTATAGAAAGCAAGAAATGAAAGTAGGAAAATTAAAATCACACTTTGCTGAAAATAAATCACTTTTACAAAAAATAAATTCTAAAAACATGAATTAAATAACTTATGCACTATTTACTTATAGACACTTAAACATCTATCATAAGACACCATAGTACCCTCACTCGACTTGCTCAACATGAACTATATGTCCAGAAACTTAGACATGTGAAATAAGACACCATAGTATTGTCACTCAGTTTGTCTAGCTAGGTAGAATAGTGCATTAATAATTTTTTTTAATGATTGATTTTAGAAACAATAATTGACACCCTCCCCAACAATTGTGCTAAAATGTTGTGAAGACTAATTACCTAGTGATTATCAGATTCATGTGTCTGATAAAAATTAATTATCAACCCAAGGTGCATAAGCTTTTCAAGAGTGTCAACACTATATATGCATTACTAATTCATAAATAAACTTGCTTCTCTAGTTGTGTTATAATGAATTTATGATGAATTTACTAGATAGATATATTATGAAACTACTATGACAAAATTACTAAACTATTCCACACTTATGTACCATACATGCATCACACCTATATAATCAATCTTAACAATAAAATCAACTTACACAACACAATAAAATTAAAGAAGGTCAGGATCTTCATATTAGCTCATTCTGAGGGGGGCCTTCCTTGTTCAAAATTGAGCTCCAACCCTTCTTTGAGAGAATTTACAAACTTTTTACAAATTCAAATTTCTCATTACTCAATTTTAAATAAAAATGATATAGTTCAAAAAAATTTGCTATTACCCTCTCAAAATTATCTAACTTCCAGTCTGATCTAGGTTCTACCTTTAAATACATAAGGTAGTTTATTGACTCTTAGCCAAAAAAAACCAAACTAGGAAAACATACAAATACTTAAAAACTACCCCAGTCAACCTTCAAGTGGTTAGTAACTAAAGTTACTTGTTTTAGATTTGACTGGGTTAGAGACAAGGCATATTTTTTTTTTTATTTTCTTTTGTCTTTTCTCATTATCCTTATCTTTCTCATCTTTGGCTACACATCCAATGTCTCCTTGAATGTAGGGAATCCATATAACAACTATGATTCTTCTCGATTGTCTATTTAGTTCCCCAAGACAGTTGGATGTGTCTATAAGATTTCCTCAATAATTACTATGTTTTGTATACTAGCTATAGGCACTTTTTAGTAACTATAGGAAACCTATAGGTGAAACCTTCAATTGCTATGGGAACTTTGTAGTGGCTATAGGAAACTTGTAGGTGAAACCTATAGTTTCTATGGGTATTCTATAGTGGCTATAGGTAACCTATAGGTGAAGCCTATAGTTAATATGGGAACTCTACAGTAACTACAAGCAACCTATAGGTGAATCCTACAATTTCTATGGGCACTTCACAGTGGCTATGGGTAACCTGTAGATGAGGCCTATAATTTCTATGGGCATCTTGTAGTAGATATGTCTTATCAAGATCCTATATCTTTTCATGAACCTTCAAATTTTTGTTAGATAAAGTCACACCAATATAATTTAATCAAGGAAAAGCATCAATAATTCATACACACACACACACACACACACACACACACACACACACACACACACACACACACACACACACACACACACACACACACACACACACACACACACACACACACACACACACACACACACACACACACACACACACACACACACACACACACACACACACACATCAATGAACATAAAAAATCATAATTTCATTCATTCATTTACATTAGTGATGGGTAGTTATGGGATTTACATGGAAAAATAAATAGAATAAGCATGGTTGAGGCTATAAAATCAAGAAATTGGTGGCCTCATCACATAAAATGATTGAGTTTCAAGTAAATTTTTCCAAAAAATACCAATAAGAGGCCTAGATGGTTTTCGAGAAGCCTCATTCTTTGGTTGGAAAGAAAACCACAGTATCTAATTGTACTCATTTTATAGCCCTTGGTATAGACATGAGTTGTGAAAATTTTGAGGGAGTATAGACATTTTTAAGACAATATTTTATAGGTATTAATATATCTTAAATCACACTAAAGTGTTTCAATGACACCTACAAACCTGTAGGTACAAATGGCCTTTTGGTTCCATAACATGTAATTTTGAGTAAGAGTCTCATAGAAATAGGATGGTAAACCATATGGAGTGAAATTAAATGAAATAAGGTCACAAAAGAGGGTATTTTAAGATAATTACTCATTAGAGACATCCAATTTAACCTTCATACTTGGAAATGACCACTTATAACCATCCAAAAGGACTGAGATAATAGTATGTTATTTCAAGCATTTGATGGATGATTAGAGAAAATTTGAAGTAAGTGAAAGGTATGGTAGTGATATTATGACCCCACACACAAGGAAACTCAAGGTGTCATAAATAAAGTCACTAATAAGTGTTTTCATTTATAGGTGCCTTTCTTAAGCAAAAAAAGCATACTCCTAATGCAAAGCCTGTAGGCAGTCTCCTAGAAAAGGTTTGTCATGAAGATGGAGTAGGATGTGGGGTCAAATGGACATACTAAGGCCCCAAATTTTATAAAAGTGGTATATATGAGTTGAGGATGATCCTCAACCTTTAGGTCTCTAGATAAAAATATAAAAAGTGCCCTTTATGTTGTCTCAAACAGAGGACACTTTTTTCTTGCACCAAACCTTATAGATGTGGGAAATTAGATGAAGTGATGGACCAAAAAGTAAGGAAGAAATTTGTGAATATTTTGTGAATATGTAACATGTATAGAGAGACATAAAAAAATAAAGCTAGAGGGTCTAGGACTAAGCAAGATGCTCTAAACAACAAGGTCTACATGCATACCTAGTAGGCAAGGAATAAACATATTTCAAAATAGAAGGTCACTTTTAGTTCCAACATTTGATAAGCATTTTAATGATTTGGAACATGTCCATAGGGGTATGAGAGAGGTTTTTTAACCATAAGGAGGTAGGGGAACCCATAGGAAGATCAGGTGAGCCCAAATTGTAATCAAAGTCAAAAAGTAAGGTTTAAGCCTACTGAAGGAATGAGTAGTCATTCCTACTTCCAACATAATATGACAATTATAGGCTATTGAAACATGTTTATGAGATGATATTGGAGATGTACAAAATTTTATGAAGGTAGGAGAATCATAAGGAAATCTATTTTTGGATTAAAACTGACTCAACATGCATGAAATGGTACAAAGGAGTTTGAGAGACCAACCTAAAATGCTTGAAACTTTCATATACCTCTACATGGGATCTCAAGGTTTTTAAGGACACTAGGGAGGGTCCCTAAGAATCCATTAGTGGAATTAGAACAAAATTCCAGTGTGTATCCTTTATGAATAAAGGATAAGAGTCTAGGTTACCATGAAACCCTCCTAAAGACCCAATTGGGGAAATTTTGCACTTGGAGCATGAGAATGAGATATAAATGCCATGAAACTTTGGGAACTTGTAGTAGACTCTCTCAATCACCCTCCAATGCTAATTTATTATACTGCACCTATAAAAATGATATAGAACAAGGCTTATTTTGACATTTTTGTGTGTTTTTTAGGCATGGATGACTTTCAAGAAATGAAATAACTTTTGGGAGAGAGATTAAGAATTTTTATAAGTCCTCATGGCCATTTAAAAACTATCTTAGCTCCTAAGCCTATCTAATACCTCTCTCATTTCAACCACTCTAGTGGGTAGATAGTGAACACTTGGTGAAAGAGATTGAAACTCAATTTAGGAAGACTTTTAAGGACTATTTGAGAAAAATAATGCTATGGAAAACTTTCACACCTATCATCCCTCCTTGTGCATGGATTATATTCCTAAATTAGGAAGGTTTTGGGTGCTAAGTGTGAGAGGTGCATGGAAATGATTCATTTTGAGATTATCATAGATGATTGTGCATGGATAGAATGATAGTAATTATTATATGATAATCCAATGCATGTGAGGTATTTTTAGTAACCCCTCCCACTTAGACCCATCATCAGAACTAATCATATGTAGTGATAAGGTAGTTTTGGAAGGCAAATCACGAGGGGCAGTTTTCTGTGCAATGAGGGGAGTTTTTAGACCACTTTTCAAGAGTTAGATGATTTGAGATGACACTTTTAGCTCCTCAAAATTACATGGATCACCCTGTATATCTATTAAATTCAAAATTAACTGATATTTTCATGTTTGAAAAGTGTCTCAATGACTCTTGGACTTCTTTATCTCTCTCTCTTAGATAATTGATATAAATTTTGGCCTTTTTGGCATTGTATGGTATCTGTCCACCTTAGTATGGTGAGGCCCTACCAAATTTTTGTCTTGAAGATAATAAATATATTTTTTACCTCATCTAAGATTTCAGTAAGTGTACATAATGGTTTTTGGTCATGGGCAAGTGTAGTTTTGGTTTACCTTCAAATGTACCCTTCTTAGTGCCTTATGTGTTTTTTAATCTCTCTTTTATAGGTAAAAAATAAGTTTCTAAGGTTGATATTTTAGGTTTAGTGAGTATTTTATTCAATAAAGTTTCTTATAAAGGCTATTTTCTAATTCCTCCTATCCTAGGCTATCTCTAAGACCCCATGCTTGAAGCATTGATGTGAGAAAGAAAATTGTTAGTAGATGAAGCGTATGGGCATATCTCTTCTTAGTTCTAAGTGCATGTCAAAGGGTGTGATTAGATCATACATTTGGTGTATAACCTACCATATATTATAGTTTCTTTCATCTATTCTTATCCCTTTTCACCCCCCAAGTGTTAGTAGTAGGATTGAGCTATAGTGATACATCAAGGGGAACTAACCCCTCATCTAGTGATCCACCTCAATTTAGGGATACCCATAATCCTAAGATGGTTTCATTTTGCCACTTTAACAAGGAGATACTTGTTATCTCCTCATTGGGTACAAGTTCAAGTGACAACAATTTTATTGGATCATTCTCACCTTAAGTGGACATCTATTCCTGCAAGTTCTTAACCTATAATCTCTTATCACTAACTTTATGTATGTTTACAGTTAGACTATATATAACCATTTAGGGGATAAATGTATACTTTAGGTAGTGTTCTATGCTAAAATATTGTGTATCAATCCCCTTAATTGTTTTTTGGTCCACTCGTGCCATTTTTCATCATATGCGGTCACTTGGTCTGCATGTTTTGCTTCTTATGCCTCATTATCAACACATTTTGGTCTATAGACTAAATATAGATTCCAATTTAGAGGCCATGCGACCTATAGGTGGTGATTTACTATTTACATTATACTTTATGCCCTTTGAACCTTATTGAGACTACTATAGACATTTTAAGTCAAATAGAGTCATTATGATTTGAGTTATGCAACCATCATTTCCTTTTTACATTATAAGATCACTCAAGTTTAAAAAGTGTTGTAAATGATACTGAAAGTCTATAGTGAAAGATTTTTTGAATTGGAAACATTCTTATATAACCCTCTCATAGACAAACACACATTTCCTTTTTCAAATAATTTCCCCTATACCTATTCTGTATGATGGAAACAATTACGACTACCCAATCTTTAATATACTCAACTATGGGAGGATTATTTATGAGATAAGATCCCTATTTTGGAGAGATTAAGGTAACATGTCTCATTATGAAAATTTATTAACCTATGAACATGGTTTCATGTCTACCTTCATAATATGAAACCATCATTATTACCATGATGTTTTCCATGATCTTAGAACTTGATGAAACTTTCAAGTGAGTTTCAATCCTTTTCCTTTCACCATGCCCTATCCTCTATTGACTATACTTAGACCATGTTGGAAACCTATAGGTGAAGATCAGATCATTGATTGTGTATGTTGGATAATTGGTTGTCAAAACCAATCTTAAGTCAATTTTTAAGGTTAGAATGTATTGTTTCATCCTTGGGAGGCTTCTCACCATCTTGAAAACTGATTATCTCCCTCAACATGACTAGTCAGGACTTAGTTTTCAAGATGGTGATTTAAATGTCTTATGTCAATTTCAACATATTTGCCTATCTCCAACTATATTAGAAATCCAAATTTTGTTCATTATAATTATTCAAATTCACCTCACTCTAAATCACATATTAGGTCATCTTGCAATGCCAATCCACATATCACTTCAGACTTTGGGGAATATTTTAATGCCTATCCCTACATTGTTTTACCCATGAAGGAATCCTATGATGCCCAATCTTCTTCTACATTGCATAATAACAAATAAATTCAACTTAAAAAAACCTTTAGAGACACATAGGATTGTATTTCACATGCTCAATTTTGATGTAGATGTTAGCATATTTATTTTTTGTTATTTTGTCTAATGTTTCTTTGTTTTTGTTCATTTTATTTTCATTTTACTTATACCATTATTTACTTTTTGGTTTTTTGGTATTTTCACATCATTTTTAACACTACAATTTCTTTTGGGTTATTTGGTTTTAATTCAATTTATTATACCATTGTTTCCTTTGGGTTCTTTGTTTTTTCATATTACGTTCAACATTTGTTTCCATTTTGGTTCTTAGATATATCTTTCATTATTATCATTTATTATATTTTTTAATCATTATTTTCCATAGTATCTTTATGATTATTTGACCCTTATTTTTTTATCCCTCTATTGGGATGATCATTTAATTTACCACTAATTTTGGGATGACTCTTAATTTCATTGGTGCTTGTGATATATCCATTATTGGTTAGTATGGCTTCTCTAGTGACATAAATTTCATAGCATAGTCTAATCCCTTTCATGCCATTATTTTACCTCGTGATTAGCTACGAGCCTATTCATCATTGTATCACTTATTGCATGGATTTATATCTCATGATCCCCATATTTACCCTATTTCCATTCATTTGAGGCACACATAGGTTAGTTTTGAGATTACACACTTACTTGTAGGTAAGTCTAAGATTATTGAGACACCATGGTCTTTAGGTCTTTTTCTATAGTGACCAAGTGTAAGCTCTCTTGTGATCATCACCTATTTCAATGATGATTGGTTATCTAAATTTGTATGGAGGAGGAATATAAAAATCCAAAATAAATAAATTATAAATCATAAAAGTAATAAAAAGGCAATGATAAAAAGCAAAAATAATCTTAAGAGTCATTTCACACCAAAAAATGTGATATTTATTTTGCACATATCCTATCTTAGTCAAAGTTCAAACCCCACAATTAGCCCCATGATAGATTCAAGGTCCATTAAGGTGTGTTAGGCTATTAGAATAGGGTAGGAGGTCTCATTATATATGTTGGATCCCTAATATTGGCTAAGTATTTTGGATTATGGTGTGGAACAAGGATGACACAAAATGAACATGGTAAAAGCATACCAAGGCATGAAAGACCATAAAATGGAATACAATGGTGTGACAAAACCCAATTACAGGAGAGGCATAACAAATGGATAACCTAAGAATAGAGGACTTGGTATATCAGTGAAAGACTTAGGGAGTGCAAAGGATTAGGAAATGGTTGAGGAACAATTCTTAAGGATAGAGTAAACTTTAATCACACACTAATTTTTCACTAACTTGGATGAAGGAGGATACTTAGAAATAAGGATACAAAATTGAATGGGAATATAGGGGTGCAAAGGCCCAAGTCCATAGGAAAAATGAGTAAAAATTTTTAGTTACTCTTATTCCACTGGAGATCATTGGTTAGTCACTAAAAGTGTTATAGTTAATGTTATAGTGTTATTGAATCATGTGTTAGAATAGTATATTGAGAATGAGAAAGATAATGCTGATTATAAAAAGGAAAAGCCATCAGAAAGGCAGGTAGGGATCTTTGAACAAAGGACATGGTCATCTTTATTTGGTAAAAAACCAACTGGAAAATCTCTTTTCCCACCAGTGACATCAAAATCTTACTGGGAGAAAGGTGAGTTTCAAGTTTTTATCCTAGATCCCTTACTTGATTTCTCTATGTCATCCATGGAACTCAATTTAGTGGGTAAATTTCTAGGAGCTAGACCAAATATAGAATCTCTTAGAAATATGGTTAAAAAGAATTGGACTATTCGTGGAGAGGTTGATATTGCACCTATGGTGAATGGCTTCTTTTCATTTATTTTTAATTATAAGGAAGATTTGAATAGGGTTCTTAGTGGAGGGCCATGGTTTTTTGAAAATGTTCTCTTACAATTAAAAAATGGGAACCAAATATGGACTTATCAGACTTATTTTTATTAACTACTCCCATTTGGGCTAGACTTCCTGGTCTCCCTTTAGAATTTTGGCATGAGGACATTTTTAAAGGAATAGCCAGTTCATTTGGTGAACTCGTGGCATTGGATAATGCCACGGCCTCAAGAATTAAACTCCAAAGTGCTAGAATTTATGTTAAAGTGGCAGATTTGAATCATCTCTCAAAGAAGGTGGAATTAATATCTAAGCTTGGAAAGAAAACCCAAGAGATTGTTTTTGAAGATTTGCCAAATTCCTGCTATGCATGCAAGAAACAGGGGCATTAGGTCAAGAATTTCCCTTTTAGAAGTAAAATACATCCAAAAAATGTTAAGGATGGGAAAGAAATTAAGGTCCAACAAAAGAAAATATGGAAAATCAAAGAAGACCATCGAAAGGAACAAAAGAATAAAGAAGATTTAATAGGTCCATGTACAGAAGAGGATAAAGATCCTTCTATTGAAGAGGCTAACACTCTAAATATAGAGGGAGATAAAGAGCTTTCTTTAAAGAAAGAAAATACTCAGAAAGAAGAATAGGGGTTGCATACAGAGATCAAAAAGTCCAAATAATTAATAGAGGATATGATAGATTTTTAAAAATAAATTATTGTTTACCAAAGTAAAGAAGATCAATGCAGAGAAGTAGAGGACAAGTCTGGGTTAGAGGAAGGTGAATTAATGCCTGAAGATGAAAAAAATTTAGAGGAGGGAGAGTTGCTCACTTCTCAGTCTAGGGAGAGTCAGGTATTATCTAAGGATGATAATGACTCTCCAGTGGAAGGGGATCCCCTTATAGAAGAAGTGAGAGAGAAGGGAAAAAACTCAAAAAATCAAAAGAAAAAAGATGAAAAAAAGAACAACGTAAAGGGTGTAGATACGAGAAGATTAAAGGTGAAACCCCATGCTTCTAACTTGAAAAAAGATGGAAAAGGAACTGAACAGCAAACCAAGATAAAACCAGATGTTTGTTCCCCAGATAAACCTAGAAAAAGATCTACAAGGAAGAACAGAGAGTTAGAAAGCATATAGAATATTGCTGATGGTAGGCAGGCAACCATTCTGGACTTTACCCCAAAAAAATAGTAATGAAAATGATAAGTTGGAATATTAGGGGATTAAATAGTGTTAATAAAATGGATATTGTTAGGAATTTTGTTAGAGAACAAAAGCCTGATTTCCTTTTGCTCCAAGAAACCAAGATGAATAAAGAGAAAGCAGAATAAATTAAAGACTTTAAAAATTATTCCATCAAGGCCAGTAGTTCTGAAGGTGCTTCAGGGGGAACTTTGATGTTATGGAAGAAGAATCATTACTCTGGATCTATTTTGACTGCTAGTAAAAATCTAATGATTGTTAAAATAACTAGTGAGGACCAGAAGGAAGGATGGTATATTGTAAATATCTATGCACCTAATGTAAAGAACCAAAGGAAAAAGGTCTGGGAGTCTATCTCTAATTTCAAAAGGAAGGACTATTGTGGATGATGGATTATATTGGGAGACTTCAACATTCCTCTTTATGATCATGAGAAAATGGGAGGTAATGCTACTCAATTGGAAGGGAGATTTGATTTAATGGAGTTTATAAATAAAGAGGGATTAATGGATATGGAACATTAGGGAATTTAGTTTACATGGAGCAATAAGAGAACTGACAATGATTGTATACATGCTAAGCTTGATCAAGCCCTCATCTCTCCTGATTGGACAAAATAATTCATATGTAAGTTGGAAGTTTGACAAAGAATAGGTTTGGATCATTTTCCTCTTATTTTCACTGTGGCTAAAATAAACTTGAAGAAAAATCATCCTTTCAGATTTGAAAAGATGTGGATGCAACACCCATAGTTTGAAAGTAAAATGGAAGAATGGTGGAATATTGATATTAAGGGTACGGCCCTTTTTAGAGTTGTTTCCAAGCTTAAAAATGTTAAAAGGGAAGTCAAAAAGTGGAACAAGTATTGTTTTGGAAATATCTTTGAGAAAAAGACTGCTATTAAGGAGGAAATTTGTAGAACTCAGGAAAAAATTCAGAAAGATGGATACACTTCTGACCTCCTCACTGAAGAAAATGAATAGTTGGTTCAATATCAAGATATTATAACTAAAGAAGAAATCTATTGGAGACAAAGTTCTAGGGTGTTATGGTTGAAAGAAGGAGACAAAAATACAAAATTCTTCCATCTATCCACTCTAAAGCATAGAGCTAAAACTCATATTCCATACCTAAAAAAGGGAGATATGAAAATTTTAGAGGAAAAGGAAATTAAGGAGGAAATGCTATCCTTTTTTTCATCCCTTATGAAGGTTGATCCCAATATTAATCTAGAAAGTCAAGCTGAAATCCTATGTGTGATTCCTCCTTTAGTTTCGAAGGAACAGAACAAAATGTTATATTCAATCCCAAAGGACAAGGAAATATTTAAAGCCATCTATTCTCTAGGAGGAGATAAAGCACCTGGACCTAATGGCTTTCCCATGTTCTTCTTCCAAAAACTTTGGAAATTTGTTGGCAAAGATGTAAGTGATGTTGTGAAGGAATTCTTTGGAGCCAAAAAAATGCTTAAGGAAGTTAATTCCACCTTTTTGTGCTTGATTTCAAAGAAGATTGGTGCTGATTCTCTAATCAGTTTAGACCGATTAGCCTCTGTAACTCTTTCTACAAGATCATTTCCAAAGTTCTTACTTCCAGACTTATTCAAGTGATTCCTTCGATAATTACTGATCAGCAAAATGGATTTATCCTAGGTAGACAAATTCTTAATTCTATAATTATTTCTCATGAGAATATTCATTCTTTGTTCTTCTCTAATAATCAGGGCTTCATTATGAAAGTTGATATTGCAAAAGCATATGACAGGGTTGACTAGTTATTCCTTTTAAATAGTCTTTCAACTTTTGGATTTGAACAAAAGGTGGCTGGAATTATTAACCAGCTGATTTCTACTTCCTCTATTGCTATAATGGTAAATGGAAGTTCATCCCATTTCGTTAATCCATCACGGGGCCTGAGACAAGGGGACCCTATATCCCCCATTTTGTTTGTAATTATGGCTGACTGCATGGGAAGATATATAGGGGATTTGGTCCATAAAGGTTTATTTAAGGGATTAAAACCCTCTTCTCATCCTCTAATTTGCTCCCACAGACAATTTTTTGATGATACTATCTTCATGGGAAAAGCTAAAGTCAAGGAAGTAAGCTATAAATTTATATTCTTTTGCATCTAGTCAGTTGATGAATTGGAATAAAAGTGCAATGTTCTTCATTAATACCCCAATTCAGAGATAGAATAAAATTGCTAAAATCCTAGGATGCTCTATAGGTTCTTTCCCCTCATCTTACTTGGGTCTTCCTCTTGGGTTGAAAGTCCTTGAAGCCTTTTGGGAGGATCTTATCAACAAATTCAGTAAGAAACTTGCGAGATGGAAAGGAAATATTTTAAGTTAGGTAGGAAAGTTAACCCTTCTTAAAAAAAAGTCTTCAAAACATACCTACTTATGCTTTAAGTCTTTTCAGAATTCCTACCAAATTTGTAGAAGCTATTGAAAAAATCCAAAGAAACTTTCTATGGATTGGTACTAAGGAAAAAAGGAGGATGCCTTTAATTGCTTGGGACAACATCTGTAAACCTTTCAGGGAAGGGGGCTGGGAATAAGGAAAATTAGAAGTATGAATACAACTCTCTTAGCAAAATTGGGATGGAGAGTTTACCATGAAAATAAAGAATGGAGTAACATATGGAAGCATAAGTATTTATTCAATGCAAAATCCATTTCTGATTTCTTTTCTTACCCTGATGTTATTCGACCTTCTTCCATATGGGGGGCTATTCAGGGAACCAAACAAATTTTAGAAGGATGCTCTTGGAAAGTTGGTAATGGAATTAAGGTGAAATTCTGGGAGAATGCCTGGTTAAAAGAATACCCTTTGATAGAAGATTTCCAAGATAAAGAGGTAATTGATTGATGTAAGCAAAGATATGGAATATTGGTAAATCAATACTGGTAGAACAATTCCTGGGTGAATATAACTGATCTTGATCAAGATTTCAATAATATACAATTATCCCTCAATGCTATCTCTCTCTATCCAAATCTTTAGGATAAGATTATATGGCATGATGATCGTAGTGGACAATTTAAAGTATCTACCATTTTTACTTCTAAGGGAAATGGTAACCAACCTTTGTGGTCATATGCCTGGATCCAGGGGCTTATCCCCAAAATAAAAATCTTCTACTGGACTCTGCTTCAAAACAAAATCTTGACTCTGGACAACTTGTAGAAAAGAGGAATATATGTGGTGAATAGGTGTATTCTATGTAAAAAGGGCTTTGAAGATAGAGATCATTTGTTTGTGAACTATTCTTATATGCAACAAGTTTGGAACGAGATACTCAATCTCTAGGGTATAGTATGGGTTCATCAAAAATGTGTGGAACTATCTTTTAAAAGTTGGTACTGTCCCTTTAAGAATCCTGATGTTATTTTTTTCTAGAAATTAACTCTTCCCCATATTTGGTGGGGCATATGGAAAGAAAGAAACAATAGAATTTTTAGAAGTAAAGAACTTCCAGGATGGGTGTTGGGTCAAAATATTATTAGATAAATAAAGGAGAATTTTTCATCACAAAGGGATCCTAATCTAACCTTTCAAATTGATAATCCCTTAAGATCTGAAAGGCCTAATGTGAAAACTAAAAATCCAAGATTAGGTGTTAAATAGAATGCCCCCCTTGTGGATGGATCAAAGGAAACTTTGATGGAGCTGCTAAAGGGAACCCAAGAAAAGTAGGATGTAGAGGAGTCTTGAGAGATCATGTGGGAAATTTAATTGATGCTATTGCTATCCCTATCGGTAAGTCGAATAGTCATATTGCTGAAGCTTCTGTAGCCCTTCAAACTATTAAATTAGCTGTTGAATCAGGATTTTCTAAATTATGGCTAGAAGGTGACTCCCTGAATATCATTAATATCTTAAATAAAAAAAAATTCAGTTTCATGGTCTATAGAGGCAATGGTGATGGAAATGAAAGCCTTAATTCAAAATTTTGAAAAAGTAACCATAACCCATACTTACCGTGAAGCCAATGGGGTTGCTAACTAGATAGCAAATCATGTTGTTCGAATAGGACACAAGGTGAGTTGGCAGGATACATTAAATAAGAATGTGGATCTTAGAGCACTCATTAATTATGATGCAATTCATTTAAAGGAGGGAAAGATTTTCTTGGAATAGAAAAATAATGATTTGACAGAGTGGCCTCACAGAGGAAGGATTACTTTCATTAAACAGAAATATTTTTGAGAACGTGAAGTGGGTTTTGCATGTGCCAAAAAATAGGTGAGTCTCATTACAAGTGGATAATAGCTGGTCTCATTGCTCAGTAATCAGTGTTTGGGTGTTACTAGATAAGAGTATGGCTTACAAAATGAAAGGTGAACCAAGGAAGTAGGAACCTAAAAGTTGTAAAGATTGGAAGGCAAAATAAGATGTATGGAAGATCCTTCAGAGATGAAAGGTTATGAGCTACTTGGAACAGCTACATGGTTCAAAACCCCATATAACGATGGCTTTTTTCAAAAATTTGGATCAACAATAGGGTAACCCTCCATGGCATCACAGTGAAGCTCACTGAGGAATTCATAGCAGAGGTCACAAGGCTTCCAATTGAGGGTATAAAATTCTCTAAGTAGACCAACATATCTAACGAGGCATTTAGCAAATTCCCAAAGACAGATGTTGAGGAGCAGCAGTTGGAAAAGAGTGGGGATCTTATCGACCTAGAGAAGATTAAAGGAATCTAGAGAGACATCTTATGTTGCATCCATGAGTATTTCATACTTGATGGAAGAAGTAAAAGAGTCCATAAATTCCATTTTGTCTTTCTTAATCATTTTAGGCACAAAGCTAAAATCTCCTTCCCTTTTTATTTGCAATTCTCGCTGCTCCAAAGTCTGTTCGCTCATAAAAAAAGGAGTCTCATCCTATATTGCATGAGGGACTGATCCTAATAATAGAAGGTTTCTTCAAAAACAAGGCCATTATCCCAAATCCTTATTCAGACAAAAATAAGGACTCATTGAGTAAGAAGAATGAAACAGTTAAGGGGAAAGATAAAGTTAAACCCAAATCCTCCAGCTTTAAAAAATAGATTATTGATGAGGAAACAGAGTGGGAAATCACTGAAAGTTTTGAGGAGGAGAGTATGGAGGAAGAATAAGGAACATAAAGTGGGGAATCAAGCTCTAATGAGGAAGGAGAAGATAAAAGTAACAATGAAAAAGAAGGGGATACTATATAGGAAAAAACTGAAAAGAATAACTATGATCTTGAGGAAAATCAGCAAGTGCTAGGGAAAACTGAAAAAGATATGGATGTTTTATTTTAGGATCTTGCTTTGAAAACAAAGAAGGAATATCTAGTTCAGGATGCCTATCATGCAATGGAAACTAGAGAGAAAGTAAAGGATGATCTTATCCACAATGAAAGCCCTATTGAAACTAAGGAACAGAAAAGAATGAAAAGGGAGGATTATACAGAAAAGGATGAAGACAACCCAAAAGAGAACACATAAGATTTAAGTGATGTATGGTAGAATGATAGGAGGCATCCCTTTATGAATTCATCCAAAGGCAAAGTAGACGCTATCCTTCAAATAGACTCGTGGATGTATAAGGAGATAATGGGCCTCAAGAAGAAAATGGAAATAATGGAACGTAATCAGGAAGCAGATTAAAATAAAATCAATAATCTGGATATGCAGATGAGGGATATTCCTATCAAACTTAAAGACTATGAGAACAATTTAAGGGGGCTCATTAAGGAAAGTAGAATGAAGATGGAGGAGGTTACTTCTAACATATGTGCATCTGCTGTAAACATTGGAAAATGAGCAAATGAGGAAATAAAATCCTTGGAGGGGCCTAGTAAGAGAACCAGATAGAGCTCAAGGAAGAAATCAATGCAAGAGGTTGCTACGTTAGCGGCTATATCTATACAAGACACTTCTATGATAGGAAAGGAAGTGGTGAAGATGATTCTAGAATTAGAAGAATAGGATCTTTTAGCTCTTACAGTCCTGGTCCTTTTAGTTGGATGTTATAACTGGTTCCATTTTTTGGTTCTTTGCTCTCTTTTCACACTAGAGTTTCCAGGTCTCTGTAAAACATGGGGTCTATCTTTTGATGGTCTTGAATTGTGGTTTCAGGTCCCTATAAAACTTGTTTTTGTTACTGGTTAGTAGTAGGTGATAGGTTTGTTTCACCTGTGGACATTTTTGTTATATCCTTCTTCCTTTGTTTTAGGGTTTTAGGGTCCCTTCAAAACCTATTTTTACCTTAATCTAAAACTTGGTTAGGGAAAAACAAGTAGAAATACCACTCTATAGATATTTTTAATGATGTTTAACATTAGTATTAAGTAACAAATGATTGTGGTAAATAGTGAAATTGAAAGTTATTGTAATCCTAATATTGCACTATAGTTGATAGTTAAGTTGTGTCATTAAGTTACCAACATGTCTATTATATACATTTTGGTTCATATTTGACTATAATGAATGGAATATACATTATATAAAATTATGAAATACCTACTTTGAATCTCATGGAAATCATCTTCTTAATTGTGTTTGTTTATGTAATTGAAATAAGGTCCACAACTATGTATTTCTTTGTCTATTTATTAAGTAATTAGGATATATGAACAAGAACCAATATATGATAAGAATATTAATTCATAACATAACCCATGAGAAATGGTTTCTTGATGATTTCTCAAAATGAGTGTACAAAAGCTCAGTCTTTCATAAAATTATAACATGTTAGCTTATTGGGAACTAGATTCTTCAGCACCCCTAGGGAAAAGTTGACAAAAAACCCCAACATTTTATTTTTGTTGTTGGGATCCATAGCTCTTGTTTCATAGTAATGAAAAATGCTCGAGTGATTATCTCTCAATAATATTTAAGGATGGATTATTGGGGTCAAACATAATATTGTAATTCCCTATCTTTAACTAGGAGTTTTTGCATGTGCATGAGTTAAACAACATCTCTATAGATCTTCATATGAAAATTTATAAGTCAAAGTCCCTGTTAAACTATATTCTTAGATTTTAGCCTATGATCAAGAATTGTGATGAAATGTTGGGTAGAGGTAAGCTTGGATGATAGAGTTTTAGAGGGACTTAGCATGATTTAGATCAAAATGGACATGAGCTATAAATATCTAGTAGAGATTGGTGTTGAATAGGTAATTCTTAGATTTTAGCCTATGATCAAGACCTGTGATGAAATGTTGGGTAGAGGTACGCTTGGATGATAGAGTTTTAGAGGGGCTTAGCATGATTTAGATCAAAATGGACATGAGATATAAATATCTAGTAGAGATTGGTGTTGAATAGGTAAATATTGGAGGATGTTGTAACCACTTACTCTTATCCAAGTGAGCTAAAGTTTTAGTTCCTTCAAGAACTAGGTGGTTGGTATATTAGGTATTTCCCATTAGAAGTAAAGAAATTGTTTATTGACTCTGGAATTGAAATTATTGATACAAAGGGATAAACTTATAGTTACATGATAATCACAATTAGGAGGGTAATGAAGGGGTGTTAGTGAAGGATTATTTGTTTATAGTGGTAGCTAGTCAATTGAAGTTGTGAAAGCATAAATATGATAAAGCTTAGAAAATGATTATAGGTGAAAGTGGATTAGGAAGGAGACATGAAGACTAAGGAAGTATTGTTAGGATCTACAAAGAAATAAAATAATACAAGAAGGACTCACCAAATTTCAAACCTTGACCAATGATTTTTGTTATATGTGGGAGAAACTAGTCAAGTAGTGGAGACTAAAGAACCTGATTTGAACCAACCTAGTTCCCCAATCATAGTGAGAGATCATGATTTTATTCTATAAAACTCAATTATACATATATGGGATACAATTATTTTAGGTTCATAGATTGACCTCGTAAGAGAACCTTTTGGTGAGCAAGTCTTAAACCATAGTGAATTCACACTTTTTTTTCCTCTTTAAGGGAACTTCATGTCCCAACTTGGTATGCCTAGTGGACTCAAAATAAGTAGTAGGAAGAGTAATTTTCAAGGCATACTAAATCAATTTACTACCACACCCAATATCTTAGGTGTTTATTCTACTACTAGAGGTGTAAGAGGTGGACTAGGGGGTAGAATAAGGGGAAGTGGTGGAATTCTCCCCCAAGAATAGGACTTGGGAGTTCTTAGTATCCACATTTAAAAGTAACTCAACTACCTAATATGTATTATGAAATAATGCTTCACTTACCATAGTATCGAGGCATGGAAAATGCCACAAAACAAGTTCATAAGTGTGAACTTATTTGGAGGGTGCATGGTATAACTTACTCTAATAAGAAAGAAACACAATTTACAACCACACTTTTGGAAATAACACACAAGTGGTATAGGAAGTATGACCCTCAACAAGCATTAATTGATTATGTCTAGCTCAAGACAACATTTATTCAAGATTTTGATATTTCATACTTTGAGAAATAATATTTTTTTGCACTAAAAGATATAAAACAAGAGTTAATTGAAAGTGTGTGAAAGTATAATGTATGATTCAAGACAATTTTATCTAATTTCTCGTTTGATAATAATGCTACTTATCATGCCCAATGGTTCATGAGAGGATTTTTTTCCCTTTAGACAAATTTTATCTCAAAAAACCTTTACCAACCCACAGAGGCCTTGGAAGTTGTGCTTTATGTTGAAGCTATTAACATTATCAGCACTAGAATCAATCCCTTTATGGAATCTCAAATAGATTCAATGGAATCATAGTTAGAAAAGTTGATTGTAAATAATTCTCATGATACTCGTAGTGATCTTTGGTGTACTAATTATGAGTCTAAAGTTCATAACACAAATAATTGTCCTCAAAAGAACATTTGCTATATGAAAGTAGTCTTGTGAAATTTGACATGAAGAGCATGATGTGGTCTTGTCCTTTATTACAAAGGGCTAAACATTATAAAGTGCCTGACTACTTCAAGATATGCAATGTATATACCCATGACACAAATGACTATCATTTGATCAAAAATATATGAGAGGCATGTGCATGTGGTATGAATCAAACTTCTATTTTAAACAATCAAGATAATGGTGGGTATCATGTATGAGGCCAAGGAGGTGGGAATTTTACACCATAAAAACGCTATAAATGTGGGGTCTCTAGATCACTACCAATGAGACTATTTGGTATATCCAACATGTGATTTTTGTAAAAAGGAGAATTAGTTGGAGGAATGCCCTAATTTTAATACATCCATCACAAAATAAATAAATGAAAAGGGTGAAAGTATGTTACAAATTGAGAAACCATAGTGCTGACCATTATCTATCACTTTAATGGCCCAATAAGTTAATATCATAACATGTAATAGTGGATAGTCCTAGTCTACATCTATTCCACCCATTGATAAGGTACAACATGAAGAGCCTCACCAGTAAAGTACCCTGATGATTAGTAATAAAAATAATTACTCCAAGATATTATGATGTTGGTATGATAATTAAAAGGAGGAATTCAATTCCTTAAGGAATATGATGATGCCCAACATGTTGATATGCATAAATCCACTAAACATCAAAACAAAACATAAGATGACTTTCAATTAATTTACAAGTGCCTTTTAGAAGAATATATTATCCCATAATTAAGTAATTAGCTTAAACATCAGGCTGTTAAGCATAGAATATACTGAGAGGGGGGGTGAATCAATATATTATATATCTTATAAATCTTTCCTTTTACCAAATTCCACTTAATCAATCATTCAAGATATGCAATAAAACTCAAACAATAAACATCACACAAGATAGAGAGAGACACCAGATATAATGTGGAAACCCAATGTGGAAAAAACCACAAAAAATAAATCTCAAATATATTCATGAGAACAACCCCACAGGAGCACCATACCCCTTTTCCAAGTACAAACCTTAGCTATAATTCGTGAGCACCAACCCACATGAGATTTAAACCCCCTTGCTGAGCACCAAACTAGCACCAATTCATGAGCACCAACCCATAGGAGCACCAACCCCTTTGCCGAGCACCAACCTAGCAACAATTCATGAGCACCAACCCATAGGAGCACCAACCCCTTTGCCAAGCACCAACTCAGCAACAATTCATGAGCACCAACCCATAAGAACACCAACCCCTTTGTGTATACCACAAACCTATCTCTCAATGTTGCTATCTCAACAAACGATAGATCAATACAACATCTTCCTCTCTCTCACTTTTGCTCTTCTAAGCTAGATATAACAAATACAAATCATCTCTCAAATTGCTCTTCTAACCTAGATATTACAATATCAAATCAACCTCTCACTTCCATATTACAAATGTCTACTTAAGCCTTTATTTATAGCTTTCCAAATGACCTTTGGCCTTCCCTCTTTGTGACCTTTCAATTCTCATGGAAAATGGCACCAATATTGGATGACCCTTCATATCCAAGCATTTGAAAAGTCATGTGGTGACCCTTCATGACCAAAAACGTATTTCCCACTTTTGTCTTTATCTTTGGTGACTTTTCATATTCTTTAAAGTGTCCCTTCATGAGAAATTCGCCCTTACTCTTTTGTCTTCAATTGGTGACTCTTGGTATTCCCCAAAATGACTCTTCATGGAAAAATGCATCCCATCCTTCTTTTGTCTTTACCCCACGGCTCTTCAACTTCTCCATGGGCCCTTCTTTTGTCTCATATGCAACCAAAAAAATATTCGTTAATATTAAATAAATATTAACTCATATTAGCCAAGATAAACAATATTAAATGCAATGGGGCCTTTATTATCAATAATGTTAAACCTTTGACATCAATGACAATATTTCCAATAATCTCCCCCTTTGTCATTGATGGAAACCTCAATCCTGAAACTACCACATCCTACCACCTACACATACCATCATCTGAAAACATATAGTAACTCCCCCTTACTGTAACAACTTGTACCTATTCCCTGTACCTATTTTCTACACCTATACCTGTTATTCTCCCCCTTTGACATCAATGGAAAAGGGCCTACTTGGAGCTAACACTTAGCTCCCCCTCACTTGATGCTAAACATCAATGGCAGGAAGTAATAGAAATTACTCCCAACTCCTCTCTCTAATCTTTGAATGTATCCTTTGATCATGATTTTGAGAAGATATCTAAAAATACATACACTTTTTTCCCTGTCCTTTGAGCATCTGTAATCAACTCATTTGAATCTTTTCTTCTAATCTCATAACCTTCAGCATGAAACCTTAATATGTATCCTTGATCACAAATTTGACTAACACTCAATAGATTATGCTTAAGACCTTTTACATGCAAAACATTTTTAGTCTTAGTTCTACCATAATCCAAACTCAAAGTACCTTTTCTGGCTATCCTGGCAATGGTTTTATCTTTGAACCTCACTGTACCACCATTAATCTTCTTTAGAGAAATGAACTTACTTTTATCTCCTGTCATATGCCTCAAACATCCACTATCAATTAACCATGGCTGATCTTTACCTCCCACATGCAGAGCTATCTGTACCATCATAAAATCTTCATGTTGTTTCTTTTGCCATGTACATGTCTGAACCTTCTTCCTGATGAATGGATCTTTGACACTCTGATTCTTCTTCTTGATGAATGGAGCTTTGAACCTCTAATCCTTCTTGACTGACTCAAACACGCTTCTACAATATTGAGCTATGTGTCTATAGTTATTGCACTTGTAGCATACTATGGTCTCTTCATCAAAGCTTGATAGAGGACCAAAAGAGTTGTGGCTTCTGCTTGACTCTACTTGACTTTCCTTCTCCTTATTTCTGAAATTGTTAGCTCTTTTTCTACATTATAATTTCTTGTGACCATATCCATTACAATAAAAACAATAGCCATAAAAATAAGACATGTCTGTATATCTCTAACCTGATTACCTTTTGTAGTTTTGTTCCTTCCATCCTTCTTTGTTTGGAATGTCCTCTGTATTCTTCACTTCTCCCCTTTTTGTTTCCTCTTGTGTAAGAGCTTCAACATAGCTCTTTTTATTTTCAAATCTAATCCCTATTTTATCTGAATATGCTTTTTGACTTTCCAATATCTTATTTATCATGTTAGTGCTATCTTCAAATTTTGAATCACTAACTGCTTTCTTAATATCTTCTTTTAAAGAGGAAATTTCAATAACATACCTTTCACAATCTTTTCTTGCTATTTCCAACTATGCTGTGAGATCTTCTTCATTCTTCTTGGCTTCTTCAAAGTGTGCTTGTAGATCTTCAATCATTTCCTTTGATTCTTGTTCATTTTTCTCAATCTGGTGATTTAACCTTCGATTCTTCTTCTGAATAGCTTCTAACTCTTCTAGGGCACAATTGAGTTTTCCTTCCATATCTACTTCAACGTCCTCCTCTTCTTCTTTCTTGATCATCTTTATGTATAGCCATGAATAGAATCTCTTCTTCTTCTAAATCGCTGACTCCACTATCTTTGCCTGAGTTAGGATCTTTAGAATATAGGCTCTTCTTCTCGAATCCCTTCTTAGATTTTCCTTTGAAATTCTTCTTGTATGTAGGCTTTTCTTCTTCTTCATCTTTAACCTTATCTAGGCATCTAGCTGAAAAGAGTCCAATCTTTCCACAATTAAAACATTTAAAAGGTAATTTTCCTTGATATTTACCTATTCCTCTTTTTGGCCTGCGAATGAAAAGTGCTTCGTTGTCATCTTCATCATCACTGGAACTATCACTTGATTCTTGAATCTTAGCTTTCTCCTTCTTTGATGTCTTGAAGGCCGCTTCTCTCTTTGAGGCTTTATCTTGTTCTATCCACATCTCATATGCCATGAGAATATCATGAAGCTCATCCATCTTCAGCTTGGCTAAATTCTTCATCTCCTCAATTGTCGAAACCTTTGCATCATATCTCATTGGTAGAGATCTCAAAACCTTTTGCACCACCGTTGACTCTTCCAATGTTTCTCCAAGACCTTGAATCTGATTTACTATCTGATCAACTTGCAAGAGATAACTTGCTATATCTTCTTCTTCTTCCATCTTCAAACTTTCAAATTGCCTTCTAAAAGTCTGCAACTTAGCTTGCTGAACCTTTCCATCACCTTTGTAAATATTCTTAAGTTTTACCCAAGTTTCATGAGAAGATTTACATTGCATAGCTTTAAAAAATTAGATTCACATAAACCACATAAAATAACATTTAAATCTTTAGCATTACATTCACTTACCTTCTTTTCAGCTGGAGTAATTGTAGATGTCTGTGGCTCTTCATATTCCTCCACCACTAATTTCCATATGTCAAATCCAAGGGCCATCCAATAAACCTTCATTATCATGCTCCAAAAAGCATAATTCATCCCATCAAACAAAGGTGCCTTATTTGTAGAAAATCCTTCCTGTGACCCAGCCATCGTGCTTTCCTGATCTACCTTCAAGCTATAAAACTTTTCAAAAAAGAACCTGCTCTAATACCAATTGTTAAGCACAAAATATACTGAGAGGGGGGGTGAATTAGTATATTATATATGTTATAAATATTTCCTTTAACCAAATTCCACTTATTCAATCATTCAAGATATGCAATAAAACTCAAACAATAAACAACACACAAGACAGAGAGAGACACCAGATATAACGTGGAAACCCAATGTGGGAAAAACCATGGAGAATAAATCTCAAATATATTCATGAGAACAAACCCAGAGGAGCACCATACCCCTTTGCCAAGTACAAACCTCAGCCACAATTCATGAGCACCAACCCATAGGAGCTTCAAACCCCTTTGCTGAGCACCAACCCAGCACCTATTCATGAGCACCAACCCATAGGAGCACCAACCCCTTTGCCGAGCACCAACCTAGCAACAATTCATGAGCACCAACCCACAGGAGCACCAACCCCTTTGCCAAGCACCAACTCAGTAACAATTCATGAGCACCAACCCATAGGAGCACCAACCCCTTTGTGTATACCACACACCTATCTCTCAATGTTGCTATCTCAACAAATGATAGATCAATACAACATCTTTTTCATCTCTCTCACTTTTGCTCTTCTAAGCTAGATATAACAAATACAAATCATCTCTCATAATTGCTCTTCTAAGCTAAATATTACAATATCAAATCAACCTCTCACTTCCATATTACAAATGGCTACTCAAGCTTTTATTTATAGCTTTCCAAATGACCTTTGGCCTTCCCTCTTTGTGACCTTTTAATTCTCATGGAGAATGGCACCAATCTTGCATGACCCTTCATATCCAAGCATTTGAAAAGTCATGTGGTGACCCTTCATGACCAAAAATGTCTTTCCCACTTTTGTCTTTATCTTTGGTGACTTTTCGTATTCCTTAAGGTGTCCCTTCATGAGAAATTTTCCCTTACTCTTTTGTCTTCACTTGGTGACTCTTGGTATTCCCCAAAATGACTCTTCATGGGAAAATGCATCCCATCCTTCTTTTTTCTTTACCCCATGGCTCTTCAACTTCTCCATGGGCCCTTCTTTTGTCTCATATGCGACCAAAAATATATTCGTTAATATTAAATAAATATTAACTCATATTAGCCAGGATAAACAATATTAAATGCAATGGGGCCTTTATCATCAATAATGCTAAACCTTTGACATTAATGACAATATTTCCAACATAGGCACTAAAGATAACTGAAGACCTTTGATTAATCCATGCTTGATGACAAGATACTTCTTTTCCTCCTAGCCCTCAAGAGGAAAAGGAAATACTAGTGAATGTTGCCATCGATGGATGGGTGATATGAGAAATTTTAGTTAACACTAGCACTAAGGTTAGGGCCCTTACAAAAGATGCATGGTGAAAAATGGGTAGCTTATATTTACAATAATAACCTTACATATTATTTATGGCCAATAAAACCCATACTCTATTGATTGCCATTCTTAAAAATGCAATTATTGATATCCTTAGGGTACGTTTCATGGTTGATTTTAAAGTTATAGAATTGGTTGAGGTTGATGAATTTCTATCCCTATTGGGTTATCCTTGGTGATATGTAAACAACATCAATTTAAATTCAAAAAGGGATATATCAATTTTGAAAATATTGATCAACAAGTCATCATCTTGTTGGACCAAACACATAGGCCCTTGTATGTATAACCTATTATCATGGATGAGGATATTAATCATATAGACAATATCATAGCTTGAGTTGGTGAGCATCATGATCCTACTCTTGATGGCATCCTCTTATGGATAGGCACATAGTCTCTTTCTGATGCTATAAGTAATGTATGTAATTATTGGGCCTAAGGTGACTATGACCTTACTAGAAGAGTGTGTGGTGCCATTGGTAGTTTTTAAGACATTCCAAACTAATACCAAAAGTGCCATAGGTTTTTTCATCTTATCAATATACAATTAACGAAAGGAACACTTATGACTACACCGTTTGAAAGGCTTGATGAAGCTCTATAGTTTTGTGGGTAATGGAAGTCTATGACTTCATATAGAGACTTAATGACTTCTATGAATTTAATAATAATCATATTCATTCATAGGTTTACCTTTGTAATAGTACAATAATAAGGTGGTGGTGAAATAATAATTATCATCTCCTTCTTTGGGCCAAGTATGATCTATCTTACATCACTAGTTTCATCATGACAACCATGTACAAGGCATAATTAGCTATAGTGGAATCTGAACACCAGAACCATACCTAGAAGCCTATGAGGTAATGTGGTCAATTGAAGAATATTTCTTACCAAAATATCTATGGGTATATTCATTATAAGCTACCTTACACACTTGGGCTAGATAATGGTATGTTCATGAGGAATGCCATTTAGGTACCCATTTCCAGCATTTGTTAAAAAATAACATGGTCTTGACATTATCTTATTCATCCCCAAGGGTGTATTTGTTCCTCACACTATAAGCGATGTGTCAAGTAATAATTGGTGACCCTATTAATATCAAGGATTAGCTACAACACATACATAGTGTAACAGAAGAAGGCTTGGTCTTTTTTAATGATCTAACTAAAAAATCTTCCTCCATGCTAGAATTTTTCCTCCATCATGCACATCATGTATAAATCAGAAAAGGAAATAAAAACTTATGTTCCATGTCAATAAAGGTGAAGGGTCCAAAATTCTTGATCTATTGATAAATAATTTGGATGTCCCTATGAATTATAATAGTAGAACTATTTATGATACTATTCTTAATACACACTATCTATACTTGGAACCCCTTCAAACCATACAACACAACATTGGCATAGAGGATGCACCAAATATGGCTATTATGGGTAACTATTGGTCTGATACTAAGATTTATAAAGTGTTTGAGTTGTTGAAAGAGTACCCAGATGTTTTCCATAGGAATTATAGTGAAATGAAAGGTGTTCACTTGTCCTTAGGAAAAATGCATGTCAAACTAGTTGAAGGTGCTCACCTAATTAAAAACATCTGTATAGAACGAATCCAAATTTACATGCCAAAGTGAAAGAGGAAATTAAAAGTATGTTTTGTGCTAGATTTATTACTCTAATTGGCAAGTTCGAGTGGGTCAGACCCATGGTGATAAGCATAAATAAATATGGGTACATTAGAATTTGTGTCAATTATAAAATACTTAACACATCTTGCATTACTAATACTTTTTTGATGAATTTAATTGAATAAATCCTTGAAGGTGTCAATGGGTGTGAAATTTACACCTTCATATATGGGATTTATAGATACCATCAAGTCTAGATCATAAATGAGGATATACTTAAGACTATATTTGAGAATGAGTGGGGGTATTTTGCATATACTATCATATCATTCAAGTAAAATAATTCATCCATTTTATTCTCTCGAATAGCCATTGAGGTCTTTAAAGAATTCATCCATAAATTTCTTTAGGTTTATTTGGATTATTGGATAGTATACATCCTAGTGAAAGACCACTATTCTAATCTCAGGATTATGTTTGAGCATTACATAATGCTTCATATCTCACTCAATTTCAAAAAAATGTATTTTTGATACACCATTCAATGGTATCCTTGGTTACATTATATGCTGAGATGGAATTTTTGGTGGACCTTGCTAAGGTTTTATTCATCCTTCGTCTACCAACGCTAACATCTTAGTGAGCAAATCACACCTTTCTAGGTCATATTGGGTATTATCAAAAATTTATCTAAGGTTATGCAAGGATTGATGCACCATAAGAGGAGCTCTTCAAACATAATAAACACTTCATTTAGACTTGTTCATGCTAAAAAGATTTTGCATCCTTGAAAGACAAGCTCATCACTTCACTGATCCTTTAGTTCCTTGATTAGACTAAACCATTTTATATCCATGTTGATGCTTTGGGTATGGCCATTGATGAAATACTTTCATAGCCTAGGGTGGATCACCTTGATCACCCTATCTAATTTTCAAGTAGAAATCATACTTTGAATGAGATAAATTAAACTACAATGGAGCATGAATCACTCTTTATGGTTTATGCTTTAAAACATTTCTGATAGTATACATTGGAAACTCCTTTTGTGTTCTATATAAACCATGAAGCATTGAAATATCTGTTTAATAAAATAATGTTACATAGTTACATTTTACATTTGATTTTATTAGTCCAATAATTCTAATTCTCTATCATGGTCAAACTAGGTAAGACCAATTACAGTCTTGGCCATCTCTCTAAAATTGATTTTGGTGAGCCAATGTGAGCCATTGAATATGACTTACCTAACATATATTTGTTTCACATTTCATGTATTCTTGAGGATTTAAAATACATAACAATATTTTTAATTACTGGCACAACTCTAGATCATTTAAGTACATCAGCTAAGAAGCAACTAGCCATTTGTGATGCACAATTCTATCTCATTGGAGGAGATGTCTATAAACATGGATGAGATGAAATCCCTTGACACCATGTCACAAAACATGAGAGCCCTAATGTACTCTACAAATTTCATAAAGGAATTACTAGATGACACTATGCAAATGAGGCTACTATGCACAAAGTTTTGTTAGCTGGTCTATGGTGGCCTACATATTTCCAAGATGCCAAGCTATATGCATGATAATGTGATATTTTCCAGTGTGGGGAAACCAAATCATCAAGATGTCATGACATTACATCCTATTCTCTTTTATGAGCCATTTGATAAATGGGCCATTGACTTTTTTGGCCCCATCAACCCAGTTAGATGATGTACAAGTTCCATCTATATCATCATAGAAATTGATTATATCACACATTAGGATGAAGCTAATCCAATATAAGATTTTACTATGGTAACCATAATGTGCTTCATATGGTAACATATTATAATAATATTTGGTTGTCCATTAAGATTTACTAGTGATCATGGTATGCACTTTATCAATGCGACTATTTGCATATTACTCACCAAATTCATGATTTACCATCACAAGATAACACCATATCATCCCCAAGAAAATGGTACTATTGAAGCATTCAAAAAAATCTTGGTCACAACACTTTAAAATAATTTTAATATTAGATGAACCAACTAGGATGTAGGCATCTAAAATTCTTTGGGATTATCAGAAAACTTACTAGCACCTCAACAAAACTACACCTTTTAATCTAGTGTTTTTCATAGAAGAAATTCTTCTATTTGAGTTATTGGTTCCTTATATTTGCATTACATGCATTGGACAACTAGACAAGGAACCATCATTGAAAAAACATTTAGATGCCTTGTTACGATTGGATGAAGAATGTTTCCTTACTTATTAGAGTCAAGATGTGGAGAAATGTAAATAAAAGTCATGGCATGATTTTTACCTTAAACATAAGACACACCAAGAATTCAAGTTTTAATCTATGACTCCAAATTTATGTGCCACTCTTGGAAGCTTTGTGTTCACTAGGATGGTTCTTTTATTGATAATAGTATTTGTCTTACTAGCACATGTAATTTTAAAATATTGAATGGCTAATTTATTCTTAGTCATTACAATAGTAGCTATTTATGACCATATTTTTTTGCTTGAGTTTGTTTTCAATTATACCAATAAGGTGTATGCCATTAGGTTAGGATTTATTGTTTTTAATAAAACATTGGCTTAATTGCATGCCCCTTTTTGTTATTTTAATTTATTTTTGTAACTTAGTACTTGTGTTCTTGTGGAATACCATGACATAAATTAGTGTGGGGTAATGGGTGTTACATCCAATGGGAAATGGTCCATAGGGATGCACACACAAGCAAAGGTGTCCAAGGATAAAGATTCCTACCAATAGTATGAATATGAATATTCAAATGTTTCAACAACAATCATGCACTTTAAGAAAAGTGTAGGATAAGATGTGACATTAATATAAAAAAGTAGTGGTTATGACAATCATGCCAAAATCACATCATGACAATACCATTAATCGCATTTATTGTGAGAAGTGATGGTCAAAGAGAGGAGACCATCAATCACATTGATTGTGAGAAGTGATGGTAAAAAAAGCGGGGTAGTAAATGTAAGTTACCCCTTGAAACTAGAAAAGGACATTTTGGGGCTCATTCTAAACTTTACCTTTGCTTTGATTGTGATTTTACATAGTTAAAGAGAAAACAACCAAGTTCACGTGATTCCAAGACAAGTGTAGAGAATCAATTCCCACATCATTAATCATTGAGAGTGTGGTTTTATCTGAATAAATAATGGGAGATAGCTAAACTAGAAGAATATAGAGGAAATTATTAGATTGTAGGCTATATAGGTCAGCATACACCATTAATGGGCATTGAATCAAGAGAGCTGAGACACTTCCATAGTAAAAATGTATTATTTTAGGAAAATTAGATGGCCCCAATTTAACCTTTGGGATCCATGAAGGGTGATGTAACCTAATAAAAAGGCCAAATGAAGTGAGCCACTAATAGTTATTCCATAAAAAGAGGAGATAAGTGTTAGTGGGGAAATAGTATTAATCAAGGAGGAAACACCTAAAGAAAAAGTGAGCATGCATAAGGTGAAGGAGCAAGGATGGAGTGATAAACTAAGAAGAAATACAAAGTACCTCCACCTATACCTTTACTAATTGAGGATATATGGTACCCAAAAATGGTGCTACATGTAGAGAACTAGTTATCAAATGTTCCCACTTGTACTATTTTTTACTATAACCATCACTAACCTAGAAACAAGGTTAAGCTTCAAAATGATTATAGAGTCGAGCACCAAAACACCAAGAATGAATTTGTCTATGATTTTAAAATATTCAATGCCTTGGACTCTATAGGGATCTTCCAACTTTTCAACCTTCTTTTTTTTGTAAAACCTATAGAGGTAGTCAAATTTCTACTTTTGCATGTGCATAAAGATTGTATCTATTTTGTTGGGTGTTGATTAAACATTATGACTGAAAGAATTAACAAGGTATCAGGGTTTCAATGCTTTGGTATAGACCTTGAATTTGATTTAGAGGACTCAGAAGAAATAGAGGACTTTCAAAGTACTAAAATACTTAAATAGGGCCATGCCATGCATATATATAACTTATAAGACCCCACCCTCTGAGTAGTAATGTGCATCATCATGACCAAATTTGGTGGTAGTGATTAATGGAAGGAGGTTGACAAGGACCACCTATATATCACTCACCAGGTAACCAAGGGTGTACATTGTAACAAGGAAATGCATTTTTTTAATAAGATTGTAATGACATGGAGAAGACTCACCTGACACCTAACCATAGGTTTTCATGGGATTTATTCCTTTTTTTAATGGTTTTGAATGAAATTAGTGTACCTAATTACAACTTTGATTAATTTAAGTGGTTATACCTACCTAAGAACAAGTCTCTTACAAAGTGTTATAAGGCATTCACATGCCCCAATTATATTACTTTAAATTTTAAGCTTAAGATGAAGTTGTGGTATGATGGTATGTAGGAAGACTTTGGGAATGAATGGTACATTCTAAAGGACTTACCCATTTAGGTTGGTGAATAAGCCAAATTTGTCATCAAGTAACATTTTTCTCTTACACATATTAGGATAGCCCCCTATTGAGAGATTTTTTCTTAGTTGAAGCTACCCTATGATTTCACAGTGTAGTATTTTGTAAACTTGGTCAACTACATATACGATGTATGACCCCTAACCCTTAAAGCATAATAAATTGACTTGGATATTCATACTCTTTACAAAATATATGGATATCCTAGAAATAAACCATATAAATAAAATCATGAATAAAAAAATCCAACATCAAGGTTCATCCAACCATGGTAGGGAAATCAATTCATAATCTATTTTATATGAGAAGACCTAATAAGAAAGCTTTGAAAATCTTAGATCATGAGAGAAAGAAGCTTCCCATAATACCACCACTTGATAGGAAGAAGCATACCTATCATGATGCCAACACAAGTTCATAGCTAGAACCACCAAAAAGGCAAAGGACTACCTAGGAACTACCACCAAGGGTTTTAACACTAATGGATCCCTCACTAAGGTCATCACCACTAAGGGATTCACCTAGGACATATCCACCAGCAAGTCAACCAAAAGGCTCAGTTCCATCAACACAAACCACTATGTTGGAAAAAGAAGATCCTAAGGAAGATAACAAGGAAGAGCTTCAAGAATTAATAAGAACCATGGGGATAGCCAAATAATAAGAAGAGATAGAATCAAAGAAAATACCATCCCTAACACAAGAGGAGACCATGGGGATAGCCAAAGAATAAGAAGAGATAGAATCAAAGAAAATACCATCCCTAACACAAGAGGAGGAGACCACCCTTGAAGAGGTGTAATTGGACATTGAATATCCACTTGGTGAAGAGGGATGGATTTGAAGAAAAATAATTGAGTGGAAAGGACATTAACACTACTTCGTTGAAATAAGACATAGATGTTGAAATCTTTGAGTGGAATACCATCAAATGGAATTATCCTACTACCATCATGGTTCAACCACCTAAGGATGATGCAATCACCAATTTACACACCCAATACTAGATAGGCATTCTTGATAAATTACTATATTTATATTCCTATTTGATCTAAAAGATGCCATTGTAGACACCAAGTATCAAATTTCATTCTTATTGGACATGTATAACAAGAAAAACCATTTTGAGATTCCCCTCAATATCTTGGTATTATATTTAGAACCAATGAAACCACCCACACATCTTTGGGTTGATCCCCAATAACTTTTTACTCTATAAAATAGTGAAACATTATTGAAAATGGCCTTTGAATTAGCACATAAGAATGTGATTTTAGATTCAAATGTGCCTCAAGTGGAATAAAAATATGGCAAGGTGGTAGAGTTGTTTGATAAAAAAGTTACTTCTTGGAAGAAATTTGAAGAGGATGTGGCTAAATTGAAATAATAGTTAGAAGTCAACATAGTAGTGAAGGTCAAAATATTGAATTTATGTAAAGCTATTCTAGGATATGAATCAATATTGGAAGATGGGGTCCCTTTAGAGGGAGAAGATATTGATAAGATAAAGAATCTTGTGGATCTTCTATTAAATCCATGTAAAGAGCCACCCATACTAATAAATAAAAAATTATGGGTAGTAGACCAATTCATCAAAGTAGTGGAAGTATGTAGGCACACCTTACAATAAGTTTTGGAGGTGATCCCCATCTTAGATGGGATTTTTAAGAATATGGCATGGTAAAATAAAATTTTGGAAGCTTGACTCCAGGTAGAAGAGTTTTAATGATAGTAATTGTCAGATGTTGAACTATTAATAAAAGACCTCATCAAGTGTGTTAAGGCATTTAAGGATGTTAAATCTATGAAAGAAATAATAAACATGCATTGGCAATAGATAAATTCCAACTTTTTGGTTCTTTGAGGATAGGTTGTGAATGAGGTCATCACACTTAAATAGGCCCAAAATTATGCTTCCACATCCCTTAAACAATTGGTTAGTAAGGCAACTGAGTGTTTTAATCAACCTAAGGAGACTAAAAAGTTCAAAGCAGTAATTGAGGAAATACCAATAAAGCTACTCGACACCTTATCATATTCGGAAGGTGTGAGAAAGAAGATCGAAGAGATTATCCCTAAATTTTTGGTTGAGGAAAACTAGTGCTTAGTATGGGATAGAATAAGAGTGTAATGTGGGGTGATGTTGGACCCCTAATTTTGGCTAAGTATTTTGGCTTAGGACATATAATAAGCATGGCATGGAGTGAACATGGCATGGGAAAACCATGGTGTGTAATACCATGGCATGAGAAGACCGAGTCAAAAGAAAGGCATAAAAAATGGATAACCCAAGAATTGAGGACTTGATATATCATTGAAAGACTTGGGGAGTGTGAAGGAAGAAAAAAGCAATTGAGGAGTGTTTCTCAAGGACTTAATACACTTCAATCACACATGAGTTGTTCACTGACTCATATAAAGGAGGATAATTAACAACAAAGATCCAACACTGAATGAGAATATAGGGCCACAAAAAGCTCGAATATATATGAAAAATAAGTAAATGAATGCCATGACTGTCAGTCTATTGGAGATCATTGGCTAGTCACTAAAAGTGTCATAATTAATGTAGTAACTTGGTTGATAAAAACCAAGTATAAATACCCCTATGTATATATTTGTAATGTTGTTGAACATTGGTATTATGTAACAACTAATTATGGTAAATAGAAAAACCATGAAAGTTATTGTAATCTTGATATTGCACTATAGTTGATATTTAAGTTGCATCATTGAGTTACCAACATGTTTACTATGTAACTTGCGGTTCGTATTTGACTATAATGATTATAATATTCATTTTATGAACTTGTGTAATACATAATTTGAATCTCATGAAAATTATCTTCTTAATCATGTTTGTTTATGTAATTAAAATAAGGTCCACAACTATGTGTTTATTTTTTTATTTAGTCAGTATTTCATATATATTAATCAAGCACCAACATATTATAAGTGTATTACTACATGATATAACCCACATGAACCAGTTCTTGATGCATGATTTAGGTGAGCACATAGAGCTTAGTCTTGCATGAAATGATATCATATTATCTTGTTGGGAACTAGATACTTTAGTTCCCCTAAGGAAATTTTGTTAGAAAAACCCAACAATAGCATATATTATCTAGTGACAACTACTTTCTCATACAGTTAACCAATATTCATAGTAGAGCAATGGCTCTATAATGGGTCCTAATGAATGGGGAACATGTTATGGGAAGGTAGGTACATTTTAATTTTCATTCATATAGCATTTATGGGATAATTTATGTACTTCACTTGTTAGCCTAAGATTTCTATTTTTTAATTTTCATGCATATAGCCTTCATTAGATGATCTATGCACTTCAATTGTTAGCTTGAGATTTGTATTCATTAGTTAAATTGTCCTATTTTCTTGATGTTGATAGTTTTGAACCTTGTTCACTTGCCTAGTATGTTTCATTATTGCTAAGTATGATCACATAATTCATATGGTGCCTCATAGTACCTATTTACATAAAAATATTCACACTTTCCCTTTGATGGGTATTTATTTCAATTGATCACATCTACCTACTTATGTCTCTTGGTTTATAGTTTGTGAATTGTAGTGTAAGAAATTAGATAGTACTATGCCTTAATCACAAACAACCTTACACCATTTGATTTTCACACCTTCACATTATCATATTAATCATGTCATTATGTGGTTGAATTTTCTTCTATTATATCTTAGAACAAACACTAATTTTGAGTCTTGATCCTTTAGATCTTATGATTTTCATGTATCCATCATGTTATTGTTTGATCCTTGTGGAATTCACTTATCTTACATAGGAAATTTGACATTTTTAAATGTTTTTATTTATGTTTGACTTGACATGATTTTATTACATCTTGAAATACATTTCATTTACATTCATTTATGTTTTTTTCATGCTTCATTTGGCATGCTTGTCTTACATCTTGACTTACATTTCAGATATTTATACTTTTTTCATCTTCATTTGACATGATTGGCTTAAATTTGAATTTATATTTTTCATTTTTAGTCATATATATTCTATTTATGTTTAATTCTACATGCTTATATTACATGAGGTTACCTTTCACTTGCTTACACATATTTGTTAGTTTTCTTGCATTGATATTTCATTTACTTATAATGTTTTACATGATTCCCAAGATGATTTAGTGTGTTCTACATTCCATTGTGTCAATTTACATGCTTCACAACATGATTTACTGTGTTTTACATTCATTTTTCATCATTTTTCATTTACATGCTTCATATTTTGGTTCTAAACTTGTCTTAACAATCCTGACTTGCCAATTTTTCTAAATAATTTAATCAATTTTGAGATTTATTCATTTTTACTTTTCCCATCCTACATAGACACATTGATTCTATTTTTAGTCTTTTATCCATTGGGTTTCTCAAAATTTATGAAATTCACCCTCCATGATCAATACTAGGATAATTTCATGTAGTCATTCAATGGAAATAAGTTTAGGTATGCATATGTACTTTCAGCTACTTTCATTTAGCATTAATTTTAATATTTCATTTTAGTTAGCTCAGTTAGTGTGTTTATATGTTATTTATAAAAGAACCTTCTCATGTTATATTCATGTGACACATGATGAGCTTTGAGTGGGGCATATGTATATGCATAATATTTTTACTTTATCATTTACTGATGATTTTTCTCTTACAAGAATCTATCGAGTCTCAATCTCTTTGAGTGCATGCCTTAAAGAGTGTACTATGAAATGTTTTGGTAGAATTTTAGTGATTTTTAATATTTTTTATCCCTATACCATTACTTAAAACCACTACAAGTTACTTTTATCCAACTCCCTAAGTAATTAAAACCCACTTATACACTCCTCTAAGCAATTCACCTTCTTAAATAATCCCCTACTAATTAACACCCCTTTTTATTCATTTACTTACTATGTTATCCTTGTCAACCTTATTAGGAATTCAACACATGTTACAAAACACCATCAGCCTAACCAACCTAGTTCAAGTCTTGATAAGTCTATTCTCACCAAATATGGTCGACCCAACTGACCTCATCAACTAAATTCTTGGGAGAATTTAGGGTCAATACTTGGCTATAAATACCCCATTCACTTAATTTTTAAAGAGAGGATCATTCAATTTTTAATTATTACATCTTGAAAATATACTTAGACTATTTTTTGGAGGTTTCCTTGCTTAGGGTTTTGCCTTGGAGTAATAGTATTCATCTTGTGGTGATTTAGGATGCATTAGAGAAAGTCTTATAGCCTAAATATGATCTATCCTTATAATTCTTATAAACTAAAACAACCTATTACAAAGCACCATTTGCCAAGGGAGAGATTGAGGTAGGAAGGATTCATTTCAACAAGGTAAGTATATTCCTAACTCTTCATTTTGATAAAGTATATGTTTCATAATTAATGAACTATATCTATCCTTTCTTAGATTACTTGTATATTTTCTTAAATATAATTATCTTTTCTTGTTTATTATCTTCCCTATTTGTGCCACATTTGGTGAGCACTAGATTAGCTCGTATATTTATTTACTAGATTAGATTATATGTTTGTTTAGTAGATTAGATTATTTCCATTTATCATATTATAAGACCTAGCTAGGATTATTGCATGATGAAATTTTAATAGAAGATTTGGAAACCTATTCTTTTATATTATGTGGTAAGATATACCTTAGTTAGGTTTACCAGATCCATAATTGGTCATGACCCTAATATAATAAATTATTTCTAAGTAGTTTTTTAGTTGATTACCTTATCCGATCTTGGATATTGTTGAGTATGATAAGTTGTATATCTATCTTATTGTTTTTGCATATAGGGGCAATGTGGGTGGCATAGGAGTTAGCTATGGAAGATGTTAAGGCTTGGGTGTGTAAATCTATAAAGGCACATAAGTTAAAAAATTAATTTCTCATATACTAGTATAAAAAATATTATATAACATGATTTCACATATACTAAGGTACCATTACATGGAAAATGACATTGAGCATGTATAAGTGCAAGTTGATATGGTGCATGGAAGGCATCACTAGTTTAGAGCATAAGGTGAGCCAGTTAAAAATAACATTATTGGATAGTACACAAATATGGTAATAAAAATTTAACCCAAATTAAGTTATTGTTGACTATGATATTATGAAAACACATTGTATGTAGTATTTTGACATCTTAGAGTTTGAGTAGTAGAGCATTTTTCTATTGAAGGAATTAAACATAAACGTATTGAGAGTGTGTAAGCTTATGATGCAAGTTTTTAAACCTCAACATGTTTAGTTATTTTTATGGGATTATAGTTCTTCTTAATTGTTACCTATAAATTAATACTTTTATTGAACCCATAGAAACCCTAGAACCAACTTTTCATGTAGATAATATTGGAAGCATGTATACTAAGTTCAGTCCTTTTATTGAGGTACATATCACCTCAATGGATTCCCATATTCAAAATTTTCCATATAATGTTTCCCATGACAATAGGATTGGTTTATAGTTTATATACTATGAGGTCGAAAGGAAAATAAGAACTACCCTAGGTGGAATGTGAGGGACATACTAATCTCCTATGAAGTACATCAAAAGGTTTGTGATCTATCAACATTTACACTTCATTAGCACAAAAACCAAAAATAAGTCTTGATGTATTATAAAATATGTGATGCCTCAGCCCATAAGATTGAATATGATCAAGTGATTGATAAATTTCAATAGGCATGAGAGTGGGGCATGTGCCAAGCTATTTTGGGATCATCATATCAAGGGCATGGGGGCTATGGAAAATAATTAAACCATTGATGCCATGATGGAAAATGTAGAGGTATATTCTATCTATGAAAATTATAAAAAATTATATATATGAAACTATATTAAATAGATTGTCTTATTTATCCTAATTCTGGGTTTTGTCGAGCTAAACATGTAGTAGAGGAATTCTCATATTTGCACACCAAGATTACATCAAGGATAAGTCTAAAAATGGCATTGGTATGATTATTTTAGCACACAGTACTAAGTATTGGGCTCCCAAATTTAGTCATAAAAGTGAAGGGCCCAAAGTGCAAGTAATAAAGTGTTGTGTAGTGGTACCACTACACAACTGCTTGTAGTCTTAAGGGAAATAATTCATATTAGTTTGAGTTATTAAGTCAAAAATATAAATTTTCACACTTTAAGACACCTATGGAATATTAATTAAAGGTTAGTGTCAAAATTAGATACTGTAATAGGTTATGGAATTAATACCAAAATTACAAGGAGAACCTGAACTCCCACAAGACCTAGAAGCTAAAGCCAATGCATACCTTCAACATAGAATCTAAGTCAATAAAGAGAAAGATGATCTCACCAATACTCGTTATTTTTAATTTTGAGGAAATGATCCCTTTATTAAATTTTTTCAATATTCAAACAAATTACTAATTATATTACCCACACCTCATCTAGATCGGGGTTAAGAAGTCAGAATCACATAGAACATAGGGTATGAACAAGAACTATTGATTAATGTAACTATTTATGGATGGTAAATCTATATAATTTATATTATCACATAGGTAAATGCTATCACTTTTAATACATGAATCAAGATGGTAATTATGGATCTTCATCATTTCCCACATGCCTTCTTCATGGTATATAATACTCACATCCAACCTATGGGTATACTTAAGAATGTCATTATAAATATTTTAGGTTAAAATTTATAAGTATATTTTAAGGTTTAATATTTTGTATAAGTAGATAGCTATCATGATCTCTTTGATCAGCCTTGGTATTACACAAAAAATGCATATGTGCACTTTAAAAAGAACTACACGATTTTTTAAAATGGAAGGAGCATGTGGTCATTCCTTTAGATAATAAAAAAGGGCCTCCTTATGTTGAGAGTGTGGATTTTGATGAGGAAGTTTAATATATCTATAATATCACTAATCAATGAATGAAAACATCATATCCCAATAATAAAGTGATCCTTCACTAGGATGATGCATAATCATTGTCTAACACTAAAAGTGTTACTTGTGACTGATGGGTTCAAGAATCACACAATTTTATTATTATATAATTTGTAGTGGTGGGTTCACAACCCAAACATCAGCTTGTGATAAATAATTTATGTTGGACCCATAGAGCACTAGCCTGATAAAGAAACAAGGTTTGTGTCCCTATACTTATTTAAATGTAAAGAGTGTGTTTCATTTAATTATAGGACAAATGGAATATTTACCTCAATAATGAGGTTCCTAAGAGGTATATGTGTTTTTGAATACTCTATATGTTTTTATTTTAATGGAATTTACCCATGTTAATGTAGTATTCTATTTTTTAAAGTATGGTTGTGTTCTTTTGGACCACTCACTAGCCAAACCTAACCAATTAGATAGAAATCAAAGAGGCAATGTGTATTAGGTTTTGATGTATCAGTGATGATCATGGTATATCTATGTATAGTGGTGACTTTGAATCATGGACACATGTATGTAGGTATGAGTAAATATAAATGGAAATAATAAATCTTCTATGGAAGCTTTGGGTTCATGCATTTTACTAGACTTTGAATACCTATGCCCATTTTTGGTATATTTTAAAATGAGACACATCAAGATCCCACTAACTGGATAAAATTGAAAGATATTTTCACACACACATTTTATTTTTCCTCATCTACCTTGGATCTTATCACATGAAAATATGGCACTATAATGGAGGAAGGGGTGTAAAAGTTGTATACTAAAAAGTGGTTATCCTTTCTCAATTTTTTATAAGAATGTAACGTTAATAGTGATTAAAGAAAAAAAGGATGATGTAGTATGGATATATTTAAATTGGTATTACAAAACTTGGTAGTAAATTTTTTTTCACCAAGTGAATGAAGTGTCTAATGATGAAGGTTTGAGCCATTTGAGAGATGAGAAATTGTATGGTCAACATAATGTGTATGACATGCCAGATGATGAGTATAAAAAGTATCAATAACCCTTGAAGACCATCATGATTAACATGGGCACATAAGAGGTGCCAAATATTTCAAATTTTTTGTGACTATTGGTCTAATGAATAACTAGTGCACATTGTATAATTACTTCATGAATTCGAGGACCTATTCTGATTGAGCTAAAAAGACATGAAAGGTGTAATTACTCGAGGTAAAATGAGAATAATTCTATTTGAAGCTATAAATCCTATGAATATGAGACCATATATAGTGAATATAAAGTTGTTTTCTATGGTAAAAGAGGAAATTAATGACATTTTTGGATATATAATTATCTATAATATAGAAGAATCAGAGTGTGTAAGACCCATGGTCATCAATATCAATAAAGATGGGTGAATTTGTACCTATGTTAAATTTTAGCTATTGAATGTGGAATGTGTAATAGACCCATTTCCCACCCCATTTATTTAATAGGTGTTTGAGGGAGTAGATGGTTATGAAATTCACACCTTCACTGATGGGTTTTCCAAATATCATTGAGTATAGATAGAAGAGGAAGATAATACCAAGACTACATTTTTTAATCACATGCTTATATTGAGGCGGGGGGTGAATCAATATAAGATAATATTTTAATCAACCATAACAACCATAAACATTCAAGATCTAGAAATTAATAGCACAAGAGAACACATGATTTACATGGAAACACTTTTGGGATAAAACCATAGAAAAATATTACTTTTGTGTGTGTGTGTGTGTGTGTGTGTGTGTGTGTGTGTGTGTGTGTGTGTGTGTGTGTGTAACTCTTTTATAATATTTGTAGGCACCAACCTAGTAGAGACACCAATCCCTAAGCCAAGCACCAACTTGGTCAATTTGTGAGAACCCACCAACTAGAGACACTGATCCCATTTTCCAATCACCAACCTAGCCAATTAATGAGAACCTATCCATAGGAACACTAACCCCTAGACTATGAGGCACCAAACCTAAGCCAAATCCATTTCACCATCTATGATTGCTTCTTTAATTTAATGATGGATTTTCTTCCCTTACACTTTATCTCTCACTAATTTTCTTATAAACTTTATGTTATCCTCTCTTTCACAATTCTCAAATGATATTCTTCATTTAAATAACTCTACCCTTCACACTTAATTTCTTAAGATATATTTTATTTCATTTTCTATTCTTCTCTTCTTCTTTGCTCAAATGATATGCATAAACAAAATTATGCTCTTCCTTATCTCTCACACTTATATTATCTTCATTCGAAATAGATGTTTGTAATACTTCCACATCTCTTCTCCCTTATATATCCTTTAAAAAATTATCACAAAGGAGGCATCACATCCAAAAGGTACCTCTTCACCAAAATATGTGACCATTAAAATTTCCATCAACAATTTTGTTAACATTTCCATCGATATTTCCACTCACTTTTGGCAATGATTCCATTCACTTATGACAATAATTTCATTTAAAAATTCCATCAATAATTCCATTTGACATTTCCATTACAATTCCTTTGACATCAATGATAATTATTCCAATAACCTTTGGTATTGAATGGGGATAATTTTATTACAATGTCATGCCATTTAGCCTAAATAATTCAATTGTCATATTCTCAAGCATTGTCATGACTATATTCAAATAATTTATTCACCATATTTTACAAGTATATATAAATAATTAGAATATTTATGGGTTTGTTAAAGACAATCATGAAAATATATGCCTCATTTTTTTAGCTTACCCTAAACTTAAATAAATGCATGTTTGAAAAACCCTACATTAATTTTTAGGAGAATGTATTTGTTTTACTAAAATTTTGATTTTTATCTATTTATAGAAGAAATGTACAACTGAAAGAGGGGTGGAGGTTAGTAGAACCTAGATGTGGTGTGTGATCCATAATCTAGATAGTTATAGATACTCTTATTTGGCTTGGGAAGATAACTTGAAATAAGATAAAACTAGAAAAGGGTTGGTTAGTTAGGTAGATGGGTGGATTTCCTAGAAAGCTATATCTAAGAAGAATGAGTTATATAGGAGGATATCAATCCACCTTTTGATACAAGTTAATGTTGAAAATAAAAGGTTGCATAATATAAAAGTACTACATCTAAAGAAATAAATAATTTTAAAATAAATTCTACTATTCTAACAAAATAAAATTTAGGTGAATGCTAAATCATTAGAGAAATTTTCAAGTTAGGTCAAGTTTCTATTTCTAGTCTATGATGTGACAAAGGCCAAGAAAATAGGGTTTTGTTTGAGGTTGGTGGTTGGTTGATAGGTTTCTAGTTTTTGGTTAGAAAAGTTCACACATTGACCATTGGTAGTCAAAGTGACTGTTAGTAGTTAAGGTGATCATTGGTGGTTGAGGTGGCCATCGATGGTTAAGGTGATCATCAATGATTAAGATGATTGTTAGCAATTACTGTGGGTTTGAATAACTTATTGGTTTTAGCCAAAACAAGTTATGGGTTAGGTATAGAAAGTTTTTATGGGTTATTGGAGGTTGGTTAATGGTCATGAGCATAAAAGAGGGTCTTATAATTATCAAGGGAAAAGGTTTGGTTTAGGTAGATGTGTTAAAATGAAACAAAGTAAATGAATACATAAAAACAAATACTTAGATTTGTTTGTTGAAGTTGGTTGAAGATTTTGATGAAGCTTGGAGGAATTTTGGTAGAGTAATGGTGCCTATAGTTATAAATCAATTTTAGCAAAGTGTTAGGCCTCTTTTCTATTTTTAGTTGGATAGATAGAATACTTGAAAAATAAAATCCTAATGAAGAAGTCTAAGATCATTGATTATCCCTCCCTCTTCACCTCTTATTATAAGCAAAGAGAGATGGAGGATGGAAGGTTCCCTAATAGGTTTGTATGATGATTTCAAGGCTTAGAAGTTCATTATAACAACATAATGAAAACATATTAAATTGTGCCTTGTTATCTTTCACATAAATGGTGATGTGTTAAGAAGGTGATGACCTAATCATCAGATGGTCAGGCTAGTCATTGATGGCTAGGATGACCATCAGTGGTCAAGTGTCTATAGGAAAAGGTTCAAAGAGGGTTTTAAAATATTTGGTTAAAGGTTAAGTTAGTAGGTTGATGAGTTAGCTAACTAGGTGGACAACTAGTCTCAAGGTTTGATAGGGGTCCTAAGGAATTTTGACAACTAGAAATATCATGTATAGTTTTTTAGTGTCTACATTTTTCCCCTTTTTATTACATGGTTTTGACTTAACAAGCTAAAAAAAATGGATTTCCTAGTTGAAGGTTTGATTGACTCAAGTATAGGAGGAGGTGTTCCCCCTCAAATTAGGAGTTGATGAGGTAAAACCAAAATAAAGTTGGGGTTTGATAAGTGGTTGATGGTGAGTCATTAGGTGGTGACAAATGGGTTGGGCATTTGAAACATAAACAATGCACACAAAATGTGACTAAGTGTGATATCCAAGATCACACATAGACTAAGGTTGCCAATGTTGGTAAAAATAAGGTTGGTTCTACAAGAATAAGTGATAGGATAACTAGTCTATAGCATTAGTCATAACTAATAAGGTCACTCTATAATTCTCCTCGATAGGGTTAGTTTTTTTTTGTATCTTAGGTAGAAATTTATCCCTTAAAAACAAAATGGTTTAGTCATGCACGAGTTGGTGTAAATTTAAATGTTTAAAATGGCAAGGTTGGTTGGTTCATTCAAAAAGACCATTGTGAGGTTATTGTAAAACATGCAAATAGTTTAGGCCAAAATGGCCAATATTGAGGTGGACATGGTCTAATGGTTGGTTAGTTGGTTAGAGAGTGTGTTTTCTAAGGGTTCATGGTTAAATTTTAGAGAATATGTGCTCTTTAAATGTTGGCTAGTGGTGTTAAAATGGGTTACTCCAATTTGATGTACCACTTGGTTTGGTTTGATTGAAGGTTTATAGAGAAAGGTAATCTCCAAAGGTTAAAGTTTTATGGAGAAAGGTAATCTCCAAAAAGATGGGGAGAAGGTGGCTTCCTAATGGTTCATGGTTAAGGTAAGGGTAGGTTAGATAAGGTTAATCTCCAAAGGTTAGGTATGGTTTGGTGGAGAAGGTGTTCTCCAAGGTTTGATGCTTTAGTTAATTTTTTAGTTGAGAAGGTGACTCTCAAATAAGTTAATTGATTGGTTAATTTGATGGGTTAGTTTAGTGACTCAAAATGGGAAAGATATGTCTTTATAAGTGGTTATGAAAGTATAATAAGGAGGCTAAATGCTCTGATTGACAAAGACCATGATGGTAAGATGGGTGGGATTATGAACATAAGCCCCTATCATGCTTATGCTTTATTGTTAGTTTGATGTTTAAAAAAAGGTAGCTTGATCACATGCTGTCAAGTAGGCTTAGATATAACTTGATATGTGGAGGATAAAAGGGGAGTTTGGATGATAGGTAGTGGGTTGTTAGGTAGGGTAACCTTATTATGGGGATAACTTTCCCCTTTTATAGGTGACCTAAGAACCATGATAGATAAGTCCATGTCATATGCTAGGTGTAGACTAATCAATGTAGGAAGTCTATTTATGCTATTGTGAAAGTTGATTACAACTTTCTTGGGATTGCTTGTTTTTGATTTTGATATATGGTTTGTTATTGCTCTATTTTATAGGTTTGGAAAGTTGATCGATGCAAGAAGCTTCAAGTAATTACTTTTGACAAATTTGACTTATCCATCCTTTGATGGAGTGGTCTAAATTTGGATTTGTTCATGTTTGATAGTTGTTCTTAAAGGGAGCAGTCTACCTTAAGTACAAGCAATTTTGATTGTTTTAGGGTAGCTATCCTTTAAGGGATTAGTCTACATGCTAGAGATGTTGACACAAGGGATAATCTAGTATCCCAAATTATTTATATGCTAGTTTAGCTATGGACTATTTATATAGGCCTAAGGTTTTCCTTTATGAACGTAAATCCATAGCATAATGAGGTTGATGATGGGTAAAATAAGTGGTTTAAGTGAAAACAACCATGGGAATCAATCCTAAAAATGTCAAAAAGTACCATAAGGATCATGCCATGAGTAGAGGCATGGTATCCATGCTTAAGATTAGGCTAAGTTTGTGACAGATAATAAAATGATCTTATTTTTAATTAATTCTCCTTAAATATAAATAAATGAAGGTGATTGAAAATAAGGGATGAGGTTAAGTTAGACACAAGATGACAAGGAACTTGGTTTAATGAAAGAATATATGTGTAAATGCAAAAGCATTTGAGGAGGTTGAGGTTCTAATATGCCCCAGATCCATGATTGCATAAATGGTTGATGTCAATCAAGAGAGTATATGTCTCCCAGTTACTTTTTGACACTTGATTAGACGTGGAAAAGATTTGTATTGACAAAAAGGTGAGGTTGGTTTGGTGATAGTTTGGTAAGAAGGGTAATCTCCAATGGTTGGGGATAAGGTGACTCCAAAATAGGTTAGGTGGTGTCCAAACAGGCTTCCCTAATTTGGTATACCACTTGGTTTAGGTTGGGTTGATAGAGAAGGTACTCTCTAAAGGTTGGTGAGAAGGTGACTCCCAATAAGTTTAGTTTGGTGGTGTCTAAATGGGTTACCCCAATTTGGTATACCACTTGGTTTAGGTTGGGTTGATGGAAAAGGTACTCGTCAATGGTTGCATGGTTAAGGTAAGGTGGTTGGTTGGTGATTGATTAGGTATCTAAGATAGGATGTGATCTTGAGAAGGCATAAATGCTTAGTTAGGTTGTTAAGGTGGATAAGGGTAATCTCCAAATGTTAGGTAGGGTGGTGGAGAAGGTTACTTCACTAGGTAGGGGGAGAAGGTGGTTCTCCAATAAGTTTGGTTGAGTGAAGGAGAAAGGTAATATCCAATAGTTAGGGTTGGTTAGTTGATAGTCTTGGTTGATAAGTTGAGGAAAAAAATCAAAAGTTTAGTTTGGTTAATTGTTAAGGTATGGTTTGGGTTGATAAATGGTCCAAGCCTTATGGAGAGAAAGTTCCCCAAGTTTGATCTTTCCATGGATGGTCAAGTTGGAAAAATAATCACAAGGTGAAGGTGCTAGTTAATAAGAGGCTTTAAGAAAGGTGAAGATGACTTCATCCACCCTCCAAAAAGGGGTGTTAGTGGTTAGTTGTTAGTGGTTATTAGGTCAATTTTGTAGGTGGTGGTTCAAGTGGGATTTCCTCTATAGTACCAGTGCTAAGAAAATGTTTTTGGGACTAATTTTGGTAGGTTAGGGTAGGTTTGACAACACTATCTCAAAATAAAGGTAGATTAGATAATAATGTATAATTATCACAAGGAGGGAGATTTGGTGAGGTAAGGGTAGGTTATAAAGGTTTGTTTGATTTTATGGGTTGGTTTTATTTGGGTTAATAGTTGGTAAGGTTGAGTTGATGGTGGGTAAGGTTGGGTTAATGATAGGTAAGTTAAGTTTGATGATAGATACGGTAGGTTTGATGGTAGGTTCTAAAATATTGGTAAGTGGAAGAGATAGCTTGGTTGCTTCCACATGGGTGAGTGAAAAATATTGGTAGGTTGGTTCCACTTTGGTAAGTGGAAAATGTGGGTTGGTTGGTTCTACATGGGTAAGTGGAAAAGTTCGATAGGTTGGTTCCACATGGGTGAGTGGAAAAGGTTGGTTAGTTAGTTTCACATGGGTGAGTGGAAAAGGTTGGTTGGTTGGTTCCACATGGGTAAGTCAAAAAGGTTGATTGGTTGGTTCCACATGGGTAGGTGGAATAGGTTGGTTGGTTGGTTCCACATGGGTAAGTGGTAAAGGTAGGATGGTTTCCTTGATTGTGATTTTGAAGGAAAGTTGAGAAAGTTTCACTTGGTTAACAAATGGTTTGGTTAAGGGTTGGATTATGGCTTCCATAGTTATAGGTTGACTAAGAACCAAATTTAATGGATGGGCCTTTTTATGTTGAGGAATTTGGTTATTGGTGTGCATAATAATGGGTGAAAAAAGAGGTTTAATAATAGATTTCTATTAATTTTGTGAGTTAATCAATTACTTTGATGAGGTTAGTTAGTTTGATAAGTTTTGTTGAGTTGATAAGGTTTGTTGATGGGTTGATGCTTAATGCTAGTTGGGTTGATACGATGGGTTGATTGGGTAAATTTGGTTGATAGTTGTTGGTTTTATTTGATGGAGTTGGTAAGGTTGTTAAAAAAGGTTGGTTTGATAGTTTGGGTAAAGTTGATAAGGTGGGGTGGTTTGATAGGTTAGATAAGGTTGATAAGTTAGTTTGATAGTTATTGGTTGGATGGCAAAGAAGATATACTAAATTTTAATGTTGAGATGAAGAGGGTTGCCTCAAAGTGGGTTGGAGTAGTTGATATGATGGTTGGGGTAGGTGACCCAATGGTTGATGAGGTTGGATAGGTTGAATTTGAGGTTTGTTATGATAATTTTTAGGTTGTTGTTTATGGGTTATTACTTGGGTAAGATGATGGTGAAATGGTTTTTAATAGGTTTTTGGTTGGTTATAGTTGAGATTTGATTAGTTTTAGGTGAGGGCTGATTGGTCATGGGTACCAAAAATACATGAATCTACTTTGATTATCCAATCCATTAAAATTGTAACCAGCTCAGGTGGTATTTCATAGTTTGTTGGTTGGTTATAATTGATGTTTGATAGGTGATATGTAGGTGATCGATTGTGGGTGAGGTTGGGTTGGTTGTTGATGAGGTTAGGTTTGTGCTAGGTAAGGTTAAGAGCACAAGTGGCTCATGTTGTAAGGTATCATTCTAAGGTAAAATGGTTTTTCTCCAAAATCTTATCAAAGTTAGGATATTTAGGAGAGAATATTGGTTAGTTCCCCATTGGAAAAGGAAATGGAGGAAAGATGGTGGAAATTAGGTTTATCATAACTCAAAATAAAGAGAAAATAAGAAAATGTCAAAAAGGCAAAACACAAACTACGATACATTACCTCCTAGGGTTTTTTTTAGTCTCTCTTTTGGCTTATTCCTTAAGTTAGAAAGAATTTTGGAAGACTTGGCTTGTAGAGAGGGTACTAGAAGAGAAGTATATGGTTGGTTTCAAGTTAGTTATGGATCTCAAAAAATATGTATTGAAAGTCAATACATGGATTGATATTTGGGCCTACCCCTTCACTTCACACACCACAATGATAAGAGTGTTGGGTGCTTAACCAAGATATACTAATTTTTAGAGTTTAGACTCAACAAAAGATCTGAATTTTGGATTATCTTCTTGGTAGTGAAGTCCAAGTAAGATATCCAAAGGGTGAAGGTTTACTGCTAGGTGATGAAATTCTAGTTAGGCCTTATGTTAGGTGTTAAAATGTGTTGATTAATAGGTGGTTTGGTATGTGTGTGATAAAGAGGTGAAGTTACAATTGATTAATTTGATTTAATTTAACTAAGTGAGTTAAACATTTAATAAATCAACGTATGTAGTTAATTTTATACCCAAAATAAATTTTTAGTTTCATTGCATGAGTGTAGAATAAAGAATAAAAGGGGACTAGATGTAACTAGGTCCCATTGGGCATGCCAAAATTTTTTACTCAAATTTTAATTTTTATCTATTTATAGAAGAAAGTTAAAACTAAAAGAGGGGTGGAGGTTAGTATAACTTATATGCGGTGTGCACTCCATAATCTAGATGGTTGTAGATACTCTTATTTGGCTTGGGAAGATGACCTATAATAAGATAAAACTAGAAAAGGGTTAGTTAGTTAGGTAGATAAGTGGATTTCCTAGCAAGTTAGATCTAAGAAGTGTGAGATATTTAGGAGGTTGTCAATCCACCTTTTGATACAAGTTAATGTTGAAAATAAAAGGTTGCATAACATAAATGTACTATATTTAAAGAAATAAATACTTTTAAAATGAATGCTAGTGTTCTAAAAAATAAAATTTAGGTGAATTATAAATCATTAAAGAAATGTTTAGGTCAGGTCAGGTTTCTATTTCTGGTCTATGAGGTGATAGGGGCCACAAAAATAGGGTTTTGGTTGAGGTTGGTGATTGGTTTATACGTTGCTAGTTTTTTTTCAAAAAAGTTCACATAGTGACCATTGGTAGTTAGGGTGACCATCAGAGGTTAAGGTGAATATCAATGGTTAAAGTGACTATTGGTGGTTAAGCTAACCATCAATGGTCACTATGGGTTTGAATAACTTATGGGTTTTAGCCAGAATATGTTATGGGTTGGCTATAGAAAGGTTTTATGGGTTGTTGGAGGTTGGTTAATGGTCATGATGGTAAGAAAGGGTCTTATAAGTATCAAGGGAAATGGTTTGGTTTAGGTAGAGGTGTTAAAATGAAATAAAGTAAATGAATACATGAAAATAAATAATTAACTTTGGTTGTTGAGGTTGGTTGAAGATGTTGATGAAGCTTGGAGGAATTTTGGTATGGCAATGATGCCTATGACTAAAAAGTAATTTTCATAGAGTGTTAGTCCTCTTTTCTTCTATCTCGTTGGCTAGAAGGAAGACCTACAAAAGAAAATGCTGATGAAGAAGTCTAAGATCATTGATTGTCTCTCCCTCTTCACCTCCTTTTAGAAGCAAAGAGAGATGGGGGATGGAAGGTTCCTTAGTAGGTTTTAATGATGATTTTTAAGCTTATAAGTTTGTTATCACTACATAAGGTGAATATATTAAATTATGCCTTGTTATCTTACACATAGATGGTGATGTGTTAAGAAGGTGAGGACCTGACCATCAATGGTCAGGATAACTATCGATAGTTGGGTTGACCATCTATGATCAAGTGTCTAAGGGAAAAAGGATCAAATATGGGTAAAAAGGTTTGGTTAAAGGTTAAGTTAGTAGATTGATGAGTTATCTAACTAGGTGGTCAACTAGGCTCAAAGTCTAATAGGGGTCCTAAGGTGTTTTAACAACTAGAAGTATCATGTGTAATTTTATAGTGTCTACAGTATTTTAAAAGGATGGTTTATTGGTAGACTTGTAAAGTTGGATATTATCCTTTATCTTGAGCCACCTACTAGTTTGTAATTAGTGTGTGATTATTTACACACATGTGGTAATATAAAAATTTTATCCAAAACTATACCTTAACATTGAGATATTGAAAGAGTTATTATGCAAGGATAATCCATTTATGTGAATTGAGGCATGGGATGAATTATTTGAGACATTGAATAATAAGTTAGAAAGCACATAAATCTTATAATTTTATGACTAAGCACTCATTTCCACATCCATGTAAACACTTCAAGTAGTGAAATCAATGTTATCCTTATTCAACTAGGGGTAGGAAAGATTTATCACCCCATTTACTTTACATGTTATAAACTAACCCCACTATAACAAAACTACACTACTAAAAATTATAAAGCCTTGGACAGTATCTGTGTAGTTCAAAAAAAAGTAACATCTATTTCCTACACCCTTTATATTTTCAAAGATAATGAAACACTCAATTATCTCCTCAAAAAACTAGTTATCCATGCTTATATTTGTAAATGTACTATTTTCTATCAAGATTTTCAATTTTTAGCTGTTTTCAAGATGAGAAGACAAAAGTTAGGATTGGACCATTTTTCATGCATAACCAATTGATAAGAGACACAAAACATTAGATATGGGATGACTAATGTGAAGATATATAATACCTAGTTGATTCATTAATATATTTAGGATAAATAATTTTCTTACATTAGGTGCTACTCATAGACACTTTTTAACTATAAATAAGAAAAAACTAGTTGTGGATGTTTCCCCATACTAACTTATTGAATGGGAATTTTAAAAAATGGGGCATGATGATGTTTTATGAAGATGTGTACTTGACTATGAGCACCCAATTATATTATATGAAGGACATGAAGGTATCATCGATGGTCATTTTACTGGAGAATCTTTAGTGCATAAGATTATGTTTTCTAGTTTGTGGTGTCTCACTTTGTTTTAAGATGCAAAACACAATACATAAGTGTGACATATGAAAAACGAATTTAAGTACAAACCATCATTATGAAATGAAGATTATTATTATATTTTCAAAATATACCTTTTTAAAATATGTTATTGACTTTATAGGGCCAATTTATCATGCTGTGTACAAAACTCATAGCACTATATCATTACTGCAACTTATTATTTCACTAGGTGGGCTAAAATAACACTAACCAAGAATTGTATATTATCAACCAAATTATTATTCTTATGGGAGAATGTGATTATTTAGTATGAGTGCCCTCTAAGCCTAACCAATAATCAAGATAAAGATGTAATTAATGATATTGTTGCATTTTGTTATCTGACTTAATGATTTCCCATCACAAGACAACCCCATACATTTCCCAAAAAAATGGGTCTTTAAAATACTTTAAAAAAATATTAGGGAGTACACAAACAAATATTTGTGATTTTGGGTGTAAATACTAGGATGATCACCTCTGATTGATATTGCAGGCTTACCAAATAACTTATAAGTTCATAAACAAAACTATACACATTCAATTAGTGTTTGGTACTAAGTAAATACTACCATTAGAGTTTTAAGTCCCATCATTATTAATTGGGTGTGTAGGATGGTTATATTGTGTGCATATTTTTATATGACTTAATGATTTCCCATCACAAAACAAACCCATATGATCCCTAAAGAAATGGATCTATATAACCTTTTAACAAAATCCTAGGGAATACGCTGACAAATATTTGTGAAGTTGGGTGTAAATACTAGGATTATCAAATTTTATTGGTATTTTGGGATCACTAAATAAATTACAAGTTCAAAAATAAATATATACCCTTTTAGTTAGTGTTTGGTACTATGACAATACTACCAATGGAGTTTTAAGTCCTATCATTATGAATTGGGTGAGTAGGATGGCTAGATTATCAATACTCACTGGATGAACACTTGTAATGGATCGTAAATTTGATGAGAAGCATATATTTTATCATTGGATCCAAACTATTTCTAAGGCACAACAAAAGGTTTGGAATTATAAACACATAAATAATAAAGTGTTGGAAATAGTTTCCTTTGTCTTTTTGTATGATTTTTACTACCTAGATCACCTCAAAAATACTCAAATATAGTGATTAGTCACACATGTAATACACATATATTGTAGAATAGTATGTGAAAGTTTCACACCTTACATGGTGAATTTCTTATTGGGCATTTCAATGGTAGTCATCTTAAGCCCTACCATTTTTAGAATGTAATAGGATCATAGTGTACCATGTGTATACAAAATAAATTTTCTACATTTCTTTGTTTTATAACGGGTTTTTTTTAAGGTAGTAACATTAAGTGAGTATAGTATATAAAAATAAGTTAATCCTTTGTGCACACTAGTGGGCTAGGTGAACAAATACAGTCTATGTAAAGTAATGTGATGATTTTCCTTCATGATAAATTGTAAGTTATGAAAACTAATATTTGTAATGATCAATATCTTGTATCATGTGTTGTTATCTCTAGGGTTAATTTTTTTATTTTACTCATCCATTTTTTGTAATTATCACCTTGAGTAGCTATGCCTTTGCTCAAAAAATAGGTCTTATGCAAAATTTGTTTCTTTATGCTATAGGACCATGTGTAGGATTTGGTGTGGGTTAATGGGGTACAAAGTGATGAAAAATAAAATGACATGTTATATAAGTGGGACATGGTGTGTGGAGAGTGAAAAGGATAGTTTGTCACTGATATTGACATGATATGAAGTAATTGTGGTGAAAGGAAGAACATAAAAGGAAGGATTGTGTATGAATGCAAAATAGAAGAGTGCATATGACAAAGATGCCATACAAATGGTAACTATGTAAAAAGATGTCACTTTCATAAATTTAAAGTTTGAAACATTTTTGGTTGATAACTAGCATGTAATAATAGTTAATTCAAAGGTGGTAGCACTAAAACTCAAGGATTTTAAGCCTAAAAAATGTTGTGTGACCAAATCATTAAAATTAGTTTTAGATAAATATCGAGTGATATAAAATTATAGATGCATAAAATTTCACCACTTTGATATCAATACATATTAAGATGCCTTACAAGTGTGAATAAACAATAACAATCAAGAAACTTATAATTTGAGACAAAAACAAATAAGAAATACCATTTGGGAGATAAAATGAAATATTTGTTGAATTTCAATTAAAATATACTAGTAATTGAGGTGTTTTAGTGGGTAAAATAGAGTAATTCATCATTTTTTAGGTTGTAGAGGTCATAGACTAGTATGGTTGTGTAGGGAAGTTCATATTCAAGTCTTGAAACACAAAATAAAGATTATACACCCACTTGCCAATATTCAAGGTTTCATCGAAGTAGATAAGTTGAGGGTGTGTTAAAGGGGTTTTAGTATGATTATGATACAAAAGGATAGTGAATTAAATAAGAAACACTTTGTATGCAATGAGGTAGGATTGAACTAAAACTATCCTATCTAAAGATCCAAACTTAGAGAAGGTAGTTCAAGTAGATCACATTAATACTTAATAAAATTGAGAGATTAACAATGGATCCATAAAATATAGCAATGGGAGAACCTACAATGAAATCTAAAGATAAAGTGTTCTAAATCCTCTAGTCAATAAACACCATATAATATCTCTAACTAGGTCTTTATTTAGTAAATAATCAAATATTGTAATCAAGCAATGTAAGTAAGGAGGCAATGTTAGAAATATATAAAAATGGGTAAGGAGCCATGGTAGGAAAAATTGGAGCCTAGGATACCTATGGTGAATAACTAATTTTTTTGAATAATCTTATATCCACACTAATATTAAGTGTATAGATAATTCAATAAGGAGATACACATTCATTAATAATGCAGTTATGTAACTTTTATCTATCAAAAGGAAATATCTAGGGTTAGAATATATTTATCTTGAATAAGGACTGTCAAGCCTCAATTTCCCATTGGCCAATGTTTCTTTGAAAGATATTATTATGGTTGTAAGTGTATCGAAGGCTAAATTAATATCTAGGCTAAAGTTACATTTCCTATTGTATCTAAGGCTCCACAAGACAAGATTACCTCTAAAACAAGATCTAAGTAATAACTCCTTCAAATGTAAATTTAGGGTAGAAGTGTGAGAAATATCAATTAAAATTGAATGTTACTCTCAATTGGATTGAAATGGTAGCTTCTATTTATAAATTTTAATGATCTTAATCCATTCTCGATATTTATTCAATGTTATCATCTATCTCTATTTATTCTAAGCAAGTTGTCTAACCTCAAACTATGTCAACCAGGCTAACCTATTTATGGATCATACATTAGAACATTCATAACTACATTGATCTAATTGACGCAGTTGGTATAAAATGAATAATGGTTAGAAATACATTGAATGGGCCAACATATTAGGAAAATATATGTATTTATTAGTTAGAGGATGAAATATGGATTGATATAGCGTAGAGGGTCAAATTTAAGGAAGTGAAAATGTGTGTAGGAAAAATAAATAAGAAATAATGTCTCTCACAAAACACATCACCATCGATCTACCCATACCTTTCATAGTGAACCCTTTATGGTGTAGAATTAGATAGATTAAGATTTATAGGTTGTTTCAATATAAAAAGTGTCAACAAATTATAAATTTGAAAAATATTATGTGTATAAATACGCCCCACCCAAAGATCATCACATGTCACTAGAGCATAACATGGGATGGTGCTTCAAGAAATAACATAGAAATACAATAATTGAGCTAACTTAAAAAATGAAATAGTGAAATAAATTTTGATAAATGAAATAATTGAAATTGACATATAAAATACCTTGAATTATATTTATCATTGAGTGTCTACATGTTGTATTTATAGTCTTGATCATGGAGGGCATAGTAACTACATTTCAACAAACCCTAGGGACAAAAGATTAAAAATCAATGTAATAAATCACAATGAATACCAAATTAAATTTATTTTATAAATATAAATGGGTAACTAAGCATAAAAATAAACAAAAAAACAGACATGTGTCAAGTAAAGTATCACAACATTATACGTCATAAAAATAAAATTCAAATGGAAAGATAATTGGCATAAATCATTCATATGAAATTAATTACCATGGATAACATATTGTGTAAATTAGTTAAGCACTCATAGTTATTATATGTATCAAATTGAATTCAACTATTGTTTTCATAATAGATTAACAAGTTGACTAAAATTGAAAGCCATCTATTCCATGAAAAATTCAAAATATATAATCTGAATATGAAATTGAATAGACTACGATAATAGACCCTAAATATAAAAATCCTACACCATCAATATTATATTTTAGGACACAATTAGATTTTATAGACATTATTATTAATCATAGTGCCTTGGGTAGAAATTTCCTCAACTATTCATCTCTTTACACAAAGATATATAGGGTCAATCCATATAATAATAAAGAAGACTTGTAGTTGTCTTAAATAGAATACACAGACAACTTATTAGACCTTAAATAAATGGGAATACACAAGGTGGATATGAAACCAAAGGTATTTCCTTGTGTTGATGTTTTTCATAATTTTTTATAGATATAACATGTGCAAATGATATATTCCATAAGATCAATAACATGCAACATGTAGCTTTCATAGCAGGGATTTTCTTTTAGGGATAATATGGGATCCATAAAAGTGATATAATATATGAATTCTCAACCATTTTAAACTATATCAAAGATAATAATGTTAGGGATAAACTCAAGGCTTGGGTAAATGATCCCAATATTTTTGTCAAAAGGAAGACTCTTCCCATTATATAATTTAGGCTAGGAGTCAGGATAGTTATCTCCCTCATGAATAAAATACATGAATCCCCATCCATAACATATGTAAATGATGTATAGGTCCATTTATTATCAATTATTTTAGATGGTATGAAATTGTTTCCCATTGGGGAGTTCATTAAGTAGAATTTAAGAATAATGAAGAAGACTTGTAGTTGTCTTAAATGGAATACAAAAATAACTTGTTGGCCATTAAATCAATTGGAATACACAAAGTGGATATGAAAACAAAATTATTTCCTTGTATTGATGTTTTTCATAATTTTTTTTATAGATATAACATGTAAAAATGATATATTCCATAAGATCAATAACATGCAACATGTAGCTTTCATAGCAAGGATTTTCTTTTAGGGATAATATGGGATCCTGAAAGTCATATAATATATGAATTCTAAACAATTTAAAACTAGATCAAAGATAATAATTTTAGGGAGAAACTTAAGGCTTGGGTAAATCATCCCAATATTTTTGTCGAAAGACTCTTCCCATTATACAATTTAGGCTAGGAGTCAAGATAGTTATGGCCCTCATGAATAAAACACATGGATCCCCATCCATAACATATGCAAATGATGTCTAGGTCCCTTTATTATCAATTATTTTAGATGATATGAAATTATTTCCCATTGGGGAGTTTATTAACTATAATTTAAGAATAATGAAGAAGACTTGTAGTTGTCTTAAATGGAATACACAAACAAATTATTGGCCATTAAATCAATGAGACTACACAAGGTGGATATGAAACCAAAGGTATTTCCTTGTATTGATGTTTTTCATAATTTGTTTATAGATATAACTTTTAAAAATGATATATTCCATAAGATCAATAACATGCAACATGTAGCTTTCATGGTAGGGATTTTCTTAAAGTGATAATATGGGATCCCTCAAAGTGATATAATATATGAATTCTCAACCATTTAAAATTGGCTAAAAGATAATAATGTTAGGAAGAAACTCAAGGCTTGGGTAAATGATCCCAATATTTTTGTCAAAAGGAAGAATCTTCCCATTATACAATTTAGGCTAGGAGTCAGGATAGTTATGGCCCTCAAGAATAAAATACACGGATCCCCATCCATAGCATATGTAAATGATGTCTAGGTCCCTTTATTATCAATTATTTTGGATGATATGAAATTATTTACCATTAGAGAGTTTATTAACTTGAATTTAAAATAGCAAAGGATGTCTCAGAATAGGACATAATCATTTTTACATGTTTTCATATTTGTAAGATGATGCTTATGTACAACCACCTGCCCTGGGGAATATCCATGGAAATTAATAGGTTTGGGTAGCATAATTTTTTATGATTTTAATATTTTCCAAATACATAGGTTTAGATTTTATATACAAAGAATTACAAATATCTTATACCCTTTGGTTTAAAAGGTTGTCAATCTCAAACTTATGGATAAAATATCATACAGAATTAGAAGGTATTTAAAGACATTAGGTAATTAATGGTATCACCTATATCAAATTATTATTAGGATATAAGTAACATTAGCGTCCCCTTTTTATCTTCATAGGTATAGATTAAACAAATTAACAGAGGGGGAGATAGCTTTCTAGTTGTCTAAAAGTGTGAATGCTAACTGCAAAGTAGCTAAATTAAGGGTTTTTCACAAAACATGCTTGTGAATTCGGAGGAATCAAAATAAGTATGGGATAAAAATATTTAGATCCTCAAAGCATAAGATGATATTACATCTTGACCTAGTAGAATTTAGATATTTGGATCCCAATGGTAGAGTATTCAAGCATATAAGGAATTAAAGAGGAAATATAAAGATTAATTTTGGTTACATATATTATTCACATGACCATATTTTCATGGACAAAGAATATTATTTTGAAGTATGGATAAAATAGATTCGGTTGGTATGACCATGAATATTACCCAAAAAATTCAAGATGATCCTCATATAAATAAAATTAATGTAATTCCTATCAAGGATTATAAAAAAGAGTCTGTTGGATAAACAAATGAGAATTTTAAAATGAAAATAATTATAAATATTGTACCACCCAAAACTCATCAGACACATGCCTCTTCATTAATATGGACACTCTTTTGGTCCCTATAATTACTCATAGTTTTTATACTCCAATTTAACTAAATCATCCACCACATTAGTGTAGTCACATATGGTAGGACATAATCCTTCATTTATAGTGCATACCTCAAATGTACATCCTCTAGACATTTAGGCTAAGATGGCATTGACTAAATCCTTCAGGTCCTCTATAGTTATAATGGATGAGGGACCTCCTCCACATATATAAACACCATTGAATTTAATCAACATAAATTCAAAGATGGAATATACTAAAGAAGACTTAATAAACATAGGTATTACAAAGGAATATCCAAAAAAATAAGAATAATATCATACATAATAACAAATACCATATGATATTTTAAAAATACACCTCTATAGTTACCATTTTCAGATTTTGATTCAATCCTATTCATATAGATGACATAAATCAAGAGATAACTAGGATAAAATAACATGATATTGGATAAGCAAGGATACAAAACCACTCACCATATCACTTACTCTAATTGACATATCAATTACTTATGGTGTGGATAATCTAGTTATAATGACAATAACTACTACATAGGTCATAGATCCTATTTCAAATGTTTTTCTAATTACTACCACTTATGTTTCCACTCCATAAGTCACATCCCCATTAGATTTAATGGGTATTTATACTCTTTTATCCAATACTTTTGATATTCCTATTATAAAAGTTCATAATATTTCATTTTATTCATTAGATAATACCATTTCCATTCCTATGTATTCTAATGTTATCCTTGACACAAGTGCATTATTTCCTCAAGTGTTAACAAATTTGACCTAGGCTACCCTGGCATAACCTGATGACATAATAAAACCTCAATGAATTATTCATATTGATCCTTGAGAAATGAATTTTGATGACTTAGTTTCCCAATCATTATTTGATCCATTTCATATCCATTCATCCACTTGGATAAAATCCCTATTATTGTTACAACTATTTAGGAGTATCCTAATGTATTAAAATTCATTATTCAAACTCCATCTAAAATTTATGTATCTAGTGATAAAATTGTGGAATTTCCATTTCCTACACCCCTTTCACCTACCCATCCATCACTCATGGGACCACCATAAACCATTCCATCCATTCCCACCTCATCTCCAAAAATTGCCTCTAACACTGGACTAGTCTTAGCCACACCATGGATATAGATATTACAAATAGATAAATAATATAGAAAACACTTGGTGCTTATTAAACTTCCTAATATAAGTTTAAAATTATATGAAACTAATAAATAGCTAAAAAAATATCAAAAGGAAGAAAGTGATAGGTGTTGTCAACGAAATTGAATTTAGAATAGAATAAGAATATTTAGCTTAATAAATAAGAGACAAAATTAGCATGGTGAGCATGATAAACTTGAGGAATACACCATATCTATGGTATATGCCACATGAGGAATACTAAATAAAAAAATTTGTGGCCTAAAATAGGCAAATAAGAGGTTAGAGTCTCAACCCATGATTGAATCTCTAGAGGATATTCTAGAATAAGTACATAACTCTTTGCTATCAATATATGATTTGGTATGTTTTATCCCATAGAGCACAAGCAGAGTCACAACCACAATGTCATAGGGTGGTTAAATTTCATGAGGCATTGAAGAGGTTAGATTCCAAATTAATACATGATAGTAAAGGAATTTAGAGAGAAGTCATATCTAGAGTTGAATCTATTGACTCTTCTAAATATTTTTTTGGCTCAAATTATGTGAACAATATAAGAGATGGTCTATAGAGTGGCACTTATAAATGAAAGATATATTTAAATAATTAAGTATTCAAGAACACTAAGCCACTAATTTTTAAGGAGACATATATATATCTCCTCTATATATACCCCACAAGGGTAGATAATCAACATGACATTCTTTAACACCTTTCTTCAAACCTTTTTGACCATTTCAAAGTAGTGTTTTATAATAAAGTCCATGGAAGAAATGAAATGATTATCCAATTAATCACATTTTCTAAGGAGATGATATACCATACAAAAAAATTACACAAATCATTTGATATGTAAATGGTCACACAAAAAATTAACAAAAAATATCATTGTTCTATTCAAGCTTCACACTTTTGAAATAATTAATTTGTACTTTACATAATTTTCTAATTATTATAATAAAAATAAAGATTAATAACAATAAAATACTCAAATATAGGATTCATAAGTTTAGAAAACTATTGTATTACATTCATTTTCCATCAAAGTAAATCATTCCTCCAAAGTCAATACCTAGTCATCAACTCTTAATTTTTAAACACCTAGTCCCAATATATCAACTAGAGTTTAGTTTAGTTAAACTTCATCTACCATTGACAATATGAATCAGACATCATAGTCTATTATTTTAGTTTTTAATAATAATTTTTTATATCTTTAATTCATCAGTAAGAAATTTTTTTACATGCATACTTGGAAAACTAAGTTAAGATTGAGACTTATTTTTAGTATTTTTTAAACGCAATCACATTTTGAAGATGAGGTGGTGACCATCCAAATATATATATATATATATATATATATATATATATATATATATATATATATATATATATATATATATATATATCATACATTGTAAAGGGAGGAGAATTTTTGAAATCAATACAAGAAAATAAAGTTTTATGTGACTATTCTGAGTTATTTTGAATTTTTTGTTTTTTCCAAATTTATACATTTCATTGAGGAACTTTCTTTAAGTTAATAAATCTATAGTAGTCTAAGTGTGTGTTATTTGTATAGATAAGATTGAATATTATATTAGTCTTGTTAATTATTTAGTTGTGGATCATAATTATTGTTATTGCATGTAAAACATACCCTAATTTATTTAGTTGTGGATCATAATTATTGTTATTGCAGGTAAAGCACACCCTAATTTATGAAAATCCATGCGCATGTTTCATTGTTCTTCAAAATTTGATTAAAACCTATATGAGTGAGACAATGAAACTTGTATATCCCTCTTATTTGTCAAAGGTTAAAATAAAGTTTGAAATTTCAAAACCAATTCATACCGCTTGTATGGAACAATTTTTAATGAACTAATTGAGTGAGATATAGTCCCTTAAGACATGATAGATATAGACTTTGGAGAGATTTTTTGATCTCTTTCTTGGAGAGGTTAGACAGTCCCCACCTCTTTTAAATTTAGTGTGATAAACAATCCATAAATATATTTGTGATATAATAACTCTTGGGTTTAATTCAAAGAATTTTATACTTATCATTGGTTTTAAACTTGAACCCTCTCCCTTACTCTTCTTCCAACCTATTGTGTGTTTGAAACACACATCAATACATTGGTGGTAAAAAGAGGGATACATTTTAAAACTAGATTTTAAACTAAAAAACTTAAAATTTGACACTTTGAAGGTTTTTCCCAAAATTATATTCTAGACTCCAAGACCAAAAAACTAAAATTTCAGACCCACCTATGGATTTTTCCTGGTTAGGTGGAGGTGGTTACCATGTGAAGATTATTGGGCCCATTCGTGACTTTCCTAAGAACACTCATAAATTATGTGTGAAGTATATTCATGATGGGGTCAAGACTACCGAGGAACACATCCAAGATTTTAAATAAACCATCATCAAAAAGTAGATTTAGTATGAGGATGTGGCTTGTCACCTATTCCCCTTTTCACTGGATCAAGAAACTTATTTTTCAAACCTTGGTTTACTAGAATGGTGCATCACCATTTGGGACATATTTTAAAATCTATTTGTAAACTATTTTAGTGTGACCATTTACCATTCTATCTTTTTCTTATTAAATTTTCACAACATGTAAATAGCCTAATGAGACAACTAGTGTGTTCAACCATAGATTTCATTAGTTATATACTAGGTTGAAGGATCCTTTACTACAAGTAGAGGATGAAAATATTAGAGCATATATAAATGCCTTGGATCATTTAAATTCCATGTTTATTTATAATAATCCATCTTCTCTCACATCCTTAGCATTGGTCTACCAAGAGGCTATAATGTTGAACAATAATTAATGACTCAAGGATTTGGTGCCTACCACTCCTATTATTTGGAACAATAGGGCATGTATGCAAAAAATACTTCAATTTTCATGCCTAAAATTCAATGATAGATTAATACGTGTCCAACCAAACCTCCCTATGACAAATGAGAGCCGTGTTTACTCTTTTAATGTATGTAACTTAATAAATTATTTGTATAGTCAGTAGAATAATTCATATCATTTTAATGATTCAATATCTTTGGGTGATATTAATAATCAAGTACCATTTATTATAGGTAATAGTCATTAGGTATTTTATAATCCAAACTATGAATCTTCATATCCTAGTGCATCATCTAGAGTTTATGAACCTAACTACATTGTGAATGTTGACTTGATAATACATGCTACGAATGTCCCATTTCACAAGCTTGGTCCATTATTTTAAGGTTACATCAATGGTAGTGATGACTATGAATGTGAGTAAGAACCATATATTTAAGGAAAATTACTATTTTAAAAGTAAATTGATGAAGAGTTGTCTACACATAATGAAGAAATACAACCTAAAGAATATTTCACCTAGATAGAAGAACAATCCATGGAGATGGATTAGTTAGAGGAGGAATATGAATATTATGCATCTAAATAATCCTTCTCATATGTTCCTAATTTCACATTTGAAAATCTATTCAAAAATAATTATAAACTCTATGGTGGTGGTATGAATTCACCTATATCATCAGAGGGGGATGAAATAGAAGAAGAAAACTAAGAAGAAAGAGATTACCCATTTGAATAAAATGAGTTATATGAGCTCAAATTAAATGATCTTTATCCTCAATTTAGATCTAATTTCAAATAAAATGACTACATCCAAGCGTTATTCTCAATAGTAGAAGTATTCAAAGGAAAATAAAAATAACATCATGGCCCAATTAGAGAATATTATCTAATGGAGATGCAAGCTAAGAATGATTTAGTTCATCACATATCTCAGCATACTTTGACCACTGATAAAAAATTTAGGAGGTATCTAGTATGGTAAGAACCTAAACCACCCCCATGCCTTATGGATGACAAAGATAATAAAGATGATTTTATGTAGGCATCCATTTACATCAAAGAGTCACCACCAATCGATTCATCCTATAGTTACAATGAAGAGGAAGTCTCTATCAGGATAGGTGATCAACACACTTTGGTATGTATTAATGCTCAGCCATATTCCTCATCTCAATTCCAAGTTTGGGTAAAGATATTTCTCACCCCTATCCCTCATGCTTTTTACAATCTAGATACAATCATAATGCAAGATTTTATAGTCCTAGTTTGTTTAAATTACATGAACAGAACATAGATAAATCATTATGGGATAGTGTATTATATCAAATATGATAAAATATATGCATCCTCTTCTTTGGTAGGGTCTCTACAAATCTTCTCAAAATCCTAAAAATAAATAGGTGTCTAACTAGTTTCAAAGATACATTTACTTGAAAACCTATGTATTCTCTTCCCCTTTATTTTTTGTTTGTTTTCTATTTTTTCATTCATATTCCCTATTGTTGTTTTAGTTTCCCTTTCCTTTTTTTTATTTGGTTTGTCTATTTTTCCTTGTAGGTCCCCCTATTGGTCAAATATTGTAGAAAGGAAGGTAGGTAGGTAACATGAATGACAATTTGGTATGTAAGTACATTGAGTAGTTTGTAATGATTTATTTTATTTTCAATTAGTTTTAAAATCTTAAGCTATTGTGTGTGTTCTAAATTTATTATTTTTGGGTTAATTATGGGTAAACTACTTGGCCAATGAAGACATTCTCTTGAAACCAAGCATAAAAATCACATCTTAATGGTTTATAGGTTTGCTTGGATAAACTTGTTGCGATGACAATTTAGGGTGAAAAATATATAATTTTTCCTTTCACTTACCATGGTGGTCCCCAACATAGAATTTAAAAGCTAAACAAAGAAAGAGAAAAGAGAAAAAAAGAAAAGAAAATAATATCAATTTTTGAAAAACTCAATTCTAGGCAATTCAAGCAACCTCTTCTAAGGCTATAGATGTCTGGCTAATAGTAGATAAGGCCTTGAGTGGTATCAAAGATAACTTCATTAGGGATATAAATGCTTCAATAGTAATAGAGTAATATCTAGGTAAGAATTCTTAAGGTAAGATTAATTATATTAATGATTAGATACATGGTATATAATCTTTTTAGGTTATAATAAGTGTTAATGAACTCATTTACACACATCAGGTCAATGAGAATGTTGAATTTGGTTTCTTAGTTGTTCATATATTATCCTCTCTCAAAATAAATAGGTGTCTAACTAGTTTCAAAGATACATTTACTTGAAAACCTATGTATTCTCTTCCCCTTTATTTTTTGTTTGTTTTCTATTTTTTCCTTCATATTCCCTATTGTTGTTTTAGTTTCCCTTTCTTTTTTTTAATTTGGTTTGTCTATTTTTCCTTGTAGGTCCCCCTATTGGTCAAATATTGTAGAAAGGAAGGTAGGTAGGTAACATGAATGACAATTTGGTATGTAAGTACATTGAGTAGTTTGTAATGATTTATTTTATTTTCAATTAGTTTTAAAATCTTAAGCTATTGTGTGTGTTCTAAATTTATTATTTTTGGGTTAAGTATGGGTAAACTACTTGGACAATGAAGACATTCTCTTGAAAAAAATCATAAAAATCACATCTTAATGGTTTATAGGTTTGCTTGGATAAACTTGTTGCGATGAAAATTTAGGGTGAAAAATATATAAATTTTCCTTTCACTTACCATGGTGGTCCCCAACATAGAATTGAGAAGCTAAAAAAAGAAAGAGAAAAGATAAAAAAAGAAAAGAAAATAATATCAATTTTTGAAAAACTCAATTCTAGGCAATTCAAGCAACCTGTTCTAAGGCTATAGATGTCTGGCTAATATTAGATAAGGCATTGAGTGGTATCAAAGATAACTTCATTAGGGCTATAAATGCTTCAATAGTAATAGAGTAATATCTAGGTAAGAATTCTTAAGGCAAGGTTAATTATATTGATGATTAGATCCATGGTATATAATCTTTTTAGGTTATAATAAGTGTCAATGAACTCATTTACACACACCATGTCAATGAGAATGTTGAATTTGGTTTCTTAGTTGTTCATATATTATCCTCTCTAAAATCCATTCATATTCCATATGTAGAATTATCCAAATATTACAGGTCTATAGGCATGTTTATTTCATTCTAAAATACTTAATATTATTTTATATTAGAGTCTCCATTCATTGTTTCTTGCATAATATGCCCTAATTTATTTTGAAACCAAGGAACCTCTTTTTAATTTTTTAACAGCTCCCACTTGCACTCATGGCTCATTGGTCTCAACACTCCAAAATTTATTTGGTGGTTTACCATAGTTTTTTTCTAAAATTGGATATTGTAATCACCTACATTAGAAATACCACATATGTGTGATAAATTTTCATGTTTTACACTTAGCATAAAAATGGAGTCTTTCCCCTTGAATCTATGTTTTAATGTCTCACTTGCATCCCTACATTGATTTATATATCTCAATTTAGGTGTATTATAGGTACTTAAAATAAATTTTGTTGGGAATATTATATCCATATGAATAACTTTTGTGTTTACCACTTTGCCCAAAAATGTCATGTCGACCCTCTATTTTCTAGGTGAAACAACATGACCCCAGGATCCCAAAACCTCGATCAAAAATCAAATTATTTAAAAATCATTATTTTTTCAAAAATTAAATTATAAAAATGATTTTTTAATGTTCCAAGGTTAAAATTTATTAAAAAAAATGTAACCATGGCCACATGTGCCAAAAGATTAAAATTTTATGGTTTTTAAGAAACCATGGTACCTCCCATGGGGGAATTTTTTTATAAATTTAAAATTTGATCATTTTTAATTTTCAATGTCAATTTACCTTGTAGAGCCATGTTTTCATTCTAGTATAGGTTTCATTGTCATCCACCTTGGTCACATAGAAATAAAGACCATGCATGGGAGGAGGACATTCACCTGGGCCCTCCTAGACATGCAGATGCATGGTTGGGGGCTGACCATCTGGGCCCTCACAGACAAGAAAATGTGCCCAACTTCTAGTGTAAAACTATGTGGATGAGGACTATCTTGTCCTTGTAGACATTGAAAGTTCACCCATGCACAAATTTTTAAAATTTATTATTTTTTATTATTTTTTCAATAAAATTCATGTGTTTTTAGCCAAATTTCATTTTTTTCCTACCTATGCCTCAATATATGGACAAAAAACATGTTTGTCCATATATTGTAAACATAGAGTCCATTTTTTGAACTGTTTATGGGGTTGTAAATTTAGTTTCAATGCAGTCTATATGGCATAATCTATTTCATGAGAAAATGCCCTGATAAAAGATTATTCATGTTTTCATGACTAATTTTATAGATTTCATTTTAATTAATTTGAATGTCATTTATTCACATTTGCCAAAAAGTAACTTGTTTTATCTATTTTTTAGGTGGGAACAAAGCTAAGGTGTAAGGAGATTAGTTTTATTTTGGGGGGGGGGGGGGGGGAAAGTGTGACTCAAGTTCAAATTAAAGTGTTTTTTGGTTTTTGGGGGGAAATCTTTTCCCTCTATTGACCAAATTTGTTATAAAGAGCCAGTTCTTGGTTATTTTAAAGGGTTGGATTTTGTTGATTCTAATTGAGGAGACATTGGACTAGACATTTTTATTGCTTTTTGGTGTAATCTCTCCCTTGTTTTTGCTTTGGAAATGTTATTATGCTACCAAAATTTGTAACTGATTAGTGAATGTGTACCAAAAATTTATGATATTGAAACAAAGACCATTATTAATTAAAGTTATAGAAGTCTATTTTTCACTTTACTACAAATGTAAATGGTGGATGTGTTATTTCTCTTCTCAACTTCTTGTTCCTTAGACTCTTGCATCATTACTATTAGTGGTTTTGTATTTGTTGTCTAAACATGGAATTGATTTTATGGGTGGCATTGGTTCAAACGACTTAGATTTAGCCAAATTTCAATAGTCTTTTCTCTTTTTCCCCATCTTTTAATATTTTTCATGAATCGAGTTAGGTTAGGGTTTCATCTAAATTCAATTTAATTCTCTCATTATCTCAATTTATAAAGTCATTTCTTTATACCATTACACTTTTGTATGAATATGTATGCATGTAGTAAACTTTTAAAATCAACCACATTCCTATTATTTAAATCTAAAATGTTGATTTCTTTGGGCAAATCTATGTGCATGTTTCATTGTTCTTCAAATCATGATTAAAAACCACATGAGTGAAACAATGAAACTTGTATATCCCTCTTATTTTTCAAAGGTTGAAATAAAGTTTGAAATTTCATAACCATCATAGGACCCTTGTATGTAATAGTTTTCAATGAACCAACTAGGTGAGATCTAGTTTGCTAAGACCTAGTAGATATATACCTTAGAAATATTTTTAGATCTCTTTTTAACAGAGGTTGGATGATCCACATCCCATATAAATTTGGTGTGATAAATAACCCATCAACACTTATTACTTATTATTGACATTAGATATGCATATAAATCTAGTACTTATAACATCTTCAATTATAATCGTAATATTTTTCTACCATTATTGCCCTAGACTCTTTATTGTGTTTGTTTGTGTTTTGTGTTTTCAGCTAATCCACAATAGACATTGGTTTATAATATGTGATTGGACTAGCTTAGTAAGTTAGCTTGGAAAGGTTAAATATCTGATTAGATCATATGACCCCTTCTTTTTTGCCTTAGCCTTCCCTCCTTTTATCTTTTTTTGGATAAATTCACCTTAGTTTAGATCCATGAATCCACCTCAATTAGATCATAGATATATATTTAGACACCTATCATATCCAAATCATCTATGGAGAATAAATACTTTGATCAATGCTACTCCACCATGTGGTTATTTATAAAACTAAGACCCATAACTCATGCCTTAGACTGAAATGTTAACCAATACTAAAAATTTATGGACCTTCCCATAATAATATTTGGTGTTAATGAAACCCACATCAAAAAGTTTTATATAGCATTATAGTGAGGGACACAATCTCTTAATCATCTAAATTTCACTTGAGTTGTGTACACTCAATCCATCAATAATATTAATAAGATTTAATTCTAAATTTGGTATGCTATTATTATCACCTTTATAGGTTCATCAAAGACCTAGATCAGATAGAGGTATCCCTAGGAGAGCCATCATTAAAAAAAAACACCAACCCAAGTGAACCAACTTTAGTGTTTCACTATGGCCTAATTAACTAGCCCTACCATCACATAACTGGTGTAGTCCATGATTTATTAAGGAATCTTGAGAATTATTAATTTAAATTTTAAGTGGATTATGGAGTTTAAGACCTTAGGTTGTTAAAAATATGGAACATTAAATCAAGGAATAAATATGCAATAAATACATCCACTAATTTATATAATAATTTTCCTAATTTGATTATTCTATAAATAGTAATGGGTCATAAAAAGAAGTACTTAGATATAAATTGACTAAGATGGATGATTGATAGGCTATAAATTGGTGCATAGACTGGGTAAAGTGTCATCAATAATAATCTAAATTCAAAACTCCTCTCAAATACTGGTACACCATACTAGTGTCCTCTAGGGCATAATATTATCCCTTGTAGGTAGAAACTATGAGCTTTTGGATGGACCTTCGCTTGAGTTGAATATTCATGTGCCTGAGTGTTGGATCACTATATTTTTTCTATTTTTGACTAATTAAGAATGAAAAACCATAAACCACCATGTTTTGGGGGTATTTGATGAACAAAAGTAGCAAAAGTTAATTTTATATAGATAGGTTGGATGTGACCTCAACACCCCACTATGTTGAGAGTTGTTTACATACTAATACCTCAAGAGGATATTAATATCTATGTGGTTCTCCCAATCTAGGTACTAGTGCAAGTATAAGTAAATGATAGTATGAGTGGTAGTTTGAGTGCTTTGAGTGTGACTTGAGACTAGAAATCTAAGTAATTTGATTTTATGATTATTATAAATATCTATATATAGAAGTAGGGCATAATAGGTATTAATGACCTTGAATTTTCAAAACTTGTTTCTAATCTTGTTTGTATATATTTTCATCTAATTATGATCTAGTGGTTAAATAGATAAAAGTAGTGTATATACACTCATCTAGTACCTATCAAAATGTGGAATAAGTCTAAGATAGCACTAAGGTGTCTTGAAAAATTAAAATATGTCTATTGGATGAGAAAGTAGGTAAAGGATAGTAGCACAATCCTTTAGTCAGTAGCATAGTGTGCTAGTGTCCAAAGTGACATGCTAGTGTTTAGGTGGTGGAATATTATGTAGTAGGGTTTGGATGTACTAGTGACCAAGGGACATGATAGTGTTTATATGGAATAATATGGTGCACTAAGGGTCTAGTTTCATAGGAGATGGTTTATGAGTACTTTTTGGTATATTTGGGGATGTATTAGACCTACACAAAATTTACATAAGGATCGAAAGAGGGCACTAAGATAGGTCTAGGGATAAGCTAGGGATAAGGTGGCTTAAAATGACACTCATTTCACTCAAGTGACATTTTATATGACTATAATTACACCCCCTTTATTTTATAAATGTGGAAAATCAAGATGACTAGGATAAGGGAAAAATAAGAATACTTGGACTTACCTTTGAGGTGAAACCCATGAATCTGAGCCTGAGTTTATGAATCATGCTAAATTTTATATCCTAAAAATGAAACATGGATGAATTAGTCTTAAATAATATAAAAATCAAAGACAATAATAAGTAAAGAGATAACACACACACACACACACACACACACACACACACACACACACACACACACACACACACACACACACACACACACACACACACACACACACACACACACACACACACACACACACACAGATGAGAGAGAGAGAGAGAGAGAGAGAGAGAGAGAGAGAGAGAGAGAGAGAGAGAGAGAGAGAGAGAGAGAGAGAGAGAGAGAGAGAGAGAGAGAGAGAGAGAGAGAGAGAGAGAGAGAGAGAGAGAGAGAGAGAGAGAGAGAGAGAGAGAGAGAGAGAGAGAGAGAGAGAGGAATGCATACACCTCATTGGGTATGTGAACCAATGTAAAAACCTAGTGACATCTTATGTGTGTTAGTGATCAAATTGGTGAATAAATTTGAATGAGATGATGTATTGATCAATCCATGTGTTTTTGGCTCAGTAAATCAATATAATTTTGACTCTATTTCCCACCCTTATTTAGTAGATCATAATCTATGAATAACTTGGATTAGACTAATGGCTTGTCCAACCCTCATATGTAGGTGGATTAAGAACTCAAGTAAGATATAAATCTCTCATTACCTACCCATGTGCATTAGATGCATATGTAATGAAACTATGTAATGTAATTAAAGCTATGTGTTATAACTAAAAATATTTAGGATAGCTCTAGGGCCATTCAAAAAATCTGAAATGTAAAACTATTTAGGGGCCACTTGGGAGCTTAGGTATGTAGATCAAGGACTACTTAGTAATGTGAACCATTATAAATGGAATAAGGCATAAATATGGTGTAAACCTAGTGAAAATTGTGTCTAGAATATAAAATATGGATAACAACATGGATTTTATCATTCCATCTGATCAACTAGTGCATAAATAAGCAAATGGAAAAAATGTGTCACACACATGCCCCCAATTCTTATATCTATGCATATTAATTATGGACTGAGTTATAGTAATTTGTATTTTATCATATATGAAATTTAAATGAGATTGATAATCCCATGCATTATTCCCCCAATCTAAGCAAACTGTATGATTTTATGTAAAAATAAGAATAAACTATACATAACTAATAATCTATGACTAATACTATGTAAACCTGAATTGTAACTAATGTACCTTTCTAGACAATATAGATTTTATTATTTCTAGGGTTAATAGATAGTATCATGGTCACTTTGAAAATAACACATTGCACTAGTGTCCTTTGTGCCATGCTAGTGTCCTTTTATGCTTTTTTTGTGTCAAATTGAAATTGATCTATGACTTACTATTTTGCACTACATTTCCCTAATTTTAAACTTTGTAATCTATGTATGCATGCCAAAAACTATGTTATAAGTGCACCTAGATGGCTTGATCTCTATGATAAACCCATGTGAACATCCCCAATTTTGAGGGGAGTTATTGAATATGTGTAATAATTATCCTAAAAAATATATTTACATCCTATGTGTTAGAATGAAAATATATAATACCTAGGTGATAAACCAATATAATGTGTATACATGAAATTAAAATGTAAAATAATATGAGCATAAGTTGGTAATGTATAATGTATGTTAGATCTATAATTCACATGCTCCTTAAGATAAATAGAAAAATGCAAGCTTGTATATGGACAATAAATTTAAGTATAATTTGAATAAATACCTAGGGGGATGGGGAATGATGTCCATCAAGGCACCCAAGGAGGAGGGGAAGATGTAACAAGTAAGATACAAGTGTCATGGCCATGATGTATACATGAAAGCGTACATAAAAACACATGAGGCATGTAAAGTTGGCCAAGGGGATACAATCCAAGGGACATGGGCACATGTTACTAAGTCTGAGAAAGAGATAACATACAAGGACATGTTAAAATGTCCACATACATATACAAAAACCAAGGTTGTATTATAGCCACATGGAAGGACATGTTCAAATTTTTGCATACATAATCAAGAAGGCACACACAAGGACATGGGCAGATGTCCAAAGTATGTACACAATGAAAGGACTTAGTGTAGATATGTAGAATAATGTCATATTAAAATTCCCTTGAATATATGTGGAGTAAAAGAGACACAATAAAATCTAAAATAAGAAATTTAAAAGTGAAAGTATACATAAACATGTGGTACAATTTTTTGTATGAGTAAAGATCATAAACTCAGTCTATAGTAGTAGTAATCAATAAAAAATTGTGTATTATGGGATGATCAATATCAAGATATAAAAAATCTTGAATTTATGATATGGAGTATAGAATGATATAATCAAGTAAATCAGAAGCTATGTATAGGATGCCACCAATAAGTGAAAGTATCAATTCTAAAACTATGTATTTGTGTATGTACCCCCAATGGGTGGATAGTAGTATATACAAATTTTTATGATGGAAATGAGTCCTATAAGAATCTATAAAAATTTGAAGAGAATAAGTGAAACATGTATGTATGATAAAACTATCTATACTAATATAGATAACATATGTAGTACCTAGAAAATAGAAGGAATGTAAACATGGGAATACATACAATCTAAAATTTTGTATTTTTTGAGCTATATTTAAATGATTTTGTATTTTTGAACATAGTATATTGTTTTTATATTTTTTAATATAGTCTATGTATAATTAATCATGAAAATGAAAATATATACAATAAAAATGTGAGTTATTTATGTATAGAATCTTTGTAGATGCATGATGTTCAGTGGATTCAAGATAATTGGGTTTGAAATTTCCTATTATTTATTCTTTGGCATTGAAAATTTTGAGATTCTCTTTTAGGATGAGATCATTGACTTCAAATTATCTATTATGAACGTGGCTATTTTATGCCTAGTGTATTCAATTCTAGTATGCTCTAAGGTGTTATTCATATTGGATGAGTGTGTGATATAAATTTTCTAGTTCACAAAGGAGTCTCTATATTGTTCATCTATAGTAATCCCTTTGAGGGATATGCATAAAGATTGAATTTATAATTCTACTATGATAACTACTTCAATTACATACTCTAATGAATAAAGAGTAACTCTTATCAATGTGTGAATACTAGTGTGGCAGGCCAAAAATGCATAAATAAGTTGATTATTCCAATCATCACAAATTTGGTAACTATTTTATTATGGATATTATTAATTGTCTTGTTTGTATCTTTTTCTTGTCCATTTCCTTGTGGGTAGTATGGAGTGGAGAATGTGTGTTAGATATTATATTTAACACAAAATTTCTTCATTGTTTTGTTTTTAAAAAAATTTCCATTATCCTGTAATGATGGACACCGATAGAAAAAATAAGAAATAATGTTGATCATGAGAAAACAACATATATATTCTCCTTTTGTGGATTGTAATGGAATGGCCTCCACCCAATTTATAAATTATTCTATAATTGTAATAATGAATTTGTGACTTCTTGCTGATTTTGGATTTATTTTATCAATTAGATCAAAGCCTGATAGCATAAATGGCCATGGGGAGATAATGGGTTGTAGCTGATGCAAAGGAACATGGTGTAGGTTACCATGTCATTAAAATTTGTCTCATAATATAACTTATTATTGACATTATTTTTATATAGTGGGATAATAATATCCTTGTCTAAGTAATTTGTGTGTCATTGATTTGCCACTAAAATGGCTACCACATTCATTATCGCGTACCTAGATTATGGCTAATATAGCCTCTTTAGTTGTCAAACATCAAAGTAAGTGTCCATAAAAATATCACTTAGATAAAATTCACCATTGATGATGATTTAATAGAGTGAATTTAACTGTAATTTTTTCTTATCATTCCTAATGAAAGTATTTGGTGTAATGGATTTATGCAACAAATTCTAAATATCAAAAAACTATTTAGATGTTGTTATACATCACATGGTGGCTAAAATTTTTAAAGATATAAGGTTAGTATGGGATAATAATTGTAACTTTAATCATTTTATAGTGAATATATCCTAGTCATAATTAATTCCAATGGGTATCAATGATGTTGTACTATCTATTACATCAACATGATGATTATCTTTGCAAGGAATATTTTTGATAAAGTATTCAAATTGCACTTGTAGATGTTAAACCATATTCCTGTAGGGAATTAGACATTCTTCCTTGGTTTATTAGATATTTTAAAAATAAATTATGACCAATTTTGAATCCATGTAAATATTAATATATTTTATTTGGAGAGCATGAGATACCTAAAATCTAAGGATAAGGGCCTCACATTTTATGATATTGTTTGTACATGGAAAACTTAGTCGATAAGTAAGTGACATTGTGTGCCCTAGTAGATTGATAAAAAAAAGTATAGATACAACACTTGATGCACATATAGAGCCATTAAATAAAATTATCCATGTGTCATAAGTGTTATTGTAGGATATGAAGTTATCTATAAAATTATCATTGAAAGGATTGGTGTCTGATAGTGGTGCTACTACCAATTGATTTGTGATTTTTTGACCTTTTATTAGTTTTTGTAACATAATATTTGGGTCAAATTCCATGATTAACATTACCCATTTTGTAATATGGCCTGAGAGATTTAGTTTGGACATAAGAAACTTTAAAGGATCTACTTTTGTAATAACTTGTGTCTCATTGTTGATCATATAGTGTCAGAGATTTTGGGTAGTAAATACAAGTGTTAAACATAGTTTTTATATTTTTAGATAATTTTTCTCATAATCAATAAGAGTGTGATTGATGTAGTAAATAAATTTATCTTTATGCTAATCATTATCTTGTGCCAAGAGTGCACTAAGTACATGATCTATTATTGAGAGGTAGAGGAGAAGTAGTCTATCAGGTGTTGGTAGTATTAGGATAAGTAGGTTTAACACATATTATTTGAGTACATCAAAGCTTTCTTGACATGTGATATTCCATTCAAATGTTATATACTTATTAAGTAATATTGTGAATGACTAAGTCATACCTGCTAATTATGTCATAAACCAGTGTATATCCTATATTTTTTCTAGTAAAGATTGAAGTTGCTTTGAATTTATAGGAGGCATTTCCATTTTATTTAACCTTTTTAGGATTTTACTCATGTAATTCCTATGTTTGGTTAAAGGGCTGAGATGTCTAAATTAGTTAAATAAATATACAATAATTAATTATTAATTTATTATAAATTTTGCCCTTGTTTGAGTTTCTAAAAATATCAATATATAGGGATAAATAAAGACTTATCTAAAAACTAATTGTCATGGATGATATGGGTTATGAAACTTGAGATTATGGTAGTAGTCTAGACATCAATAAGATTCAGGTATTCATCTGTTCACTAGATAGTAGTACCCATTTTGGATAGTAGATCCATATATGTATAGTGTCCTCAATATGGCATTAATTACCATTTTATAGGACTATTCTTATTTTAAATAGCACCTATACCTATGTATGTATGTTCTATTCTTGCATGATTGAAACCTATAGCTCTATATTATACTTGGAAAAATTGATTTGATGTGAAAACCCTAGACTCCTTAAAAGTATGGAATAATCAATAATTTTTTGTGTTAGAAGGATGGATTAGACATCCTCAATGCCCCATTATGTAAAGAGTTTCCTACATACCAATTCTCCAAGGAGGGATCAAGTCTGATGCAGTTCTCCCACCTAGTGCTTGATGTATGTGTAAGTGAATGTTATAATGAGAGTGGCCTTGGATGCATTGAATGTGATTAATATTTTAAATGATTGAAAATTGGACTTAGGGAAATTTTAGATGGTAGTATGCAAAAATTATGGTAGAATAGGGATCAAATACCTTAGTTTTGCACAACTTTATATTTGGTTTGAATACCTTTTGCATCTCTTTTTTATCTATTAAATAGAAGTAGATTATACTTGTATTTATAGGGTTATATTTATTTTATAGATAATAAAATGATCTTAGGATAACCTTAGGAGGGCACATGTTATAAAAACTATCCATTGGGAAGAGTTTTGACTAAAGATAGTAACACTTAGTTGGGGACAGTAATGCTATGTGGTTAAAGTGTCCCAAATATGACACTAATGTCCTTTTGGTAGACTATTGAGAAAGTTGGATTAGGATCTGGGATGATAGTTCTAGAACTATGTCTTCATTAGTTATATGTGACTTTCATCTGTTGAATGATTGGAAATGTAAGTTTAATGCTCAAGGATAGGTCTATGACTAGCCTAAGGATAGAATAACTCAAGTTACACTCTTAACATCCAACTACCACTTTTAGGTGACTACATTTTCCCCATTTACGCTAGTAATTTATTAAAGAAAAATGAATAGTATAAAGGAAAAAGAAGTATAAATAGACTTACCTTTGAAGTGAAGCATGTGTAGCTAAGTTTGAGTATGTGAATCAGGGTTTATATATGTGAAACATGATGCAAAATAATGTCCTACAATGAAAAATGAAAAAAAAATAGTCTTTAATTAAGAGATTATCAAAAGTAAAATACTATGTTAAAATGAAGTAACTGAGTAAAGAGAGAGGAAAGGAATGTATACACCTTATTGGGAATGTGAACAAATACATAAACCTAGTGAAAAATTGTGTATGTGAATGTGCATGGTGATCCTATCATTGAATAACTTAAACTGAGATGATGGATTTATCAATACTCATATGAGTGGCTCAATAACTCAATCTAGTTTTGATTCCATCATTACCCACCCCTATTTGGTGGATCTTGATCTCTATGAATAGCTTGGATAAGATTATAAGCATGTCGAACCCTCTCATGTAAGTGGATCAAGAACTCAAGTAAGCCATTAATCTATCATTGAACCATATGTGAAGTATATGCATATATAATTATATTTCAAAAAGTGTTTAAATTATTTAACTAAGTAATCTAACTATGTATTTGGCTATGCATCCACTCGGGTATATTAGGAAACTTTGGGCTACTTAGGAATAACAACCACTACAGATGGAATAAGGCATGAATCTAGTGATAACCTATAATGTTATATCAAGTGTATCTATAGTGTAGAGAATTACATGGAGTTTTTCATTCCATCTGATCAACCTGTCTAAAGTTGAGTATATGAAAACTATGTGTCATACACATGCCCCTAATCTAGTATCTGAGTATATTAAATTTGAATCAAGTATGTAATAGATAAACTTGTGTAACTAATCTGAATGTATGAGTGATCATTTCATGCATGATGACCCTAAATATGAGAAAATCATATGAATGTTAAATAAAATGATTGAATCTAAGCTAAATCTAAACATAACTATCAATATGTGACTATTTTTGTGCAAATTTATATTGTAACTTGTGTACTAGTCTAAATGATTTAGATTGTCCAAAATTTGGGGATACTAGATAATAGTGCCTTTTAGTGGATAATAGTTCCTTGTGGTGCTAATGTCACAATCTAAGCAATAATGATTGGCTGGTCTAATTTTTATGTGATTTGAACTAATTTTTGAGTCTCTATTTTGTTTTATGTCTGATATCTACAACTAAGCTTGTGTGCTAAAATGTATTTGTGAAATAAATGTAAGATATTAATCTCTATGACAATCCATATAAATTCCCCCTCTTTTGAGGTTAGTTATGAAATCTATGTAAGAACTACCATCTAAAAAAGTATCTTTATAAAATATGCTAGCCATAACATGTGCATGATATTCTAATATAATGTAAAACATAACATTAGAATGTAAATGTATTTGAGAATAAGTAATAAATGTAAGATGTATGGTGTAATCTAGCATTGAAAATGGGTGTCAATATAGATGTAATCAATGTGTATAGTAGTGAAATCAGAATAACTACCTAGGGGGTGGGGCATAATGTCCATTAAGGCTCCCAAGTAGGATAGTTAGATGCATGAGATACCTCATGGCATCAAAAACTTGTGTGTGTGTGTGTGTGTGTGTGTGTAATAATAAAATATAAATGTCATGTTATATAATCATATAAGGAATCAAACAAAAAAATACATGAGGCATGTATAAATTAATCCAAGGGGATACGACATAAGGGACATGGGCACATGTCACTAAATCTAAGAATGAAAACATACAAGGACATGTTCAAATGTCCACATAGGCAAACAACAAAATTTTTATCATAGATCCACAAATAAGTACATGTTAAAATTTCCATGTATAAAATCATTAAAGAGCACACATAAAGGACATGGGTACATGTCCAAGGCCTATAAATAGAGAAATGACATATAATCCAAAGAACAATGGAATATTCAAATGCCCTTGAAATGGAAGAAGCATATGAAACATAATCAAGTCTAATATAAGAACTATAAATGAAAGCATGTATAATTATGTAATACAAATCTATGTATATGACAAGGTGTATATATATTGATTCTAACTAGTGATAGTTAGAAAAATCTAAGTAATAAAGAGCAATGTTCAATATCAAGATAAATCAATGAATAACTATAAGGTATAGTATGCAAGATAACACCTTGTTATAATAATTGTATCTTAGATGCCCTTGAATGGGCAGATGTATCAATGTATAAACCTAGATTAGTGTAAATGTCCCTAATGGGTAGAGGATAGCCAATCTAGATTAGTTTAGTGGACCTGAGTCCTATATGAAATATGCAAGCACTTGAAAATAACAAATGAAGCACATGTGTATGATAGAACCAACTATACTAGGATAGCTAGAAATATGTAATATCTATCAAGTAGTAGAAATGTAAACATAGCAATGCTTACAATTTATAAAAAAATTGTATTTTTGAAATATTTTAATGTTTTTATATTTTGACATGTTATATTATTTTTGTGTTTTTTTAGTATAAATTATGTACAAGAAAGTGAAATTAAACTATGTAAAAGGAGTGATAGAGATAAATTAAATACTAGAAATGTAAACAAAACAAAATATAAGTAGAGTGTAATGTTGATATAGACCCAAGATCACATCCATGGGATGTGGATAATCAAATGGTGGATCTAGTGGAAGTTCATCTAATGTCAAATACTAAGCCTATCCAAACTAAAATACGTCATCATCATCAAAATCATCATAATAATCTATATATATTAGTGGGGCCTTATCCTTCGCATGATTCTATAGTTTGTGCATCCAAATGGCATGATTCTCAACTATGTAAGATGTTGCTCATGTAGTCTTAGGGTAAATAACATTAGATTGTAGATTATTTGTGTCAAACCTATGGTTCTCATTGATCTCATCATATAAATTATGAACCATGTGCTCATCATGAATGAATGCCAAGCATCTCTCTAATGATTAATTGTAACATTAATCACCTGTAAGCATATACTACCAAGTGTAACATGTATATGGGTGTCTCTAATCAAAATGAATAATAATGTATTGTCCACCTTGGTACCACATGTAACTAGTAATTTAATATGTCCAATAGAGTCCTAATAGTGTATAACATGTTGTAGCTCACTCTCCAAATAACCAATGTGGTGTAAAAATCCCAATGTGCAAGTATTAGGATTAAAATTTGCATCTATAGCCACACGTGGAAGATATTTGTATATTAAAAATATATGTATAGTTAATGGATCATTTTGGTAATATATGTGTTGGTGATGAATTTTTTATGGTACTCATATCTATGTAGTAGCTCATATCATTAGTGGTGGTGGTGCCTATGGAGGTGGAGGCTATATAATCTAGATAGTTCCCTTAACATTAAATTTATTTAGATTATGTTGTATTGATGCACACATGTCTATATCACATCCTATGAGTCTATAAAAGTGAAAAAATGGTTTCCCTTCCTATGGTGACAATCTACTAGCTTATCTATGTCAAATTGTGGGCAATATAATCAATCCTCTATCAAGTAATAGTTATAATATTTGGTTTGATTTTTCATGTGAGCTCCCTTCTTGAATATGTATGACTGAAGTGGTATCTATGGATGTGACCATATGTGCTAAATGGATCAAGGGATCTATTGTTGACTATGGCATAGTATCAGATCCTATAGCTATATAATCTTGATTAAGTGATGTTACTGATGTAGGGTGTGGTATAAGTGCCTTTAAATATATATATATATATATATATATATATATATATATATATATATATATATATATATATTCCCCTAGGCCCAATGGTGTAAATCTCAATCCAAATTAATAATCATTGATTTCTATAGGTGTTTGATCATCCTTTATAGTGGCCTATCAATATATGTCATAATTATGAATGTAAATCTCCTCTAAATTGATAAGTAGTGGTAACTAGCTTGTGGGAACCACATCATCTATCCTAGATGAGGGTGTTTATACTATGAGAGGTTGTTCTTGTATGTGTGGTGAAGGTACTTATGCTTAGAGAGGATGGTCCTCTATCATTGGGGAAGGTAGTTATACTTAGAGAGGTTGGTTCTCTATCATTAATGAAGGTTTCTATGTTGTAGGATGCTCTAAAGGTGGTGTATGATCAATATTACTAGACTCCCCCACCTCATAAGAATGCATATACTCAATAATAACTAAGTGAGGTGGGGGTTTAATAAGAGCATGAGGTGTCCCATCAGATGATATAATTGGTGTAGGAGGCTCGATGAGCCTACAATATCTAAATGGTTGATTATCTACTAGACATTTATATAGGTACCCATTATATGTAATAAAAAATATATCATATTTATAAATCAATCCTAGAAAGAGAAGATAGATCTTGCTTACACTTCTAATTTTGAATACATTATATAATCAATAACATGACCAATATATGGATCCTATAACCCTGATTAGGGGATATCTTATCATAATAATATCACTAGGGAGGGTTCCAAAGCATCTAGTCAAGCAAAACCACACAATAACCCTAACTAAGTCCTATGTTTTCATATTCACTATACTAATAATAAATAAAACAAATAAATCTAATATAGTGCTCACCAAATATTGTGGCATAAAGTGGGGGTAATAAATAATAAAAGTAAACATGCATTGAATACATATACTCGCATAAATGTATATTGAATCTTAATGCATGAAAAATAATTATAAATGCATATCTATCTAATCTTACAAAAGAGGAACACATTTAATAATACTTATCTTTGAAGATGAACCCATTGAGCCTTAATCTCCCTCTTGGCCAAGGTGCTTCACAAGAGATTGTTTCGATATGTATGAATGACAAGGATAAATAAGATCTAGGCTACATAACCTATCAATGCATCCAAAAGAATTTTCCATAAGATAAAATCCATATCTCCAAAAAAAGTATGAAACCCTAAGCTTGTTCCTCAAGTAGAATAGTGGATAATTAGATGTGCAATAGCTCTTACTTATTATTCTCTTCTATAAATAATGGAAAATTGATCTTGTATATATATATACATATTTAACCTTGAGCCCTTCTAAAAGTTTCAGTCGATAGGGTTGATCTAGTCAGCCTAGTATTGTTATTAATAAAAATTCACTAGGTCATGGGCTAGGTCAGCTAAGAGCTGACCTAGACATTGAATGAATTTCACTAATAAGAGTATAAGGTCAACCCAATCAACATAGTAATGTAAAATATTGAAAGGGGTTTTAGGTTAGGAAAAGGGATATGAAAGGTAGTAATATACTAGAGGAGTATACAAGAGAGAAAAACAAGCTTACGAGAATGGTTTTCAGGAGACAAGTGTGTAGATAACAAGTGGAAAAAGGGACAATAATCCTATGAAGCACCAATGGTCTACCCAACCCTTTCTTGATACACCCTTTAAGGCATGCACTTAGAAAGATTGAGACTTGATGGGATATTATAAGATAGAGAGCATTAGTAATTGATAAAAGTTTGAAAATATTATGTGTATACATATGCCCCAATCAAAGCGCATCACATGTCACATAAGTGTAACATAGGATGGTGCTTTAGGAATAGAACATGGTGACACATAATGCTAATGATAAGTAAAATGTAGTAAGGAGAAAATAAGATAAATGAAAGCAAATAATTGAGAAACACATACCTTTAATTACCTTAGTGTTGTAGATAAATAAGGATATGTGAGAGATGTGAAGGTGTCTAATGTGAGGAACATTAGGCAAACTATTGAGATTAGTGTAAAAAAGAGAAAATAAAATAAAATAAATAAATTTAGGCATATAGTGCTGAAAAATATTCTCTATGATGTCATTATTCCATAACTTTTTATGATTTGAAAAATGAGTTAGTATAAACAAAGATATGATCAAAATAAGGAATCTGATGACAAATATTTGAAGGGTAAATAATTGTGAATAGTAACTTTAAATAGGGTGAAAATAAAATAATTTGCTATTATTTAACTTATTTTGAGAGAAAAAAAGACCTTTGAGAGACCTAATGAAATATGAAAGAGCTAATATGGTGAGGAGATGACAACTGAGATGATGAGGGCACCTAATAGCCATAGCGTGTGCAACATAGGTAGGCAACTGAGAATTTCAAACTTGTTTTAAGTATTTTATTAGAAATTAAGTGTTTTATAGAAATTTGTAAATTAGATGAATTCTAGAAACTAGAATGAACCCCAAGAAGTTTCTAAGGGTACTATAAGTCAAACATAGAAATTTGTTGAAAAGATTTAGAGTAATAAATGTTAAAGGCATTTATTACAAGTAGGTCAAAGGGTCAGTAGTTATAAATAACTAGGTTGATCCAATTGACCTAGTAGGTTGAAATCAAGATTTGACATGGTCAGCTTAGTAGGTATGGGTCAACTTAATTGATTGAAGTAGAGGGAGGACTTAATACCCTGTTGATGACTTAGTTGATTAATCCAAATTTATAACTTAGTACTAAAGGGGGAAAGTGAAAGGGTTGACTTAATTTGTTAAGTCTAAATCATCGACCTAGTATTATTGGGTTGACTTAGTATGTTACTAAGTGGTCAATGTAATACTAAAATGTAAGAAATTATTTGATAGAGTATGTTTAAGGCCCAAGATTCTTGATTGAGTACTAAAATGGCCAACTAGGCTAAAAATATGTCTAATTGGTAAAAAAAGAATAGATTAAGGTAAATTAGGTTTGTTTTTATTGAAATTTAAAATAATGTATTTTGATTATAAGTGACATGGAGGTCGAATACATATTTTGATTTTTTGATGGTTATAGGGAAATTATAGATTATAGTGATTAGTGGACATGTCATGGCTACCAAATCTACTAGAGTGTTTGATGGAGGTAGACCGAGCTAGGTTGGTTTCACCAGGCTTGGGAGTCATCATGGAGGTGTAATGAGTTCCACTAAGTGCTGATCTAGTGGTCATGTTCTTAGGAGCATGGGAGCACTTGACCAATACCTTTAAATATAAAATAGAGATGGAAGTAAATGATAATATAATAATTCTATGATAAATTTATTTAACACACATGCATCAAAATATAGAGGTGTATTCTCTCTTATAAAGGAGGAGAATATACTTAATAGAGTAACTAAAAAATCCTTATAATATCTCTAACAATAGTTTATTTACCCTATATGTGATTTACTTTACTCATAAAAACTCACTAATATTTATAGACTATATTTAGTGAGCATTAACAACATTTCTCAGTATTCCCACCCTTAATGAAAACATGGGGAGAATGTACATCTTCAAGAACTAGAAACAAAATTGTATGCCAATGCATACTCTTAAGTCTACATACTACTACCTAAATCTTGTTGCACATGACCACTACTATGCGAATAATGCTTCCCACATTTACTCCATGTGAATGCAACAAATATTTCACTAGTCGATCATCCCCATAAATAAGTAAGGTAGTCAAATTATCTCTATAGTGAGAGGATTTCTATAGTTAACTTCCCTCCTCTACAAATATTGACACATTCCATTATATCTACACTCTCCCTTTTCTCTAATTTAGTAGAAGAATGAAAATAATGTTTTATTTTCCACACACCATACACACAACTTGAAAAGAAAATTCACCACATCACATGATCCCCATCATTGATCACTAATGAGAGGCTCTAAAAACCTCCTTCCTCAATGCCTTTGACCTTATGCATATTTATTTAGTATAGATAGTCTTCATCACTAGGAAAAGAAATATCTTCATTTGTGAAGTATTCTTCTCAATCAGTTTCTTTAGCTAGATAAATCTCTTGATTTATTTTATAATCAAGAAGTTCCTGTGCCATTTTTTTATAGTTCAAAATTACATGTCCTAATTATTTACAATAATAACATTTGATTTCTCCTCTCAGAGGAACATGATTTAAATTGTTCTCTCCCCTTTTTGAAGATGTGTTGGCTTTTTTATTTACATATAATACTTCCTCTTCTCATTCTAAATGTTTATTTGGTCAATAAGAGTAGAAATTACTCCTTATAAACTAATGTTCAACTTTATCAAAGTAAATACCACATTATAAAATATCTTAGGCATGATATTTAGAAGTATTAATTTTGAATAATCATATTGAACTTTTTCATTATTACCAACAAGTTTATTTAATAGGGAATGAAACTTACTTCTATGGTATTCCATTTTTTAATTTTCTCCCATCTTTAAACAATATGATCTCTACTTTAATGTTGTCTTTGCACTCTCTGCTTTAGATCCAAATAACTTATTGAGTGACTCACATATTTATTTAGTAGTTTTTATGAAGTACATGTGTTGTAAGTATGCTTTCAACAAAATAAGACCAATAGTTCAAGGGCCTTTTGATCCTTGTCATTCCATCAAGCAATTTGTTTTTATTCTATAGGTGTAGGTACATTAGGTTTGAACATTTCCTATAGATCCTTTTCTATTAGGTATAACTAAATTTATATCTACCATGTATAAAAATCTCAACTATTGAATTTCTCAACAAGACTATATTTCTCCATGGCATATGCTTAGCATAACAACCAGACCTGGAAAATAAACAATGCTTCATCTAGTTAAGGCATCAAAAAGTAAATATTTATAAGTTGTACGTATTTATACTCACCTTTGGATGAATTTATATATAATGACATATAAATTATAATTTGTATCACAAAAAAATAATAGAATTTTGAGACATATTAGATCACCACATAGACAAAAATATGATTGATAATAGACTAAAATGCACAGGAAAATAAATGCATTCAACAACAAAGCACATGGATGAATGATTCATGCAAAATGTTAACTACTCAACCTGAGACTATGCTAGATGAAGGGTTCACATAGAGTTTCTCTATCTTTCACAGGTACCCCAAGGTAATGATATATCTGTTACCAAATGAAATATAAAATAGAGTTGGAAGTAAATGAAAATATAATAATTCTCTAATAAATTTATTAAACACCCATACATTAAAATATATAAGTGTATGCTCTCATACAAAGGAGGAGAATAACCTTAATAGAGTAAATAAAAAATCCCTATAATATCTCTAACAATAGTCTATTTACCATATATGTGAGTTAATTATAAAAACTCACTAATATTTATAAACTATATTTAGTGAGCACTAACAACATTTCCCAATAGAAATGAGTTCCATTGAAACCTGATCTAGTGTTCATGTTCTTAGGAGCCTAGGAGTTCTTTATCAATACCTTAAGGTGGGTGGTGGATGGGGATGCCATTAAGGTTGGTATCACATTATAATATGCCCATGATTTATGTAGACTTCCTATAGGAGGGATGTTGGTGATCACATGGATAACAGATGGTCAGGAGGAGAGATGATCATTAGTTTGATGGGAAACTTAATTATATAGGATTTACTTAGGATTGAGGGTGATTCTATTTTATGTATATATATCCTACATTCTATATATCTAGAAGGAAGTGATAGGAATTGTGATAGCATGAGTGTTGTGTCACAAGTTACATGGCAAGGTACTACTATATGTGATAGCCTTGTGCTAATTGATATTAGAGTGGGGGGGCACTCTATGACTTGGGTTTTATCATCTAGGTTTATTTTATGCATGATATGTATGGGATGTTTTCTATAGGATATAAGAGTATAGGGCTAGTGGTATTAATGAGTACCTAGCTATATGAGAGGTTATTGATGTACTGACCAACTGAGTTTCCCTATATGGTCAATGATTGGTTTCTTAGAGTGATGAGATGGAGATAGAATTATGTAGTATAGGTCATGCCCTATGTTCCAACACTACATAAGGTCACATGAGTAGAGATTAATTGATAGCCTTATGCACATATTATGATAGTTTAGCTAAGTTAGAGGATGGTGGCACCAAAGTTAGCATGAGTGTGGATCACAAGCCACTAAACTTGGTGGGTAGAGATACATATTATGGCATGCTTGTTAGGAAATTTCAAACTCCCTTACTCGATGGCTCTTATTATGGTGTCCACATTTTAGGCTAGACATGTAAAAGAGCTGAAAGTGAGAGGAGGAAGAGGACCACTAGTCATGAGATTAGAGATTAGACCATAACATGAGATACTATAGATAGGTTAAGCATGATGGTTAGTAGGTAGAGATGACATGTATGTGTATACAAGACTGCCACATGTACCATAATTGACACCATAATAGGAGTGGTGACCACCTCAGTCACACCACTGATAGAGATGCAAGTGATGAGAGAGAGCATAGAGGGTGGTCATCTAGTATGACCCATCAATTATCCTAGGGTAGAGTTGGTCTATAGAGTCACCACTGAGATAAGGATTGAAATGGGCATGGGTGGTGACCCTGAGGTTTGCATTGATCGGGAGGCATCCCATAGATGAGGTACTTAGAGGATGATTCAATAGAGAGATCATCCTCAGTAGTCAAGTAGATGGGGAGATGGTACTTGGTGATAATATGATAGTTAATAAATGTCAAATTTTTTTTAAGAATTAAAAATAGAATACTAATTATATAATATTTTTTTGATATATTTTAGATAGATACATTTTGAGATATATATGATCTAACATATATTTAGTTTTATTTTTTTAGATCTTATGGATGAGGAGGAGACTAGATGGGGATCTCTTGTGAGGGGATCACTTTATGATATCCTAGATGAGGTGCTAACACCATATGACCTTAACACATTGGATGATCCCATGGTACCATCTACCCTAGCTCAAAAAAGTTGGTTTAGACTAGTAGAGGAGGCCACAAGGTGATTAATGGAGCATGGAGATGGGATACAAGCATTAATAGGGGTGGAGTGAGAGAGTCATAGGCATGGCAAGCCTTGTCTTAGAAGAGAGCCATGTATTTGGTTACCACTATTCAGATAGGTATAAGCCCAAGTGTCCAACCTATAGGTTTAGGTAGTGGGCTTGAGATCTTGGAAATCCCCTTTACAACGTACTATTTAGAGGAGATTGTTTGAGGCATCTATGGGTAGTGTGGTGAGGCCACAATATAGACATGATAGAGCCTAGACTTAGAGCTGGAGTAATGTATTTTTATATTTTGTTTCAAAAACACAATATATATATATATATACACACACACACATATAGATATATACATATATATATATATACACACACATATGTATATATACATATATATATATATATATACATATATATGTATATATATATATATATATATATATGTATATATACATATGTGTATATATATATATGTATATATATATATATATATATTTATACATATATATGTATATATATGTATATATATATATATATATGTATATATATATATATATGTATATATATGTTGATCTTATGTGTCTGTATTATGGTTGTGGTTATGGATGCATGGATATATTTCTTTCTAGCACATGTATTTTCCTTTGGTTGTATATGCTATGAAAAATATGTGTTGTGTTTTCATTTCTAGAATTATGAAGGACACATGCATGGTTTAAAAAGAAATAGGTGAACAGACTTGGTAAAGTATAATTAATCAAAAACAAATGTACTACACACTATTTCATGTAGGGAAATGTGTAATATCAAAATATGACTAAGTATAAGAAACCAAAAGAGTGGTAAACAAGAGGGTAAAAATTTGTTTTTAAACCATGATAAAGAATGACACCAAATTAAAATAATTAAAATCACACTAAATCATGTTGGGAAGTATGAAAATAATGTAATGAAATGGAAAGCACATAAAAAAAATTGTATAAAAATAAATCAATTAATTACATCAATCATACTAAATCATGTTGGGAAGTAAAAAAGAGAAAAAAATTGAAAAAAATGGTCTTAAATTAATCACACTAATTCAAGCTGGGAAGTATGAAAAAATCAAGCAAAATGGTTAGATTCTTACATGCAATTAGAAAATAAGAAGATAAAAGATGAAATATTAATGAATTAAGCATAAAACATACTAAATTAATATGGGAAACATGCCACTGACAGGTAACTCATAATCAATCACATCTTATCTCATATTTGACACATGTAAATTTTTTGTAACTTCGATATATGAAAATTTTGTGAGGAAGGCGAGGTCCTATCCATGGTCTTACACTGCAACTCATAAATGGAATACCAATGAGGTGGAAATAATGTGAAAATCTAGTAAAAAAAGATGTTTGAAATGGTAAGGTGAAAATTTGGTAATTTGTGAGGAAGGCCAGGTCTTATACATGGTCTTATAATGAAAATAACAAATAGAATCCCTAGGGGAGTGATCAGTGAACAAAATAATATTTCTTAGGGGGAAATATTAGGGTTGTAGGGAGTGAAAAAGAGAATGTAAAAATCATACCCTAGGTGTATTATGAGAAGAACTTAGGATACATGAGGTAGACTAAGGACATGAGGAGACACTAAGTGATTAGTGACCATCAATATACAAAGGATATTTGTTCACTTATAGACACAAATATGTGTAGGGAAACAAGTGTGTTACTAAGATCAACTAATGTAGGTAATTTTAAACAATAAAATTAAAATGGGCCTACCTTCCCATGATGAATTTCCATTCCTTAGGACCCATTATAGATTCATCAATATAATACAAAGATTGGGTACTATTATGACTTTGAATTTCACCCTTGTGAAGGAGTTATTCAGGCTCCCCCACTTCTAGTCACAATATGGGAATAACCCCATGTTTTGGGTATCCTATGGCGGGGTTGAACCTTTAGAGAAGGTTGAATTCCTCTTGATGGATCAATTATACTAATGTTGTCATAGGTAAAAGGGTTATAAATAGGAAAATGGATTCTAATAAGGCTAAAATGTGATGCACCAAATAAAAATGGGAAACTCCCATAAGCTTGAACCCACACTATATCAACACAAGACAATGCTAACTCACATAACCTCATAGACTAGCTAATTGCATAAGTATTCCAAGGACTAGGTTCAGGAAGAACAAAAATACAAACCTACAAATATCTTAAACAAACCCTAAAGGAGGTCAAAAAGGAAGGATAATAATGGATATGGAAGAATATCCTTCACAAGACCATCATGCACAACTCATTAAACATTGATCTAAGGTAAGAAACGGGTAAAGAAAGTCTATTATTACATCAAGAGGTAGTTCTTAAAAATTCTTGCTAGGATTTAGCCTTATCAATATGAACATATTTTGTAATATCTCAGAGATTCCCATTCTCTTCAAGATAAAAGAGTCCTTGGGAGAGTCTAGAATATGAGAGAGAGTTTTAAAAATGAGAAAGAATGCGGTGATATAAGAGAAAGGGAGAGAGAAGAGGGATCACATAAACCATAAATGAGTTTTCATATTTTAATGAATTTTCCACCATATTTTGATCCAATTAAGGTTAATACATCACAAACAAAGTAAACTTCATTTGTCCCAATAGTCTTCGAATCCTTTCACTTGTTGAGTAACACACTAGAAGATAGTAATGTGCTTAGGATGATGAGTCATGACCCTGATATGAATAAAAACCCTTAGAGACACTAAAAAAATATTAAATGCTCCAACTTCTTTCTCTAACCACCATATTTCTATCTTGGGACTCTACACCATATTCCACTTGACTTGCTTATGAAGACAAAATACTCATATCTTTGAGCCTAATAGAGCCATGACCATATCTATTTTAAGTGGATATAAGTATCTACTTGTAAAGGATATGACTATTTTGAGAGATAAGACACTCTCCATAATCACATATCTATCACTATCCCAAACTTGAACATAGGTATTACTATAAACTAAAAACCAATCTAATTTATTAGTTTTTATATAGTCACAATATCCATGAAAATCTATCAGATGTTTAGTCTTGCTGCAATAAATATTAATCCATATTTGATCTATATATTAGGCCATAAAAGACCTATTCTCCCTTTATAGATCTTTAATGGTGATGTTTGATCTTGAAATATCTTCTCTAGTTCAATTTTAAATTATATTTTGACCTCTAATTTAAGTCTCATAACTTTGACCTTTAATTTTGACCACCAATTTTGATCTGGGTCTTCAAGATTATGACACCTTTGACCTTCATCATTGGCCATCAATCTATGACATATATTTAAGATTAAGACACTTATAAGTTACATGTTTATCCTTATCATACACTATTAGTTTCATCTACTCTTATGATTATGGCATGTGTCAACCTTGCATTTAATCTAAGCTCATTGACCCTTTGACTCTATACGCACCATTGATCTTGTTGGTCTGATTAAATGAATGTCGTTGATCTCCTTTCGCTCGATCAAATGTATATTATTGATCCATTAAGTCACTATGAGTACAAAAATTATCAACCCCTTACTTGATCTCAAGATCCTCTAACTTTTTGACTTGATGCTTGCCATTAGATCTTAGGTTCATGATTAAATGCACTCCATTAGATCTTTGAGACCCACTAACATTGTCAGGTTTCCACTCACCATTGGATCTTTGATTTGATCGAATGTCAACCATTGATCTTATTCTAGGCACTTTTTGACTTATTAACTGTCCATGTTCTATTGATTTATGATTCAATCAAGTGAGATTAACACTTATTAGATTTGAATTCAACCTTAGGATCATTTGAACCCATATGGTTACTTGTCATAGATTTATCTTGACGCTTCCGTACACATCTCATTCTACTTATTCAAATTTGAATGCTTGTATCTTGAGATAAAAAACTCATCAATAGACCAATTTTGTAGAGAATGATCAAGGCATGAAAAACATCATGTCCATGTGATTATTGACCCTAATTGATTTCCCAAGTACATTTATTAAATGTACAACTAGACTTATATGTCTATTTTTTCATGATGTTTGATGATGGTCTGGTCCATCGTCTTCACTTGCTCAAATCATTTGATCATTTGGTCAATTAAGAACTCTACTTAATTGATCTATCTAGGTAGAAGTGATTTAGAGGTCAATTTAGAAAAGGTCCTAAAGAAAATCATAACTTTAAGCATTTCATAGATCTCATTGAGACCTTTCTAATGGTATGTAGAACATAGAAAATAGAGCTCATATGCTCCTTGTGCAAACAGTCAAAGTTCCAATAAAATTAGTTAAAGTAGGTCAAAGTTCATCAAACTATAGACAATGACCATTATGGAACAATTTTAAATTATTTCCATGGTGAATATATCATCAAGATATTTGTAGTACAATTTACAGTTCATGAAATGGAGACTGTATGTGAAAGATATGGCCGATCAAAGTTATGGTCAAACTTGGTCAATAAGATGACATGGCAAATCTAAACCAATATAAATGTGACACGTGGAATGAAGTGTGATAAAAAATATGTGTGGTTCTTATAATTTGTCTTTGATAGGTGATATAGTCATCTTTGACAATTAGTAAAAAAATTGGGGTTTGAACGGAACATCCAGTTGGACGTCGATAAGTGGTGCAAAGAGTGGTTGACAAGTGGCCTAGTGAGATTGGACCACGTGGTGGGTCCTCAAGCCACCACATGTATTACCACCAATTTAATACCAAGGCCTAATTTCATTTAATTATCCATGTAACTCTATATACCTACCATATTTTATTCCCCATCATCCACATTTTAACCACATGCCAAGACCAAATTTCCAAAAGCCTCCACATGAAACCCATCATTCCTTCCACATGCTACCATGTACGTGCCACACTAGCCACTATATAACTATTAAATTTTCCATGGTGGATAACATGGCCAAATCCATGAATGCAATGTGAAGGATAAGGCTTAAGAAATCCTTAAGATTTATCAACACCCATGAATGTGGGACAAATAGATATGTTTTAAACGCTAAAACTATGCTTGTGGGTTTTGAAACCTATCCTCCCAACCAAAAATGATAAGGCCCAACCAATTGGGTTATGGGTTTTAACACTATATAAAAAATCATGAGATATTGTATTTAATATCAATTAAGAATCAGGCAAATTGCTAGAAGACATAACAAAGAAGTTTGAGAGGCTCGTAGAGGAAGATAGAGGCAAGATCACGATAGAGTCCAAAAAGAGACTAGTAATATTTTTGCTTGAGGAAAAACTTTGTAGTTGTTAATTTTTCATTTATAAACATTTGTAAGTAATTTTTAAACATTTTTCCTCATATATTGATCGATATTAGAACCGGAGATGCCGAACTCCGTTATTAAATTATTGTTGAATGTTGTGAATTATTTTGTTAAATTCATGATTTGTAAGTCAACATTTTAAATTATTTTGTAAAGTTATTGTAAAATCAAAATCAAATTATGTTATCATATTTTTTCTTAATATTTATGGATCAATTTTATATTAGAGTGGTTAGAGTGTTGGGCTAATTTTTGTGTATATATTGCTCTAAAACATCAAGTTTGATATTATAACTAAATTTTCAAGTGAATTTATGATTTGTTGTTTAACAAAAATTAGTTATTTTAGAACAATGGATCCAATGCTAGCTCAAATTTATTTGTGACTGAATTCCATTATCACTGTGATAATTCAATTCCTATAAGCCTAAGATCAAAGTCAGAAAAAGGTAGAGCAACGATAGGAGCAACAAATCAAGGGGATCTAACATAGCATTGATGTACTACAAGTAGAACTAAAATAAGAACATTGACAAAAGAAGAGGATACATGGAGATTCAAATATTTGTAGACATTGTACCTAGTGAAGTCATATTGCTGAGCAATACTAGATCCTACACCCCAGTCAGGCTCCAATACAGTTTATAAGGTAGAATGAGGAGAGAGGTAAGGCACCAACTAACTCTAGTAGTGGTCAATCAATCTAACCAATAATATCTCATAAAGAAACCCTAGAGTCTCTAATGCGATAATTGTTGCCAATGGAAGTGCCAGATATTAAATTATGCTATAAAGAAAATCAAAGTTAAAACTGTACTACTATTACTGAAGGGAAGTTCATGTAGATCTATTTTAACTAGAGCTCTAGAGCTAGTTATATTATCAAGGCTTTATACAATGTCTATAGATAAGGACTCTTCCATTAGCACACACTAAGACATTTGGAAGAGTTGATGGCATAGCATGAGGACATGTAACTCATTATGGAATTCTATATTTTGGCATTAGAGGACTATTATTTGATTAAGTAGCTCTTGACATAGTTTCATGAGAATTTGAGGAGATAACATTGGGTCATTATTATCTCACATCTCAAAATTCCAAAAACACTACATCAAGAGAAGGAATCTAATTGACAACCAATCATACTTATGAGATTCAGTTTGGAACAAGTCAAACTACAAAGGTACATTCTACTTATAGCAATGATTATTCTAATTCATATACTCTTGCTAGTCCTATCAATGAAAATGATGTTGTAAATATGGAAGCAAATAATGCTATGATTATTAATGTATATTTTGATGTAAATTTTGAGGAAGAAATCAATGAAATCAATTCTTATAGCTATATTGACAATGTTAGGGATACTAAATATACTAACCCTAAACATTTATCAAAGGCATTTAAAAAGCACATGAAAGGAATAGGTTCTAAACTATTAGCAAAAATGGAATTCAAAGGAAAAGGCCTTAGCATTAAAGGTCAAGGAATTATCCAACCTATCCAAGTGGTAAAGAGACCACTCCATGTAGGATTAGGATATGGAGGCAAAGGAAAAACATCCCAAGAAGCTGAACTAGAAAATTACTCAAGCAACAAGTTAAAACACCCTGAAGAGTAAAAGGAAGCATTATTAGAAGATGAAGTAGTTAAATATGATGATACATCTTCAGATTACTTATCGAGGTATGAAAATAATAAATACTCAAATGTACTTTATAATTACACCTAAAAAATCCCTAGAAAGATGTTTAAGAAAAATGTCAAGAAGAATGACAAAAAAAAATTACCTAAGAAAGAAATGAAGTTAGGATTTCTACTTCAATGCTAAGGGGAAAATTCTAAAAGAATAAAAGCAAAGTCATTGAAAATCTTAGGAAAAGGTGGTAACTATATCTTGAGTCAAGTAAAAGACAAAGCCTTTTTAGATAGAGTCTCATCAATCAAAACATGAGACAACATCAACAAGGGAGATGATAGTCAATGAGAATTTGAAAGTTCAAAATTTATCACCTTGGAAAGGTAAGCAACACTTCTTCAAAAGAATAATTATTAAGCATTCTAAAGTAGATGATATTTTTAATAAAAATTATCAAAATAATTTGATCTTAGAAGATGTTGTAGAAACCTTAGGTTTAGAAACTAAGCCACATTTCCAACCCTATTCTCTAGATAAGATAAATGATGGTAATGATGTACATGTAAGTAAAAATTGTAAATTAGGGTTTACAACTACCACCAAAATTTTATATGAAGTTGAATTAGATGTGGTTCCACTTCCGTTTAGTGGCATTATCTTAGGTAAACCATACTTGTCTCTGAAAAAAGCAACTTACTCTAAAAAGGAAAATCAATATAGCATTGTAAAAGATGGGATAAAATATCTTGTGTGAGCACATTGGTAGTAATAATTACAGGTAAATGGTGCCTTCAGTGTCATTTTACTCATCTATGTTATAGATAGGAACACTGTAGGGTAATAGAAAGAAGTCATAAAAAAGCATTAGGTCCAGCTTGGAAAATAGGTTGTATATTTTAATATTTGTAGAGTATGCAAGTAAGTATACATATTTGAAAGACCTAAATATAGGAATTTTTTATAAGACCCAAGTATGGGAAACATTTGTAATTATTATATTGTTTGTAAAGACCCAAGAATGGTAATGTTTGTAAAATGTGTTGTTAGGTAAAAACCCTAAAAATACAATTGTAAAATGGTGATTATTATAACACTAGATGTCCTACAATATTTTAATAGTTCTAGATTTAAATAATCATCAGAATACCTCCAAAACTATCTGATATTTAGGAAATCATTCAAGCTAGAGCTGAGAGCTAGAGCCATGCAAAGATGCTCACATGGAGTACTAGGTTTATTACTAGCTTTTTGAGGATAAAAAGCCTTCTTAGTGGGGAGGATTGATCCAGAGGTCAATGTAAAAAAGGCCATAAAGTATATCTAAACCTAAACCATTACATATATCCCATTAAGACCTTTTTAATGGTATGTAGAATGCAAAAAATGGAGCTTGTATGCTCTTTGTTTAGCTAGTCAAAGTTTCAATCAAACTAGTCAAAATAGGTCAAAGTTGGTCAAACTATAGAAAATTACCATTATGGATCAATTAAAAATTAGTTCCATGGTGAAGATATCATCGAGAAATTTCCATCATAATTTATGGTTCATGAAATGGAGATCGTATGCGAAAGATATGGCCAATCAAAGTTATGGTCAAACTTGGTCAACAAGATGATGTGGCAAATCTAGACTAGTAAAAACATGACACATGGCATGAAGTGTGATAAAAAAAATGTGTGGTTTTTATCATTTGTCTTTTATAGGTGATATAATAATCTTTGAAAATTGATAAAAGATTTTGGGTTTGAATGGAACATCCAATTGGATGTCGACTAGTAGCGTAACGAGTAGTCGACAAGTGGCCTAGAAAGATTGGACCACATGGTGGGTCCTCAAGACACCACATGGCTTTCCACCAATTTACTACCAAGGTCAAATTTGATTTAATTATACATATAACTCTATATAAATTCCACATTTTATTCCCCATAATACAAATTTTACCCACATGCCAAGACCAAATTTACATAAGCCTCGACGTGAAACCCAACATTCCTTCCACATGGTACCACATACATGCCACACTAGCCACTATATAACTATTGAATTTTCCATGGTGGAGAATGAATCCAAATCCATGAATTCAATTTGAAATATAAGTATTAATAAATCCTTAAGAGTTATCAACACCCATGAATGTGGGACAAATAGATATGTTTTAAATGCTAAAACTATGCCTACAGGTTTCAAACCCTATCCTCCCAGCCAAAACTGATAAGGCCCAACCGAGTGGGATATAGGTTTTTAACACTATATAAATCATGATATATTTTATTTTAATATCAAAAAATAATCAATAAAATTTATATAAGATATAACAAAGAAGTTTGAGAGGCTCGTAGAGGAAGATAGAGGCAAGATTGTGATAAAGTCCGAAAAGAGACTAGTAGTATTTTTGCCTGAAGAATAACTTTGTAGTTGTTCATTTTTCATTTTATAAATGTTTATAAGTACTTTATAATTTTTTTTATTAATATTTCAATTTATATTGAACTGAAATATGTAGGGCTTCATGCCGAACTCTATTATCAAATTATTGTTGAATGTTGTGAATTATTTTGTTAAATTCATGATTTGTAAGTCTAATTTTTAAATTATTCCATAAAGTTATTGTAAAAACAAAATAAAATTATGTTATCATTTTTTTTCTTAAATTTTATAGATCAATAAACTTTGTATGTAGGCCAAATTTGGCTAGCATCTTTGGTGACTCATAGGGAAACATGCTTGCTATGCTTGAGAACCCAAACTAGTTACCTTATTTGATCTATTGGGCATGGAGTCATAAGCTAATATAAATTGAGTAAGGTTATCCATTTATTTAAAACCCTTTCTTGAAGCAACAAGGATAAAAAAATAAAACTAAAAAATGTGCCCAAGGCACTTTTTGAATGGAACACAAAACATAAAGGAAATGTGCACAAGGAACTTAGAGGAAGGCATAAAATCTACCTACCCTAAACTAACCAATCAAAATGGAACCTATACAAAACCATTAATAGTTATAAAAAATAGCTACCCTTTCTCACTAATCTAATATGAATTACATGCTTGAGGTAGCCAACCAAGGATGGAGAAGGAGTGGATATTTAACATATTGGTGATATACTTCTCTAAGAATAAGAACAAAATAAAACTCACCTACCCAATATGATTGATTGGACATACAAGCATCTTAGAGTGGATAGACAAGCTGATATAGCTCTTTTTGATACTCAACTTTGTGCTCTAAATTAATCACAAGTGATGGCTCCTCCTTGTCATCTTTCAACCAAGATAGGTACTTGATAGGACATCCTCTTATCAATAGAAACATTGAGAAATAATATTTTACCTCACTCCTACACTTTGTTGCTCCATCATTATGATCCTTATGCATAATTAGATAATAATCTCCTTAGAGAGGAACATATCCTGATCCTAAGATCTCAAACAAGTCTTCCAACTCCCTTTCACTTGATAATGTATACAATTTGATATTGGGTTGATTAAAGATCTTCTCTTTGAATGACATGCTCATATTGAAATATTTATTCACCCTCAAGGTCTTCCTCTATCACACAAAGTGGTAGTTCATCAAACTACATTACCTAAGCACTTGAGATGTCTTCTTCATCAACCTCACTCAAGATTTCATCTTGTTCTTCAATGACAAATTCTAGTTGATTTGACCATCTAAGGTCTAAAATATCACTCCTATGTTGCTCAAGATCTGATTTTATTTCTTCTTACTCTAGCATATCAGAGCTATCCTAAATTGACACCTCATCTTGAAGTGGAACAACCTCAAGCACCTAGTTCTAATTGTCTTCTTCATATATGTAGAATGGACCTTTAGTATTCCATTTAAGGTCTATTCTATTTTCAACTTGAGGAGTGCCCTAATCAAGACCCAATTCATTAGTGTCAAAGCCATAGCAAGAATTTTGGTTCAAACCTAATTCTTCCCCTTTTGAATGAAGTGGGCTACCTATCATGATATCCTCATCATCTACACTTAAATTATCCTCTTTAGATTCACCTATGACTACAAGCTCCTCCTCTATCCTTTGTAAAACATGTTTTTTCTTTAAGAGGGAAATGGTGGTAGGGTGAATAAGTTCACCTTACTTGCAACTTAGGAGAGTTTCCTTCCATATAGGAAATTTTAATGGCTTATTTGGTAGCTCTTGAACTAGTGCTTGGGACCTCCACAATTAACACCTCTTCCTTCTTATTTATGCCCTTCTGAACTAATTTCCATGATGAAAATGAGTATGGAATAGATAATTTTTCTTCCTTTTGAATGGTTATAGGAGAGGGTGGCCTCACAAGTAAGGGCATTACATAGTAAGGGTCAAATGTGTTCGAGAAGATCCATGATGGAATGGCTTCATGCTCTTGAGTGGGAATGGGCATAGGGGTAGGAGAGGGAAAAATGATTGACTCAGGTTTGACATACTCTTGCTCCCACTTCTCAAACACCTTTTCAATGGATAATACCCACCTTTCCAATTATTTCTTCTCAACCTATGGATAGTCATCTTCCTTAATTAGTGCTCACACATTCTAATTTTTTTTTCAAGAAGATTCCTATCCCCTCCATTACATGAATTTGGAATTATTATCCAAGATTGACCCCCTCATTGATTTTCATGATTATTCTCCCTTGGTCCAATCGTGCCTCTCTAACTTTTGATAAATATGGACTTTGACAAGGTTGACTAGGGTGATGATTAAGAACTCTTGAAGGATGATATTGAGGCTCTTAGAGGGGAGAGGAAACATAAGACTAATCCAAATGAGCCCGTTGATCTTCATAAGGTATCAACACACTATCTGCATTCTAGGTCATGCTTCTCATCATTACTATGTCCTCATTCTTACAAGATGACCATTTCTCACCCTCAAAAAATTCCCATATATTCTTGACCAATTGAAGAACACTCTATGCCTCTTGTAGAACATGGATAGGGATGATAGAAGAAAAATCCAAACCCATACTAATCTCCCTTATCAAAATAATATAAACTGATAAAGCTTTCTTGAATCCTGACAAGGGGAATTAGAAGATTGATTTGAATAAAAAGGAGGCTAACCTTGGTCATATACAAGGGTGGGAGGATTCAAAGGTCCATGATAAGGTTGATAGATTGTTTGAGGGCCATTTAGGGTGAAACCATAAACATTACTAATATAATATGAAGGATGTTGAGGCATATAATAAGCATACTAATAAAAAAAGTGATGATACATACCGAATAATTATGGCTAGGCATCTATGATACTTAAACCAACTAATGAATACTCAAAATCACCGTTGATGTTTACACACATGCCTCCAAAGGTTGATTGGATGAAGAGAACACTAAAACTCTTCACTAGTGAACAACATAGTAAGTCCTACCGAGCATGCCAAAAAACTAATTTGATTTAGAATTGCACCCTTTTAGAGGAGCTATCTAGTCTCCCCCACTCCCAGTCATAATAGTGGAACAACCCCAAGCTGTGGGTATCTTATGGTAGGGTTGAACCTCCAAAGAAGGCCAAATTCCTCTTGATGGATCACCTATACTAATGTTGTCATAGGGAAAATGGTTAGAAAGGGGAAAAGGGCTCCTAATAAGGTTAAAAGGTGATGCACAAAATAAAAATGGGAAAATCCCATAAGCTTTAACCCATACTAGATCATCACAATACAATGCTAGCTCACATAACTTCACAGACTAGCTGATTGCATAAGTATTTCATGGACTAGATTCAGGTAGAACATAAATACAAACTTGAAAAAAGATTGAACACACCCTAAAGGAGGTTATAAGGGAAGCAAGATAATGGATATGGAAGAATCTCCTTCACAAGGTCATCATTTACAACTCATTAAACACTAATCCAAGGTAAGAGATAAGTAAATAAAGTCTAATATTACATCAATAAGTAGTTATTACAAATTATTGATAGGGTTTAGCCTTATAAAGATGATCATATTTTTCAATATCTTAGAAAGTCCCTTGCTTTTCAAGAATAAATATTCCTTGTGAGAGTCTAGAATCTGAGATAGAGTTTTACACATGAGAAATAATGGGGTGATATAAGAGAAAGGGATAGAAGAGGGAGCACACCAACCATAAATGAGCTATCACCTTTCAATGAATGATCCATGATATTTCAATCCAATCAAGGTTAATATATCACATACAAAGTAACCTTCATTTGTCCCAATAGTCTCTAAATCCTTTCATTTATCTAACAACACACTAAAAGGAAATAATGTGCTTAGGATAATGATTCATGACCCTACTATGAATTAAAACCCTTAGAGACCCTAAAAATCTATTAAATACTACAAATTCTTTTTCCAACCACCTTATTTCCATCTTGGGACTCTACACCATATGATTGATTGGACATACAAGCATCTTAGAGTGGATAGACAAGCTGATATAGCTCTTTTTGATACTCAACTTTGTGCTCTAAATTAATCACAAGTGATGGCTCCTCCTTGTCATCTTTCAACCAAGATAGGTACTTGATAGGACATCCTCTTATCAATAGAAACATTGAGAAATAATATTTTACCTCACTCCTACACTTTGTTGCTCCATCATTATGATCCTTATGCATAATTAGATAATAATCTCCTTAGAGAGGAACATATCCTGATCCTAAGATCTCAAACAAGTCTTCCAACTCCCTTTCACTTGATAATGTATACAATTTGATATTGGATTGATTAAAGATCTTCTCTTTGAATGACATGCTCATATTGAAATATTTATTCACCCTCAAGGTCTTCCTCTATCACACAAAGTGGTAGTTCATCAAACTACATTACCTAAGCACTTGAGATGTCTTCTTCATCAACCTCACTCAAGATTTCATCTTGTTCTTCAATGACAAATTCTAGTTGATTTGACCATCTAAGGTCTAAAATATCACTCCTATGTTGCTCAAGATCTGATTTTATTTCTTCTTACTCTAACATATCAGAGCTATCCTAAATTGACACCTCATCTTGAAGTGGAACAACCTCAAGCACCTAGTTCTGATTGTCTTCTTCATATATGTAGAATGGACCTTTAGTATTCCATTTAAGGTCTATTCTATTTTCAACTTGAGGAGTGCCCTAATCAAGACCCAATTCATTAGTGTCAAAGCCATAGCAAGAATTTTGGTTCAAACCTAATTCTTCCCCTTTTGAATGAAGTGGGCTACCTATCATGATATCCTCATCATCTACACTTAAATTATCCTCTTTAGATTCACCTATGACTACAAGCTCCTCCTCTATCCTTTGTAAAACATGTTTTTTCTTTAAGAGGGAAATGGTGGTAGGGTGAATAAGTTCACCTTACTTGCAACTTAGGAGAGTTTCCTTCCATATAGGAAATTTTAATGGCTTATTTGGTAGCTCTTGAACTAGTGCTTGGGACCTCCACAATTAACACCTCTTCCTTCTTATTTATGCCCTTCTGAACTAATTTCCATGATGAAAATGAGTATGGAATAGATAATTTTTCTTCCTTTTGAATGGTTATAGGAGAGGGTGGCCTCACAAGTAAGGGCATTACATAGTAAGGGTCAAATGTGTTCGAGAAGATCCATGATGGAATGGCTTCATGCTCTTGAGTGGGAATGGGCATAGGGGTAGGAGAGGGAAAAATGATTGACTCAGGTTTGACATACTCTTGCTCCCACTTCTCAAACACCTTTTCAATGGATAATACCCACCTTTCCAATTATTTCTTCTCAACCTATGGATAGTCATCTTCCTTAATTAGTGCTCACACATTCTAATTTTTTTTTCAAGAAGATTCCTATCCCCTCCATTACATGAATTTGGAATTATTATCCAAGATTGACCCCCTCATTGATTTTCATGATTATTCTCCCTTGGTCCAATCGTGCCTCTCTAACTTTTGATAAATATGGACTTTGACAAGGTTGACTAGGGTAATGATTAAGAACTCTTGAAGGATGATATTGAGGCTCTTAGAGGGGAGAGGAAACATAAGACTAATCCAAATGAGCCCGTTGATCTTCATAAGGTATCAACACACTATCTGCATTCTAGGTCATGCTTCTCATCATTACTATGTCCTCATTCTTACAAGATGACCATTTCTCACCCTCAAAAACTTCCCATATATTCTTGACCAATTGAAGAACACTCTATGCCTCTTGTAGAACATGGATAGGGATGATAGAAGAAAAATCCAAACCCATACTAATCTCCCTTATCAAAATAATATAAACTGATAAAGCTTTCTTGAATCCTGACAAGGGGAATTAGAAGATTGATTTGAATAAAAAGGAGGCTAACCTTGGTCATATACAAGGGTGGGAGGATTCAAAGGTCCATGATAAGGTTGATAGATTGTTTGAGGGCCATTTAGGGTGAAACCATAAACATTACTAATATAATATGAAGGATGTTGAGGCATATAATAAGCATACTAATAAAAAAAGTGATGATACATACCGAATAATTATGGCTAGGCATCTATGATACTTAAACCAACTAATGAATACTCAAAATCACCGTTGATGTTTACACACATGCCTCCAAAGGTTGATTGGATGAAGAGAACACTAAAACTCTTCACTAGTGAACAACATAGTAAGTCCTACCGAGCATGCCAAAAAACTAATTTGATTTAGAATTGCACCCTTTTAGAGGAGCTATCTAGTCTCCCCCACTCCCAGTTATAATAGGGGAACAACCCCAAGCTGTGGGTATCTTATGGTAGGGTTGAACCTCCAAAGAAGGCCAAATTCCTCTTGATGGATCACCTATACTAATGTTGTCATAGGGAAAATGGTTAGAAAGGGGAAAAGGGCTCCTAATAAGGTTAAAAGGTGATGCACAAAATAAAAATGGGAAAATCCCATAAGATTTAACCCATACTAGATCATCACAATACAATGCTAGCTCACATAACTTCATAGACTAGCTGATTGCATAAGTATTTCATGGACTAGATTCAGGTAGAACATAAATACAAACTTGAAAAAAGATTGAACACACCCTAAAGGAGGTTATAAGGGAAGCATGATAATGGATATGGAAGAATCTCCTTCACAAGGTCATCATTTACAGCTCATTAAACACTAATCCAAGGTAAGAGATAGGTAAATAAAGTCTAATATTACATCAATAAGTAGTTATTACAAATTATTGATAGGGTTTAGCCTTATAAAGATGATCATATTTTTCAATATCTTAGAAAGTCCCTTGCTTTTCAAGAATAAATATTCCTTGTGAGAGTCTAGAATCTGAGATAGAGTTTTACACATGAGAAATAATGGGGTGATATAAGAGAAAGGGATAGAAGAGGGAGCACACCAACCATAAATGAGCTATCACCTTTCAATGAATGATCCATGATATTTCAATCCAATCAAGGTTAATATATCACATACAAAGTAACCTTCATTTGTTCCAATAGTCTCTAAATCCTTTCATTTATCTAACAACACACTAAAAGGAAATAATGTGCTTAGGATAATGATTCATGACCCTACTATGAATTAAAACCCTTAGAGACCCTAAAAATCTATTAAATACTACAAATTCTTTTTCCAACCACCTTATTTCCATCTTGGGACTCTACACCATCTTCCACTTAACTTGCTTATTATGGGACAACATCTTCATATCTTTGGACTTAATAGAGCCATGACCATATCTATTTTAAGTGGCTACAAGTACCTGCTTGTTGAGGATACGACTATTTTGAAAGATAAGACAATCTCCATAATCACATATTTGCCCCTATCCCAAACCTAAACATAGGTCTTACTATAGATTGAAAACCAATCCAATTTATGGGTTTTCATATAGTCACAATATCCATGAAAATCCACTAGATGTCTAGTCTTACTTCAACAACTACTGGTCCATTTTTTATCTCTATATTAGGGCCTAAAAGACCTATTCTACATCTACTAAGATTTAATGGTGATGTTTGATCCTAAATATCTATTCAGGTTCAACTTTAATTATAATTCAACCTCGAATCAAAGTATCATAACTTTGACCTTTAATTTTGATTGTTGATCTTGATTTGGGTCTTTGATATTACGATACCGTTGACCTTCATCATTAGCTATTAATCTATGATCTATATTTGAGATTAAGACACTTGGAAATTACATGTTTATCCTCAAGATACACTATTAGTTTCATATGCTCCTGCACTTATACCACATGCTAACCTTGTGTTTGACCTAAGCTCATTCACCCCCTTTAACTCTATACACACCATCAATCTCTTTGGTTTGATTGAACACATGTCATCAATCTCCTTCCAATTGACAGAACATGTATCATTGATATACTAAGTCACTATGATCATGACACTTGTCATCCCTTTACTTGATCTCAAGATTCTCTAAATTTTTGACTTAATGCTCACCATTAGATCTTAAGTGTAAGATCAAATGCACTCCATTAGATCTTTAGGACCCAATAACACCATCAAGTTACCATTCACCATTAGATATTTGATATGATCAAACACTGACCATTAATATTATTTTAAGGACTTTTTGACTTATTGACTACCCACATGTCATTGATCTATGATCTGATCAAGCAATATTTTGACACTTGTTAGATCTTCATTTAAACTTAGGATCATTTTAACCCAAATAGTTACTTGCCATATCTTTATCTTGACATCTCTACACACATCTCATTCTACTTTTTCAACTTTGAATGCTTGTATCTTGAGATAGGAAACTCATCAAGATACCAATTTTTCAAAGAATGTTCAAGGCATGAAAAAAATTATGTCCACGTGATCTTTGACCCTGATTGATTTCCCAAGTCTATTTATTAAACATGTAACTAGACTGATCTATCCATTTTTACATGATGTTTGATGATGGTCTAGTTCATATTCTTCACTTGCTCAAGTCATTTGATAATTTGGTTAATCAAGAACTCTAATCAACTAATAAATCTAGGTAGAAGCTTTGTATGTGGGCCAAATTTGTCCAATAGGTACTTGCATGAAAAAGTAGGTATCATTAAAATATGTTTTTATTTTCCATTTCTAATCTACTGGCCTATTGTACCCCAATGGACGATGGCTCTATGGTGAGGCCAAATGTGGAGTTTGATCTTCAATTAGAAAGAGAAGATGTGTTTAGAATCATGTCTTTTAATGTGATTTGAATTTTGATAATTTTGAATATTGCTTTTTAGATCATTACATTTTGTTAAATGCTTTGGATTTTGACTATTTTTATGGCTTTTAATATTCCTCCTCCATATAGATTTATAATTACCAATCATTAGAGATAGAGTGATACACACAAATGATCTTTAGGTTTGGGATAAAGAAAGCTATGTAACCAAGTATATGACTGACTATGGCACTTAGGCTGAATTATAAACCAACATGTTATCTCAAGTTTTAACCATATATATGCCTAGTTTGTAAAATGGAATAAAGGGGATGAAAAGGGGATCTAGAGTGGATCGATAAAAGGAGGTTATAATGAGATGAATTATTTACCAAATGATCACATGGTAAAGAAGGAATGACTAAATGGAATAAGGTTTGTATTACCAAGTCACACTAATAATTATCTATGTGTATAGATATAAGATAATAAATAGTCATGAAAAAGGACAAGGTAATCATAAGAAAATGAAATCAAGAAGAAACTAGAATGTAATGATAAAAATAAATTCATAAGAGAACATAATGAAATCATAAGATATATAAAGTGTGAAACCAATGTCACCATGTAAGATAGATAAGAATTTGACATAATGTCAAATGATGTAAAATAGATAAATGTAAAGTTGGAGTACACATCCAATCCAAATGAATACATAAGAACACCTTGTATGTGTTCATAAGTATTGATATATTTGGCCACACACATTATCCATAACATTGAATAAGTCTCTATGAAGTTGAATGTGAATTGTAACTAATGTTTCATTGATCTTTAATGAAAGTTGAGAAAATACTTCACATAAAATATCCTTTATATAAAATGTAGGAATGCTTAAAGGATCATACTAAGGAGGACTATCATGTAGGGGATTATTAGGAGAATGTATGAGAGTGGTTTTTATAGGTTATAAAGGGGTCACTATTGGGGAATATTTCATGGGTGAGGGAATAATGGGTGGAAGAATATTAGGTGGAGAAGGGACCACATGAGGATTTGGATCCATGGGGGAAAAATGGGAGCCTTCTTGCAAGAATGACCTATGGGGAAAATGGTAAAGGGTAAAAGAATGGTTAGGAAGTGATCCTTAAGATGGTATTGAAATATGCAGTAATGATTAGTGTGTTGTGTACCACATTGGTTACAGAGATAATATAACTCTCCATACTTAGGAAGATACTCAAGTAATACTTTTGAGGGAGGTATAGCTTTGGCTAAGGGCTGAGGCCTGGTGGGATGCAATGTGTTGATATATTATCATAGCTTATGATAATGCATGGATTAATGGTTATCTGTGTTATGGAAGAAACATATACACCTATGAGTAGTATTAATAGGTGTACTCATAGGAGGAGGTGTAATAGTAGATAAGGGAGCTTGGTATAGGGAATAATCTCTAGTCCAGTGACTCATTAATTTATGAATGTCATAATAAGGCTGATTGGCCCATTTGGTGGGAAAAAGAGATAGCCATGGTAAAGGGAGAAAACCATTACCAAGATAAGGTAGGTTTAGTGGAGAGATTGGTTAAGGCTCAATTGAAGGATAAATTGATTGGAAATAGGAAGAGACTCACATATAGAGGGAGTGGAAATGGGACCCAAACTAATATTTACTCAGGGAGGGGCAAGGTCCATAGAAGGTTGAAGGACAATCACACACATCTCAGGGATAAGTAGGCTATAGGGGTCATGGTATCTAGCAAATAAATATGAACTAGTCATAACATATCTATAAGCATTTTTTTATGAGGTTCTTTAGAAATTGGAGGTGTCTGCACCATATCTACCCTATGATAAAGAGGAAAATTACTAAAATTTAGAAAAATATAGGATGGAATATGAGAAGATACACTAAAAGACTAAATCAAAGAGGAATTATAACAAATAATCTTAACATCTCAAGCCTAAACTAGGCCTCCAAAGAATTGATCATCTAAGGTATAACCATCATCATAGTTAGGCTTATGAAGATTAATGACACATGTAGGGATGACCTTGTCATCTAATGTGGTATGATAAATGAAATGGTGAGTCTTAGTTAAGACAAAAGCTATGTCATCAAAAGGTGGTTGATGAGAAATAGGTTGAAAAGAAGTGGGAAGTTAAGAGATGAGATGAGGTGAGAGATCAAAAGTTTTAATCCTGAGATTGATCTCATCAGGCTCATTGTCATTGAAATATAAGAGGTTAGGGGGTATATTCTTGATGAGTTTGAGATGATTATTTTAACTTTACGTGGAATTAATAGGAAAGTTAAATCATTGGGATTCACAAAATAGAACACTTGGAAATGGTTCAAGGGTAGGAATCTTGAATATACCATGATCTTGTAATTATTCAAAATTCTAAGGATTAGTGTCACTTTAGATCCTATAGATGGATCCATTATGAGGAAATTTGACACATTAGTAAGGGGAAGAGGCAATGTATCTCATGTGATGAGTCCATGGCCTACCAATAAAAATGTTAGAAGATATAAAAAAGTTGATTATCATCACCTTCACAAAAATGATGATAGGTGGGATGGTAATGGGGATTCACACACAACCTAAAGGAGGAATTTTACTTTGGTCATAGCCTTAGAATGCACTTCATGTGAATTTAGGATTTCCTTCAGAATATCTAAGGGTTTTGATAAAATTGAGAGAGGAAACACAATTTCTAGAACCCTCATCAATCAAAGCATGCTTGACTTAGATATTGTCAATTTGAACACTGATAAATAGAGGATGATCATCAATACAAAGAATAATCTCATTGAGAATCATAGAAGCAATGGGGAATTTGAGGGAAAGATAAAGGTCTATTATTTCATCAACATGTATTGTTATCTCTTCAAACTATCTTAAAATGATATCTTTTGATCCAAATAAGGTGGCTTCACTCCTACTAGGGGAGGTTGGATGATGTTCATTTCAAAAAAAAGCTACATAAGATAGTTATAATGACACAAATAGGTTCTCATAAGTTTAATAAATGGGATTTGGAATGGGAGATTAGTGAGTTTCATTATAAGATCCCACTCATCATAACCCATAATAATATTGTTGGAAAGAGATGCATAGTGTTGAAGGAGGTCCTTGAAAGGAGGAGCCAAAGTGCATGAAAATTTACGTTGATAAGAGGCCAAAGGATAATTAGAGGATAAGTTTGTAAAGTATGTTGAGAAGATGGAGTAGTTGATGCAAGTATGGTTTGAGAATTGTTAGAAGTGTTGATAGAAGTTTAAGTATTATTGGTGATAGGTAAAGAAAATGGAGGGATGGTAGTAATAGTATGGGAAGTGTTATCCAAGGGAGGTGTTGGAATAGGTTCATAAAAATATATAATGTCATCTTTCCCCAACTCATTTAAGTCATTTGGATAATTTTTTTGGATAACGCAAAATGTGCAAGATAATATAGGTGTGTATATGGGTTGAGGATCAAAGAAAATAACCACCCATCACATATTAGTCATATTAACCACATTCTCTTCAGGAGTTGGTTCAAGATGTGTAGGTGGGTAAAAGGGATAGGCTTGTCTTAGTTGTCTTGGTGATTTTGAAGAAGATCTTTATAGATGGCCAAATAAGCATTATCTTGATTTAAAGCTTGAGATTTAGTGTTTTTTATGGGATTTAAAAGAAATGTCATAGGCTTATTGGCATTGATGAATGAAAAAATCACGGTCAAAATTGGGACCAATAAATAAATCCATAGCCAAATTATGAAGCTACCTATAGGTCTCATGAGAATGGTCCCAACTAGCATGAAACCAACAAAATTTACTAAGATCATACTAAGATTTCATAGGATGAGTGGGATCAATTTATAGTGGGAGAGGCCTTCGTAGATGTTTTTAAATTCTACTAGGGATAAAGGTTTATGAAAATTGATGTTTTTAGTTGAAGATAAATGAGGATTTGTGATGTGGTTAGGTGGGGAAGCTTGTTTTGAAGTTTGGTTAGGAACAATATCTTAAATAGTGTGAATGGTATCATAAGAATCAGTGACACCATCACTGGTAGTGTGATGATTATTATTTTTGAGTAACATGAAAGTACCCATAAAAGGTTGAGATGGCTCAAATTTATGCATAAAAAATATTGATGCTTATCTTGGTCAATATCCACCTCCAAAGTACATGGAGAGAGAGAGTTCAGATGTGATATTGTAACTTGGTAAAAAGAGTATTGGTAAAGAGATGGAAAATATTATCATCTACCATATTATGTTAACATTTGTTAGACAATGTCTTCCATTATTTAACAAAATCTTATGAAATTTTAGTTTCAAGTTTATTACAATTTATAAAATGGGCCAGTGTATTCTCAGGGAGATCACTAGTTTTGAACTCTTAAACTAGAGCATTGACTAAATCTTCCAAACTAGTAATAGAATGAGATTTAAATTGGTTGTACCAATCTAAAGCATCACCCATGAGAGTTTTGGATAATAGCTTGTTAGAGTCAAAGGTATTTAATTTGACATAGTATTTATATAGATTTTGAAATGTTTTTAAATGAAGAGTAGGATCAGTTGACCCATTATAGGAAATGGTAGGGGTGATACCTCCTCTATCAATATCAGAAATTTGAGATGTAAGAGGATCATTTTGAGGATGATTGATTTTTTTATTGACAAGAGGAGGTTGAGGGATAATACTACCAAGGGAATTTTAAAGAGGAGGTGTGGGAACATTTTGATTATGCATATTGCATGGCATCTGTTGGGGGTGGGTTTGAAGATGGAGAAGGTGATTTTGCATTTTCATCATTTGATTCGCATTTTTCACTTGAAACTCATTAATTTTATTAAGAGTTTGTAATAGGAGTTTATGGGTTTTATTTTCATTAGTAGCATTATTGGAAGCATTAGAATTGGAAGTAGTTGCTTGGGTACCACTATGGGTGTTATAGGATCTTGGGAAAAACTATTAGTAAGGGAGGCACTAGTGGCATAATTTACTTATGTGGAAAAAGATGGACTAGTAGAGGGATGATTAAAAATAAAAATATAAACATGATTATCATTGGTATAAAATGATGCACTAGTGGAAGAATTGAGAAGGGTGGGTCAAAAAATAGGCCCACTAGATGTAGAACTTAGCATGTTAGTAGAGACACTAGGCATGGAGGTAGAGGAAGTCACAGAATAAAAAGTCATGGTATGAGAAGGGGTCAAAATATAGGGAAGAGGTTGGGAAAAAAATAATATAGTATCCCCAAATATATGTGACAACATGGGAGGTGTATGAGGTTCCTCAACTTGACCACTTATCATGAGATGGTAAATAATAGAAGGATCCTTTCCTCAATGTTGAGGAAAATCATTGATGAAGAAGATATTTTATGGTGTATACTATAATTCATGTTTATATTTAAGTGAGAAGAGAGGATTATGAAGCAAATAAGAATGAGGAGGGGTCCCATAGTTTTCAATTTGAGTGGCTATATGAACATTACTTTCATCTAGAATAGGAACCATATGTTGTTTATGAGAAAACCTATTAGGGTTAGTAAGACTCATCATATCTATTGAATTTAACTAAGTGTTGTCTTAAAAAATGAAGTTCATGATGGAGGGATATGAGGTAAGGCAAAGGTGATGCTTAAGAAAGGAAATATGAAGGGACTGATAAGAGTAAATAGTTGACTGAGTCAACCTAGTACTAGAAATAGGGTCTAAAAACTAAGTGAATAAGGATACAGAGTCGATAGTGTTGACCTAGTACTATAAATTAGGATAGAGAATAGCCTAATAAGGATAAAGATTCGATAGGGTTGACCTAATATTGTAACCTAAGAGGTAGAAATGAATATTGGGTTGACCAAGTTGACTCAATATTATAAGTAGGGAAATAAACAATTTGTAAGAGACTATGTTGAATAGAACAATAATGTAATGAAAATAGGGAAAATTTTTGCAATATAATTTTAAAGAAATAAATATAAGTAAACACATAATAAATTGGGTCAATGAAGATGATCCAATTGAGGCACATAACACAAAACCTTTCAACAACACTAGCCAATGCAATTTTTTTAAATACAACATATAATGAGCAAAGAGAAAGTAGTCAACTAAAAATTAAATGTTAAATAAGTGGTCATCCTAAATGTTATTATATTATAAAATGTCATTTTAAGTGTGATAGGGAAGTTGGTTGAAAATAAGGAACTAGAAACTAATCTATGATTGGTTTTAGGATGTTTAGGCTGAAAAGGATCTATGTTGGCAATGATATTGGCTTGGCATTGGGGCCTACCCCCTCACTTCACAATCTTGTAGTGATAAGGGTGTTAGGTTCTTTACCAATATGAAATTCAAGTAGGTAGGCCTTAGATAGACAAATTTTTAAATGCATTTTGAATTTATGTGATTTGGTAGTGTGTGAAAAAAAGAGAAAAATAATGAAAGTATATGGTATATTGAAAAACCACCTAATTAGAATATGTGATATATTCTAAGTAGGCAAGTAACTGAAAGTGAAAGTGTGAAGTAATTACTAGCATATAATTATTATTTCCCAATTTGAAACATAGTATAGAGTTAGTTTAGATGACGGTATATGAATACATTACATAACAAAGTCGAAAATGTTGTTATTATACTAAAAAAAAGGGCCTTTAAGAACTATGTCAACCAAGTCAACCTAGTCTTTCAAAAAGCAGACAAAATATATAATTAGGTCGACCAAGTTAACCTATTTTATTGTATTATGTTAGTTTGAAAGACTACAAACTTTGCAAAACAAAGCTGTAAGGAAGAATTGAATTGACAAAGAGTGAGATATAAAGGAACCTTGGTGAGTTATAAGATGCTAAAGATTTTGAAATTTATGTTGAATTGTCTTGAATGCTACTTGAAAATTATACCAACTATGTTGACTAGGTTGACCTAGTTTTGTAATTCCATGTTTGTTGAAGCATGTTAAGATGACTATACTAGCCTAGTCAACCTAATATGTTTTTTAGAAGCTGTTAACTTATGTCAACTTATTCAACCTAGTTTAATATTTGGGAGTGAATAAGAGTACTATGTCAACATGTTTGACCTAGTAACCTATATTTTATGAAGACCTACACAAAAATAATAGTCATTTTTTATGTGATTGTGTGTTAAACATGTTCATAGAAGTTAGAAACTATACTAGACCTATCAAAATAGTATAAAAATATTAAATAAAATGATATAAAAATAAAAAATGTGAAATAAAACTTTTAAGGGTTAGATTCACATCAGGTTCAACAAAATATATGTAATAAAAAATGCATTTGATTTATAAATCAATCCTAACTCAGAGAAGGTAGATCATAATTATAGTTTTGATTGGGGATACATTATATAATCAATAACATGACCAATATGTGGATCTTTTAGACCCAATTATGTTATCTCTTATCATAATAATATCACTAAGGAGAGTTCTAAATCCTCCACCCGATCAAAACCATGCAATAACCCTAACTAAGTCATATGTTTTCATATTCACTATACTAATAACAAGTAAAGTAAATAAATCTAATCTAGTGATCGCCAAAGATTTTGGCACAAAGAGGGGGTAATAAGAAATAAAATTAAACATGCATAGAATACATATACTCATTTCAATCTATATGGAATCATAATGGACAGAAGAGAAGTATAAATGCATATCTATCTAATCCTACAAAGGACTAACAAAGTTATAAATACTTACCTTTGAAGATGAATCCCCCAAGCCTCAATCTCCCCCTTGGACAAGGTGATTCACAAGAGGTTGTTATGGTATGTAATAATGATAAGGATAAATCATCTCTAGGCTACATAGCCTATCAATGCATCCAAAAGATTTTTCCACAAGACAAGATTCATATCTCCAAAGAAATTATGAAACCCTAAGCTTTATCCTCAAGTATAATGGTTGATAAGTAGATTCAAAATAACTCTTACTTATTATTATATTATCTAAACAATGGGAAAATTATCTTTTATATATAGGTAGATTTAACCCTAAGCTCTTCTAAAAGTTTTGGTCGACAGGGTCGACCTAGTCGACCTAGTATCGTTATTGATAAAAACTCATTAGGTCATGGGCTAGGTCAGCCAAGATCCAACCTAGACCCTAAATGAGTTTCACCAATAAGAATACAAGGTCGACCCAGTAAACCTAGTACTTTAAACTAACAAAAGGAGTTTTAGGTTAGGAAAAAGGGTATAAAAGGTGGTAATAGATTGAAAGAGTATATAAGAAAGAAGAATAAGATTAGGGGAATGGTTTTCAAGAGAAAAGTGTGTAGATAACAATTGTAAAAAGGGAAAACAATACTATGAAGCACCAATTGTCTACTCATCCCTTTCGATGCACCCTTAAGGTGTGAACTCAAAGAGATTGAGACTCGATAGGTTCTTATAAGATAGAGAGTGTCAGTAATTGATAAAAGTTTAAAAATATTATGTACACACCCATCATGTAAATATTTAACACATATATAAGGGGTGGAAGGTATAGCCTCCATAACATGTAGCTAAGGTCTCTCGAGTAGTAAATTATAATGTAAATGGTTTGGCATGCACTAAAAATGTGTAGATAATGTCTCTAGTTTGATTGTAACATCCAATATGACTGATCCAAATATCTATCTAGGAATGTCATCAAACCATAATATGTTCTTGTTTGTTTTATGAATAGATCATATATCAACCCCCATGGTTTTGAAAAATGTGAGGTTACATATATTAAGTCCCGAACCACTATCAAAGAACTTGGTTAATATTCATGTTATTGATTTGAGATTGAATAAAAAGTGACAAGTTTTGATCAATGATTGATTATGAAGGTAAATCCTTATTGGAAAAAGATTTCACATCCTCCACATTTTTGATAGTATTCATGATAGATGCAAAATAGGATTGATTAGTATCACAAGGAAGAGATGTGTGATTAAGTGTTTGAAATAAAATATATTTTAAGATTGTTTCTTTTTAAAGTAATTATAAGATAGATATTTTAGCTTGTGTATTTATCAATTGATCCAAAATATCAAACTTTCTTTGTTGATATTTAGGTGTTGTTTTAGTTTTTTGGGGATGAGCAGGGATGGTAGGGTTATGATTCTCTTGTATAGACTAAGGAGTCACCTTGTTATACCTAATGACAACTCAAACCTTAGGATCTACTATTTGCATGGGGTGAGTAGTAGAGTCAGGATGGGAATGAATATAATGAAATGTTCTAGGTGGATGTAAAACAAAAGGAGTCCTCTGAGCCATCTATCATCTAGTAGTAACTAGAGGTAGATCAAAGTGATCTATATATAAATGATTTGCACTAAAATGGGGCTCACATAATGGAGGAATAATATGTGAAATAATACTAGCTCAAACTAAATCCAATATTGGAGTAACATACATGTGTACCTTTTTGGAAATAGTTGGTAATAAACATGCTAATCAAACTACCAAGATTTGTACCATAAAATAAAATATGGATTTTATCATGATAATCATGGTAGGAAGCTATAAATTGAGACTTAGCGATGGCTAGAAATTTAAACCCTAGGGTTGTCTAAGGTTAGGGTTTTTAAAAATGTTTCTTTGTAACAATTTAAATTAGATGTAAAATAAATTGAAATCCTAATGTAAAATTAATTTTAATTAGCTCGGTTGTCTAAATAAAATTAGAAAATTAGAAGTATTCAACCATAAATTTATTACACAAAAATTATATGAAAGTAATCTAGGATTTGATGCAATATTCAAAGTAGGATGGGTTCACCAAATGATTTAACCTTTTTAGGGGTTTACTCACGTAATTCCTATGTTTGGTTAAAGGGATGAGATGTCTAAATTAGTTAAATAAATATGAAATAATTAAGTAATAATTTATTATAGATTTTAACCTTGTTTGACTTTATAAAAAAAAGGATAAATAAAGACTTATCTAAAAACTAAATATTGTGGATGATCTAGGTTATGAAACTTGAGATATGGGCATTAGTATGTGTATTAATAAGATTTTGGTATTCATCTATTCACTAGATAGTAGCACCTAATTTGGATAGTATTATCATCCATGTGTAGTGTCCTCAATGTGTCACTAATGTCCACTTTGTAGGATTGTTCTTATTTTTAGGGAGTACTTATGCCTATGTCTGTATGTTTTGTTCCTCCATAAACGAAAACTATAGCTCTGTATTATACTTGGAAAACTTGATTTGATGTCAAAACCCTAATCTCCTTATAATTATGAAATCATCAATAATTTTGTGTTTTATAAGGATGAATTTGACATCCTCAACACCCCACTATGTAGAAATTTTCCTACATACAAATAATCCAAGGAGGGATCAAGTTTTATGTAGTTCTTCCACCTAGTTCTTGATGTATGCGCAAGTGAATGTTAGAATGAAAGTGGCCTTATATGCCTTGAATTTTTTTGATATTTAAAATGCTTGAAAACTATGCTTAGGGTTGGATATGGTAGCATGTAGAAAGTAGGGTAGAATAGCATTTAAATACCTTAATTTTTCACAACTTTGTCTTTGGTTTAAATATATTTTGCATCTATTTTCCTTATAGTGAATAAAGGTGGATTATAATTGTATTTATAGGGTTTTTTTTCTTGTGAAAATAAGGAAATGAGCTTTGGACAACCTTAGTAGGGGCACACATTTTTAAAACTATCTATTAGGAAGAGCTACGGATAATGACAATAGAATCTAGTTAGGGACACTAGCACCATGTGGTTTAAGTGTCCCAAATGTGATGTTAATATACTTTTGGCAAACTACTAATAAAGTTGGATTGGGATGTGGGATGATATTTTTGGGACTATGTTTTGACTAGTTTTAGGTGATTGTGGTATGGTGAATGAATTTAATTTTAATTTTAATGTTCAAGGATATGTTTATGGATATCTTGGGGTAAGTTAAGTCAAGAAACACTCTTATCATCCAATTACAACTTTTAGGTGATTATAACCTATCCCTAAGCTAGCCATAGACCTATCTTTGAAAATTAGATTGAAATTTATAGTCACTCAAAAGACCATAGTCACCTATAGCTAGCCAAGAAATAGTCCCAAAACTATCATCCTAGATCCCAGTCCAACTTTCTATATAGTTTTCCAAAAATACATTAGCATCACATTTGAGACATTAAAGCCACATGGTGCTAGTGTCCCTAATTGGGTGATATTGTCCTTAGCCCCAACTATTCCTAGCGAATAGTTTTTCAAATATGTTCCCCTTATAAGTTAAGCCTAAGCTCATTTTATTATATACACAAGTAACAAAACCCTAAAAATACAAGTCTAATCCACCTCTATTCACTAGATAGAAAATAGATGTAAAATCAATTCAAACCAAGGACAAAGTTATGCAAAATTAAGGTATTTGATCCCTATTCTACCCAACTTTATACATAATACCATCTACATCGGCTCTAAGTATATTTTTCAAGAATTTCAAATCTTAATCATATTTAAGGCATCCAATGCCACTCTCATTCTAACATTCACTTACACATACATGAAACACTAGGTAGAAGAACTAAATTGGACTTGATTTCTCCTCAGAGAATTTGTATATAGGAAAGTATCTACACAACATGGTGTTAAGGATGTCTATTCCATCCTAATAACACACACAAAATTATTTCTTATGCCATACTTGTAAGGATATTAGGGTTTTCACATTAAATCAAATTTTCTAGGTAAAATATATAGCTACTTGTTTTGGTCACATAGGAACAAAACATACAAACATAGGTATAGGTGCTCCCAAAAAATAGAATTAGTTCCAAATAGGGGACATTAACATCACATTGAGGACACTACACATAGATGGTGATAATATCCAAATTGGGTACTATTATCTAATGAATAAATGAATACATGAATCTTGTTGATGATATAGACTACTACCTAGATCTCAAGTTTTAGAATCCAAATCATTTGTGATAGTCAATTTTCCAAATTGGGTACTATTATCTAATGAATAAATGAATACATGAATCTTGTTGATGATATAGACTACTACCTAGATCTCATGTTTTAGAATCCAAATCATTTGTGATAGTCAATTTTTAGATAAGTATATATTTATCCCTACTTGTTTCTATTTTCATAAAGTAAAATAGGGTTAATATCTATAATAAATTAGTACATAATTTTATCATATTTATTTAATTTATTTAGACATCTTAGCACTACCAGATACCTTGGTTGGGGTAAAATAAGATGAGCCCATTTTTCTTGATTCTTAAGATTCTGAGGGCCCAACCTAAGATGATGATTCATAATTTAAATAGGTTATTGTGGCTAACTCAACCACATAATGTGATACTTCTATAGTTCCCAAGGTAGCTATCTATTATACAAAGAAGCTCTAAGGACTCAACCACCTCCACAAACCCTAGCTAAGGAAGCACCATTAGTGGATCCCACCACACAAGAGGTAGTTAAAGGAGATATATCTGATGAGGAGGCAAAATTACAAAAATAAAAAAAATTGAGCCTCTAAGACTCAAAGGGAAAGGCACCATTACATAAGAAACCATCAAGTGAGATAACACCCCATCTAATTTATATTACCCCTATTGTTCCTTATGTTTCTCTTTCTATATTTAGTTCATTTGATCCTATTTCATTCACCCCTCCTAGCCCCCTACTCTCTTGGTCCCTAAAATGGAGGTCGATCCTATTTAACCCCTTGTTCAACTAGCTATGTTAGTTCCAAAGGAAGAGGATCCATACCATACCCTTATGGTTCCTACTTTATTATTTGGTATTTATTTTATGGATCTTCCTACATCCACTCATACCATTCCTATCGTTGTTCCTTCCACTATTGCTCCACCCCCCCCATGAGAACCAATAAAAAGGCCACAAAGAAAGTAAGGGGAATAGTAAAAACTCCCCAGTTACATGTTTCACTACATAATTAAGTTTTCCAATTCCCCCTTCTAGACCTTATCAAGAGACAACTATGAAAACCACTAGGAAGGCCAATATGAAGAAAAAATTAGTTAACATTGTAGACACTAGAAAAATGCACACTTACAATTTTTGATGACTAAATGCCTTAGGACCCCCTAAAAACCACCTAAACCTTATTAAACCTTAACCAACACCTCTTAACCTAACCAAATAACCATTATCCTATTCACATAATACTATTTGAAAGTACTATTCACTATAATTATTCATTGTGGGACCCACTATCACTACTGATGATGACATGGCAAGTGACATGGTAAGTGATATGGCATGTGACATGTCAAGTTACATATAAGGTGATTTTGGAGGTGATATGGCAAGTGACATGGCTTAAAAGTAAGGTGTCTTGAACCTCATACCCCACTTGGGATCCTTTCCCAAAGTGCTTAATGACCTCATTTAAGCATCACAAGGGTCCCCCATTGAAATATGGATAATTTTTCCTTAAGATTCCATCATTAAACATGTATTTTGGCTTCACACATTAAAGTGGCCTTAAAAATGAGAAAAATACCTCTTTAGTTCTTTAGAAAAGATAAAGGGAACCCATTTTTTAATTTTTAACCCAAATGGGAGAACCATGATCAAGGTGGTAATCCCATCACCCTCATATTTTTACTCATTCATGAATCCACAGGGAAAAAGGAACCACATTTTGTGTTCCATATCTTAAGTACTTGGATGAAGACAAGAAAGGGTGGTGAAAAGTCTTTGGCCTCATTTAGACCCATGTGCATGATTCCCATTCAAAATTGAATTCATGTATAAGGTGGGAGACACACCAACCCAAATGGAAGACCCATGATCAAAGTAGGAATACCACCAACCTCATATTTTGACTCATTCATGTACCAAATGGAAAATTGTGTCACATTTTGTGTGGCATCTCTTTAAGTGTTTTGATGAAGACAAGAAATGGTGGTGAAAAGTCTTTGTCCTCATTTAGACCCATGTTCATGATTCCCATTCAAAATTGGATTCATGTGTAAGGTGAGAGACAAAACAACCCAAATGAGAGACCCATGATCAAGGTGGGAATCCCACCAACCTCATATTTTGACTTATTCATACACCACATTGAAAATGGTTGCATACTTCATAATTCAACTATTCCATCTTGGCATCATTCTTCACAACACATTCTATAAATACCCCCCTCTCCTTCACCCAAGAAAGTGAGAAGTTAGTATTTGGTTATTAAGATCTTGTTTCAGGTCATAATTTTGGAGGTCATCCACATCTTGGAGGGAAATAATTCAAAGAACTGAAGCTCTGTCAAAATTACCTCAAGATATTTTCAACATCATCAACAACAACATTCTTATTCAATCTTAGAAGGAACATTCAATTTTGTTTCTTCAATTTCATTTTATCATCCCCTTGGATTTTTAATCTATTCATCCCTAATTATACATTTTATCCATTTGTCATTTCATTATCTCAATCCATTTTCTCCCTTGCCATCTTTTATCCATTCACACCTTTGCCACTTTTACCCTCCTTATCCTCTTCCCCTTTTGCCATCTTATCTACTTACCTTATTAACTAATCAACAATTAAAAAATTTATCCCATTTGAATATTTACCTTTTTATTACCTTAAATATTTATCAATAAACCAAACCACATTTCTATAATCCCTTGTTAAATTTCCAAACCAAAACCATAGCCTTGTTTTGACTATTTTTCAGCAGTAGTTGCTTTATTTACTCATTGTTTTAAAAACACTTAACTTTTTTGTCTTAATTTAGTTATTTGATTTTATTTATTTGTTTTTAATTTCAGTTATTTTATATTTTAAATTTAATTATCTTTATTTTTTATTCACAAACTTAAGTGTTAAAAGAAGGTGGATTAACAGTCTCCTAGAAAGCTTTCACTCTAGGATCTAGCTCACGCTAAGTAACCCACCCAACTACTTGTCTAACCAACAAGTTTTGTGGTAGTGATTTATTATTATAGGTCATAATTTCATATCCAAAGAGGAGTTATCACAAATTTTAGATTCAACAAGTGTGCAATCAACAGATATTCTTCTACACACCCTTAACTAATTTTTTCTTTTCACACTTAAGAAAAAGTGAAAATTAAATAGAAATATTTTGGCATGCCCAATGGGACCCTTGAGTTTTATTGGGTTATTATATTTTTTAATAAATTTATAATTGAATTGGTGGAATTAATTTATTTTAATTCTTACAAAATTAATCTTCTTTCTTTACAAAAAAAAGAAAAAAAGTTTTAGTTGCATTTTTTTGAAAATTAAATTTTATTGCATTTCTAAAAAGAAAGAAAAGAGAATTCATCTTAGGATTAGGATTGAATTTTAATGTTGAATTTAGGTGAATTTTTATTTTTTATTTTATTCATTCAAATAAATAAAAAAAAATTCATTTAGTTAAAATTATCCATTGACTGCTTGCTTGATTTTAGCTCACCTAGTTTAATTAAAAGCATTATGAATTAATCATAGTTCACAAATGTTACACAAACCAAATCACTTGAATAAAAAACCATCAAAATTGACTTGAGAAAATTCTCAACGAGGACTTCATCACCTAGTGGATCAACTTACCCTTTATCAATTATCTTACTTAGATTTAATCACTGATGGGATATCTAATTCAGTTCTCTAGCTGAGTATAGACTCTGGAAATTGATACATATTAGCTAAGCACCTACATTGGCTATGAGAATTTGATGTTAGGAGATAAATCCATAAGTACCAAGCCATATAATTAGACCAATATAAATTTATATTGATTACCTAAACATAACTCAAAACTAAACATAGGCTACCTTGTTTAGGACCTATTAAAGCCAATTTCCTCTTCACACTTTTCTAAGGCATAAGCCAAAAGAAATATTAAAAAGAATCCTAGGATTTAAAAAATTATTATTAAATGCATTATTTGCCTTGATTATTTTTATTTCTCTTTGTTTGAGGTGTGAGAATGTATCATTCTTTTCTTCTCTTCTCATATGGTTATCACTCACCAATAGCAAAAAGACCTTGAAGAACAAAACCCACCACCAAATCAACCATCACCAACTTCCAACTATTCATATATTAAACACATTTCCAAAACCATATAATCCCCTCAATATCTGGGAAGTCCTACTCAGGTAGTCCTAGGAGATGTGGATTTGGATACTTTCTTAAACAATAATCATGCAGCCTTCCAACACTACCTAAGAACCATGTCTTACCAAATCCTAATTTTGACCCCACCCATAGATATACCTTATGGTATACCTCTCCACCTCATGGGTAATACATCCACTACCATGGGAACTACTAAACATTTAGTTTCCAAAATGTTATCATCAACCAACAACTCCCTCAAAACTAACCCACCAACCCAAACTACCATTTCCCTTATACCTATCACTAATCACTCCCCTGTAATATGAATGCCTACCTCTAGTGCTACCCATCTTCCCCTATTTACCTCCAATCCATAAAAAACTACTCTACTTTAAATCCTTGTGGTGTCCATACCCTCCATGTTACCACCAATTAGCACAAGAATCACTACCCTTCCATCAGCCACTAACCCAACCACCACTCTAACCTAACACACAACCTTTAGCTATATTCATAATCCACAAGTGCATATGCACTCTACCCAACCACCCACTTCTAACAAAACATTAACATCCACATACCAATATATATATCTTCCACCCAACTTCTAAAGACCACATACTAATACATGGAGTCATCTCAATCATCTACTAGTTATTCACACATTTTCCAACCTCAGCAAAAAATGCCATATAAATATGAATCCCAACAACCTCAAGCTGAATTGATGAATTTGATCATTGATCTAAGCAACATTTCAAGAAATAATTTAGGTGATGGTTCTACCCCAATTGGTGGTATAACTTTTGGGAGCCATAACTTTTGCACCATAGCTCCATTTGACTCCCCATTTGAACTGTTGGAAAACTAAGAATGTGGGGAACATCATGAGATGGAATGGAGCTCCAATAGGTAGGTTTTGACCCATAAAAACAAAATGGAAGTACCCCAATTTTTAATTTTATTAGTGTAGTCTAAAAATAGTAAGTTTCTAAAAATAATAATTCCTCAAATTTTGTATTATTGTGAATCATGGAAGTTGAACCACTTAATATCCCTCAATATTGGTTACTTTCCACATCCTCCTCATACCTTAAAAATGTGTATAAATGAAATTTTAACCTAAAAATGAAATCAGACATCTCTTCTCAGAGATAGGCATATGTTTGGATCTATAAATTTGATCAATAAAACATCTCTTCTCAGAGATAACATTATTATAATTGTGTTATTATTTTTTCTTAAATTATCTTTCATCCAAAGATCCTAAGTTTTTGATCAATCATGGAAAATATGACTACCCTTGAGTCATCCATCTATAGAGCCCATAATCTCTTATCTTATGATCAAATTCTTAATGAGCCTATTCACCCTTCGGTCCCCATCAGACCTTATTTGGTCTAGTGGAAACTTCCAAAATTTACCAAGTTTAATAATAAATAAGACCCTCAATAACATTTAAGATCATTTAGGCTTTCATGCTAGTTGATTGCCCATGATGATGCTCTTCTCCTTCATACCTTTCCTATGTCATTATCCAAACTAGCATTGGATTGGTATAGTGCCATAGCCAAACATTACATCCTCTCTTTCACCCAATAATTTCAAAAATTCTTGGATCACTTTTGATCAATATATCCAAGAAAGTTTCTATTATCAAACTCTACTCCATTCGATAATTCAAAGATTAATCTATTACCAATTTTGTGGCTCATTGAGGAGCCTAATCAATAAAATTTCATTTTCATTTCCTCAACTTGATCTTATAGAGATCTTATCTTGGGCATGTGCAAAAAATATGTCATCCACATTTCTTGTCCAAAGCTTTTGAACCTTTGATGAAGCTTTTACCATGGCTCAAAAAATAGAAGATAGAGCCATTGATGAAGGAAGGTTAAATTTGAAGAGAAATAACTCAAATTACAAACCTAATGAGCCCTATTCTTCTAAACCAAACAACTAATCCTATCCCAACACTAAAAACAAAGCAACCACTAGCTCTATTGTCCTCAAAGCCACATCACTGCCATTTACCAACTAAAAAAAACTAAAGAACTAGACCTCTGACTCCTTTAATTATTCAAATTGAAACCAAAGGAACTAAACTTAGAATAATAACAAGAAAGTAACCCCACTTGGGGAGACGTATCCTTATATTTTGGAAAAGTTATTAAAATCCAATATCATCCAACTTCCACCAATTAAACCACCCCAATATTTTGATGCTTCTTACCCCATACTAGGTTTGTATAATGAGAATGACTATTGTGCCTTTCACTGAGTCATAGGACATCACATCAATAGGTGTAACACATTCAAATACCTTGTCCAATCCTTCATTGACAAGGGGGAACTTACATTGGACAATCCCAATGCACCACCAAACCAGGCCCTTGACATATTCTGTAAGCCTTTTCCTAATCATGCTCCTTCTACCCCTTACCATGATAATAAACTAGACCCATATCATGAGGTACATAATATTAATGTGGTTATTTATGAGCCCATTATTGAAATATGACATATTAGCCTAATTACATCCTTCTTCCTCCATCCACCTCACAAACATCTGCTAATGACATACACCCACCAAAAAAAAACCCATAACTCTTCCACACCAAATATTAATGAAGCTTCCATTATCTCATCTATCCTTTCTTCTTAAATTCTGGTAGAGGACCCTATAAGAACCACATTCTAATGTCTTTCCTTTGGGGAATATAGACTCTTAACCTTATATGCATTATTTACTCCCCAAGAATATGGGAATATTAGACATGACCCTTCCTATGACCCTAACATTATAACCATCATCCCCTTTGGGCTCCCTAACCATCAAACACATTTTATTTATGGGGGACTTGATTGGCCACTTATATCCCCTACCACTACTTCATCCATCCAACCATTTACCTCTAACTTTTCTTATCTTAATGAACTAGAGTTTGATAAGTTCTATCTTCATAGATATGATTAGAAAGGATTTGGCCTTGGTATTTATGAATAAGGGCCTCATGAGTTAACCCATATCAAAAATTTATAACCTCATGAGTCATTTGGTCTTGGGTATGAACCAAATAAATAACCCACCAATTCACTCAAAACCATTGCCACCATGGAGGAAGATATCCCATCGTCACCAACCCAACCACTTTCCCCACTTGAAGATCTTGACATCATCCCCCCTAACTTTTTATAATCAATACCATTAGTTTAAGCCCTCTCATCTATCAAAAGGGTGGCAAAACCAAAGTCCTTCCACTCATATACCTAGAAATGGTAGAGAATGATTCTCCTACCATCAACACCATCCAACATCATGATGATTATTCCATTATTACCTACCTTGGTATGGGAATTTATTCTATCCACAAATCCCTTCCTCTTAAGGCCTTGACCATGTCGAATGAACCCCCCACCGACATCAATTTGGGTACTCTAGACAACCCCCACATTATCAAATTGGGCCAATAATTGAATGTCAGGGAACTTCAAAACTTCTCTTTCCTCCAAGACCACAACATAGCATTCACTTGGTCTTACAGTGATATGTTAGGAATTGACCCCACTAGTGCTACCCATAACATAGTCTCTCATCATGATGTCAATATTATTAAACAAAAACTTTGACACATACATCCTTAAATATCCATTATCATCAAAGAAGATATTTAACATCTCTTATATATAAACTTTATTTAACCCATTGACTACCCCAATGGGTCTCAAATATTGTACCTATCACCAAAGTCACTAGGGGTCTACACATTTATGTGGACTTTTATGACCTTAACTTTGCCTACCTTAAAGATGTCTTTCCTCTACCTAACATTGACCAACTTGTTGATCTTACATCTAGCCACAAGATCTTATCTCTCATGGATGGGTTTTCAAGTTATAATCATATCTTTGTTTCTATTTAAGATTAGCATAATACCATGTTTACCAGCCCTTAGGGAAATTTTTGCTATAGAGTGATGCCTTTTAGGTTAAAGAACACTAGTGCAACCTACCAATGTGCCATGACTTATATCTTCCATGATATCATCCATATAATTTTATAAGACTATAGATGACCTTCTTAGGAAATCCAAACTCCAAAAAGATCACTTAACTATTTTTACAATCATATTTGAACACCTCATCTATTATCATGTTCACCTTAATCCCAAGAAATGCATTTTTGGGGTCCTTTCAAGAAATATTATTGGCTTCATCATCTCTCTGCATGGAATTAAATTAAACCCTAATAAATTTAGATAAATTTTGGACATGCCTCCTCCAACCAACCTTAAGTAGCTATGTAGCATGTAGGAAAAACTTTAATCCATTTGCCATTTCATTTCCCAACTTTTAGATCAGTACCAAATTTTCCATCACCTTTTAAAGAAGGATGTCTCTTTCAAATGGAATAGTGATTGTCAAAGTCCTTTGATTCACTCAAATAGTACCTTTTGTCACCACCTATCCTCACCCCTCTTAAAGATAACCACCCCTTTTACCTATATATCTTTGCCACCAACCATTCCCTAGGGGTAATGTTGGCTCACCAAGATGAACAACATAAAGAGTAAACCATATACTACATTAGTTGAACACTTATAAAATATGAGACTTGGTATACATATATTGAGAAACTCTGCTTTGCATTGACCTTCATGGCCACCAAACTCTGCCACTAATTTATTAATCATAAAACCTATGTCATCACTAATACCAACCCACTCAAGTACATGTACTCTAAACCATACCAAAATCAATGTATGTCTAAGTGGCTCATGCTCCTAGCTAAATTCAACCTTAAATTCCTCCAATAAAAGTAAATTAAACGGTAGGTCATTACTAACCAATTGGTTGAAGCTCTTTTACCAAATAACAAACCACCTCCTCTTGCCTTTCTAGATGAGTCTATCATGACTCACTTTTAAGAGGATGACATAATATACCAAATGACCATGTTATTTGATGGCTCAAAATACTAATAAGGAGGGGCTGCCAGAGCTATTCTCATTCCTCTCAATGGTGAACCCCTTACTCTTTCCTTTAAACTTGAATTTTAATGTACCAATAATATGGCTAAGTATGAAGCCCTTGTGATAGATCTCTAAACTTCTATAACCTTGGGAATTAAGACAATCCATGTCTTTGGTGATTCCTAGCTTGTGGTCAACCAAGTCAATAGATCCTATCAATGTAAGAATGATGTCTTGATAAATATAAATTTTTAGTTGACAAAATTTTAGTATCATTCAAATATTACCTAGTCTAATATGTTCCTTGATCTACCAATAAATTCATAGATATGATGGCTTGCTTTGCTTCCTAGATCCCTTCTTAACCTTCCAATTCCAAAATCCTTATCACCATTCATCATTTTACGACTCCCTCCTAAAGACAATAAGACCTCCCTAACATTTTCAATGTGGAGGAATCCCCATCCAACATTTAGTATGACCAAACTTTCAACTACCTCAACTTAGGCTTCATTTCTCCCGAACTCTCTAGGAATGCTTGAAGAGCCTTTGTTTAGAGTACTTATCATTAAACCATACTAGGGGGAATAATTTATAAATGTGGTTTTTATGCTATCCTTATTTGTTGCCTATGTAGCCATAAAGCTTCCCATGTCATCAAGGAAACACATGATGAGATATGTGGGGGACACTTTAGCAGCCTAGCAATCGCTAAACGTATCCTTCACCTTGGCTACTATTGGCCCACCCTCAACCAAAAATATTATGATTATGTAAAAAAGTGTGTTAAATTTCAATAGCATGCTAATTTACATCATACACTAGCCAATAGACTCCAGGTATCTAAATACTTTTGGATTTTCTCTCAATGGAGGCTCGATCTCATTAGGGAAACTAACCCCCATTCTTCATAGTGACATAGTTACATCATCACAACCATAAAATATTTCACAAAATGGGTGGAAGCCATTCCTCTTATCTTGACCAAGGAAAAAAATATTTTTGCCTTTATCAACCATCATATTATCTACCACTTTGGTGTTCCTCATAAGATCATCACTGATAATAACAAATACTTCAAAAATGAGCAAGTCTAAGGCTTATGTGACACATTTGGAATCAATTTAAGTTTTTACTCACCTTACCATCCATAAGAAAATGGATAGGTAGAAGCCTCCAACAAAACCCTCAATAAAATACTAACTAAAGTTGTCAGTGCTTCAGGTTGGGATTGGCACTTGCAAATCCCATTCATTTTATGGGCCTATCACACTAGCATTCAAATCTCTATGGGTGCCACCCATTTTTATATAGTATTTGGAGCAGAGGTAGTCTTGACCATTGAAGTCTAAATCCCCTCTCTTCACATATATTTTCAAGAGCTTATTTCTCAGGAAGATTTTTGTCAGTACCATTTATCTCAACTTGAGCTACTCAATGAGCGTCATTTAGCATCCCTCACCCACCTCCATATCTATCAAGAGCATATCAAGTACACTTATAACAAGCACCTCAAACAATGAGAACTCAATATTAGAGAACTCATCCTAAATGAAAACCAACACATAACCAACATGGAGAAGAGTAAATGAGGCAAGTTTTCTTTCAATTGGATTGGACCCTACATCATTACCCATAAGTATGGATCGGGAGCTTATCATTTATCCTCTTTTTAAGGTAAACCTAAACTGAAGCCCCTCAATGCTTCACATATGTATCCATTTTTTTGTTAAATAAGGATCAAGATCACTCCTTTTGTATAACTTAAGCTCATCCCTTGATTATGATATTTTAACCTTCACCCATCTTTCTCCTCTCCTTTTGAGGAAAATTGATTACAACATAGAACCATGTGATTAACCATCACAATCATAGCCTCCTAAATGTGGGTACCATGGCTCTACCCATAGAATGGTTCTCATGGATACTTTTCTTCTCTAACAAGATGGAATCCCATGGTCATTGTCTCTAAAAAACCATAACTTTCATATCATTAACCTTCTGTTAAAATTTTGCCCTCGTAAGGGTAAACCTCTTAACCTAATTAGACTTGTCCATGTCTAAAAACATTACATCCAAAAATAATTTAGATACCAAAATACTACTTGGGTCAATATCTTAAGCATTTTTTACTATTCCTTTGAAGGACAGCTACCCAAAAACTAAATAAAAATTGCTAAATATAAGGTAGGTTGCTCCCTTGAAGGAAATCTATCAAGAGCATTAAATAAATCTAATAATCTTAGACCACTCCCTTGAAGGATGGCTAAGTTAAATTTTTCAAAAGTAGATCAATTTATTAAAATCTTTCTACATCGATCAACTTATCATATATAGTAATAAATTAAAAGACCCACTATCAAAACAAAATTTAATGCTACAACTAGCTCTCAAGCAACATAATAAGTTGGAATCCATAATCAGATTTCACATGTAGACTTCCTACATTGATTAGTCTACATCTAGCATATGACATGGAATTATCTATTAACATTTTTATGTCACCTATAGAAGGGGAAAACTAATTCACATGAGGTTATCATACATATCACCCATTACCATTTACACCACTTATCACCCATCTTCCCTTTAGACTATCTAAAAATCAAAGGATTTAGAGCTTACTTGACACCATGTGATCAAGAATTTCTTTTTATCAACTAACGACAGCTGATGCATAGCATTTTAAGGGCTTATATTCATTAAGTTGATCACAATTTAGTTTTGTTTTTAGTCCTTGTCAAAAATAACTCATTGTGCTCTATTTGTGTCTTAATGTGCTTAGTTGATGTTTTCATCATGAATTTTACCATCTAGTGTTGAAACAATAATAATCATTCTTTTTACATTAAGTGAGATTAAAAAACCACAACCATACCAATCATTACCATAACCATAACATTCATAAGTATCCACACAACCTTATGCATGATAACATTCAACCAACGACATCAAACACATTTTGTACATGTTTACAATAAACTATGCAATATCTTATTTAGGGTGTGAGGAGTCACACTACACATAAAAAGCTATCAGAATATCCACACTTCACCTAAAGCCCCTACATACATTATTTTCCTACCTAAGGACTAGGATAATTATTTGGTGACTTTGGATTTATGTTCATCCATCCTAATCAATTTATCCCTAAACTAACATTTGTAACATTCCTTATCTCAACAGTTGCTAAGGGGTGTACTCTATTCTTCTCTTTCACATTCATCTATGAGACTAATATTTTGCTCTAGGTCTTTCAACCTGATCACTTATCACATCCATTTCATCCCTCTACTCTAATTATTTTGCTTGTATAGGTGCTTCTAATTGTTGTCTTAGTGTACATCCTCTTAGATAGTGAGGGTTCCCTCCATAGATAGGTTGATAGTCATGTTATCCAACCCTACATCTTGCATAATAAATTTTTTACCTTCTTCACTACTATAGAGGTAAGAGTTTAGGCTCAATATCAAGATGTGGGTTCCATTCCTCTTATTGTTGATCTAATAGTACTTCCATTATCACCATTACATGTTGAAGTATTTGGTAGATCCACACAGTCACCATATTAATTATTTTGGGTCATGGGGGTTGTTGATTATCTCCACCATTATCCCCATTATTCACCATCTTCAACCTTGTATAGTTCTCTACACTCTCTATAACCTAAAAAACCAAATAACTCAATGATAGACATTCATCCTTATCATGATTCTTTAAATAGAATACCCGACCATTCTTTTTTGCTGACATAATTCTTCATTCCATTGATGGAGAAGATCATATGATGTCATTGATTTCCTTAAATAGTCTTCCAACTTGAAACAATCATGTCTACTTGCCTTTTTGTGTAGACATGTACACCTCAGTCCACCTAGCTATTTCGATAAAGTTATCATACACTGTCATGATTTCCATTTAACACCCTTGTCATCCAATCTACATTTGATGTCTTTGATTATTTTGCATCTTGTAATCCTTATAGGCTTGATCATTGTCACCTTTACCTTAGTTGACATAAATTAGCTTCTATCCATTTGCTACTACAATGGTCACTCCTCCAAAACTATCACTATTGCCGGTGGTGGTAACTCCCAAATGCTTGTCATTGTAGAAGCTCCCCCATTTGATCTAACTATATAACCAATATCCTAGACCACATAGCTACTTGCTACCAGGGCCTCTTCTAAGTAGAACCCTAAGTAATCAATTCTAAGGAACTAGGATAGAGGATGTAGATATGGCCACCTTTTGTCTAGCCTACTCATGTAGCTCTTGGGTCAGGCATAGTCCATCCTCTATCACTCATCATGCTGCTATGTTTCTACTATGTGGAATCTACTATACATTCAAATAAAATATTTTTAGGTCATCACTTCACTACTACCCTTAAAACTTGGCTCATAGTGGTCATGAACCTTGGCCAAAGCAACTATTTAGATCCTGATAGAAGCCCATTTCCTAAAACTTAGTTCGTAGTGGTAGATGCCATATCTAGGATTCTACCCTCACACAATTTTAGAAGGTGGAACCTCCTCACAAAGGCAAATATTCTTTAGATTAGCTCCATTAAATGTTATTTATGATTCTTAGCATTATGTTTTCTTCTAATTTATCCTACCTTTCCCATCTATGTCTCTCATCCTACCAAATGTGGGATCACTATGGTAACTATTCACTAATATAAACCATGCACCTTCACCATCACCTTCATCAAAAACCAAAACTTATATTTTAAAAAACCTTATCCATCAACCCCAACCAATCCATGTGGTCCATCACATTGGGGTACCCAATTTGAGCACCATTTTCTAAGCCTAGTTGAACTACATTGGCATGATGTCCATGGATTATGTAGGCACTGCTTGACTTCTAAAGGTAGTTTAGCCACTAATAACTAATTACCTTCCCATTTTTATTCTCATTATTTTTTGTTGCTAATAATTCCCTCATGCTTAGGGTGTCCTATATCAGCAAAGCTTTGGATTTTTCCTAGCATCCTTATATTTTAACATCACCTAATAATTCCTCTTTATTTTTCTCCAATTATTGGAGAACTACATTGGCCTAAGGTCATTTTAGACAGTGTAGGTAGTGCTTAGTTATTGAGGTCAGCTCGATTGCATCCTTTATTTTATTTTCCCTTCTCACCTAAAATCCTTTCCTCCACTTCTCTACCTATCTCCTCACCACCTTCCTCCCTTCAACTTGTCAATCTCTTTTAACCACTTTTCTATCTTGTCAATCTCTTTTAACGCAAGGATTGATAACATTCCTCATTATCCCCCCTTATCTCCCATAAAACCAACACCTACTCTACTTCATTGGCCTCCCCTTCACCTTTCCTTGTGCATGCTTTGTAGCTCACTTCCCTAGCCACATTTTATATTTTTTGTCTCTCTTTCCCCTTATCACCAACCTTGCACTCTACCCCCTTTACCTTATTTCTCCATCCTCATCATCTCCCTTCACCCTTGACTATTTATTTTACCCTCTTTATCACTATATTTTCCTCACCAATTCCACATCATCCTATTCCCTTGCATATTGAGGGACACTTTTACCTCCTTATCTTCTTTGTTACCACATTCTTACTACTCTTCCATTGATTCTAAGCCACCTTCATTCCAATTATTAGTTCTTGTTTCCCTCTTTCCCATATTTTCAATTTGGAATGCTTTCTATTTATTTTGTTTCTTCTAGCATCCCATATTTTCTTACATGTGCCACCACTCTTTATTGATTTGAAAATATTCCCACCTTTTCCATTTTTTTCCTCCATAAATAGCTTATAACTAGGTCTTTATACTTTGAGAATCCTTTTATAATTACCCTTTTCTTCTTATCTCTTCTTGACTTTTGCACTTTGCATTCCCCTTTTCCTCTTTCCATCTCAATACTCACTTATCTTTTGCATCTATGTGAGTGTTTGTGTTTTATATCTCTAATTTATTGTTTTTATCATCCCTGATCTTCATCCCTTATTTTTATCCAATTCCCTTTCTATTCCCCTATTTATTCATCACTTCATCACCTCTTTAGCTTTTCAATCTCTTCTAATCACCTATTCAGCTTATCAATCTCTTCTAACAAGCTGATTAACACCTACATTATCTCTTCACCTTCTTGTCCACCCATCCTTTTCTTCCCCTCATTGTTCTTCACTCCTTTCCCATTTTCCATCCCATTTTCATCTCCAAAACCACAATCTTATTTTCTTCATTATTCCTCTCCTTACCTATCATAATCCATGCTTACTTGGTCAAGATACCACTTGCTTCTTCAGTTTCTTGTCATCTTTTTTTGTGTCCTCATTTCACTCCTTTTTCCTTCTATTTCCTTTTCTTCCATTTATATCCTTATTTTTTATTTTCATCACCAAAATATTTTTTCCTTGGTATTTTTTATACTTATTTTCAAAGCTTTCATGGCCACCCATATTTCTCATCCTCCCCTTACCCTTCATGATTGTTATACTTCTCTCCCCATCCTTTTCAATTCTCCAATCTATCATTTTTTAGTGAATCCCTCACTCCCCCATCTTCTTCCTTTTATTTTTATTCTATTTTTTCCCTTTCATTTCATTTTTTCATCTCCCTTGATGACATTCCTTGTTATTCTTGACCTTCTTTTTTCTCCTATATGTCCATGTCTGGCTCCTTCCATCCTTCTCCACCTTCATATTTATCTACAACCTCATTATTTTCTCTACTTATCTCTTTATCCATCTCCTAGTCCACCTTCACCTCATCCCTTGTTGGATATCCCTTATTTTCTCCAATTCAACCTCTAGCTCCGTAGAGTGCAGTCACTAGTTATAACACTTTTATGCACATCTCCTTGTCTACTTTGTATCCTCTATGCCCTTGCTTTAATTCATGAAATTTAGTCAGGTTCATTACTTTAGGTGTATCCCTTTCTTCCTTTAATGCCTTTGCATGTTAGGCTTGGATACTCTCTTTTGTCCCTCTCCAGCTACTCCCTTCACCCTACCTATCACCTTTTTCATTTTTAAACCCTCTACCCATTTTGATCCTATATGATCACAATGTATAACATGCTATAGCCTCAAAGGTCTTCCATTAAAATTTGGTTTACTATGAGATATATATCGATCCTATAAATATATAACATAATTGGATAAGCCCATAGGCTCATATGATCAACAAGTGAGCCTAAGCACCACTAAGCCATCGAGATGAAGATTCCTTCCCCACCTAATTTGGTCTTGCCTATTTCAAACCCCTTTTACTCTAACCTTCAAAGATGTTAGAATCAAAACTAAAACAAACTTCAATTGGAAGCTTTGGGGTACATGTGTGTGGATTCTAGATATACCCTCTCATGTGACCTACTCCTAACCAATAATTTCCATTGATTCTCCATACCTGGCCTACATCCTCCTATGCTATATACTAGCCCTACTATTTAATCACATTCCACCCAATAACCTTTTATAGAAGTCACCTCTTCCACCAAACTATTTTCTCCTTGAACCTATTTCTCCTACCTTCCTTTTCAACTCCCCAATCTATCTATCTTCATACCTTGTTTTTCTATTTTCCCTCTTGGTTTTACATTTATTTTCCTTCCTATTTCAACCTGCTCCCTCATTTAATATAATTATTATTGTCCTCGCTCCATATTCCAAAACCCCTTAGATTCTTTCTCTAAATTCCCTCAAAAATCAATGTTTACTTATTTTGGGGCCCTATTGGCTTAGGGTTCAAATCTTCACCACTTCTAATTTACCCACTTTGCTACTTTACTTCTTTGAATCATTGAATAATACCCTTCCATAACCTATTAATGACATTGTTTTGGAGTGTGCATAATGTCAGCTTATTTGGATGGTGATGAAAGAACCCATTAGGTCACCATGGCAATTCGAGTAGTGCCAAATTTTTTAAATCCTGGTAAAGCATATTTTTCCTTTTTTTAACAAATAGTGGTAGAAATTTCATGCTTTAACTTGCTTATCTATGGCTACAGATTCCTTTTGCATAGTTAAAGTAATCATCTAATTGCCTCTTAAGTAATCTCATACACCATTTCTACTAAACTAATCAAAAAAATATTTGATATCCATCTTTTCCACCCTTTGGAGCTTCCCTTTCTCCAAAATCCTTCAATTGGACCTAACTACATGATACATCAAATTGAGGCAACCAAGTCAACCAACACTCCCCACCTCATAAGAACTATATTAGGCCTAAAGTTTATTTTAGATATTATGTCCATAGTAATATGTAGGTAACTTCCACTTTCCTAGTGCATATGGAGTCCACTAAACCACCCCATTCCAACAAAGCAACCCACTTCCTCAAATCCACCTTGATGTTGGCCCCTTTTGATCGAACCTATCACATAGTTTGTGATGACCTTGCCTTGGTCTTTTTTATTGTACAAACCAATTTTGTCATGTTGAAAATTTGAATTTATACATCCTCATGCATAACTAGACCATTTTTGTTCTTCTTGGGAGAACTTCCTACCCTAGATACCTAAGTAAACATTGACCCTATCTAGGAAACTTGATAAGGCTAACCCGATCAGCTATGACCAACACTAGGGATCAATTACCTTGTCATTTATCCTATAACCCAACCTTTTTGTTACCAACATGTCAATATTAGTCTTTGCATAATATTAGATATCATGATTAGTCAAATTTTGTGCATCCATTGGTATTTCACATGCCCAGATACCTTGTGGCACCACCTAGTGCCTCCCCACCAACTACTTATCCTGTACCCGATTTAACCTTTCCTCATCGACTCTCAATTTGAGGGGGAACACATCCTCCCATACTTAGAGTAATTATTAGTAATTTGGCCTATAAATGAAAAATTAATACCCCTATTATCCAAAAAATTCACCAAAATAGTTAATTTTTCTAATACAATTGGCCAAACTAGTGAATTATGGCCTAAAAGTGCAAATTTTGGCCAAAAATGGGATAAAAAGCATATAGGATGTATCAAGAGTTATAAAATTATTCAAAAATATATTTAATTATGTTCAAAAACATGAAAATATCCTAAATCCTAAGTTTCAACTCATGAAAAGGTTAATTGATATGTTTTATAGCAAAAAAAGGCCTCAAAACCCTTCCCATGTGCCAAATTGTCAGTTTTAAAATAGTAAAAGGGTAAAAATATGAAAATTTTCATGTTAATCCATGAATTTATTCTCCAATGTTATATTTTAAGTGGTATAAGGTGTAATTTTGGCTTTAAAAGGCAAAATAAGGCCCATTTCCTTCACTTTTTAAGCAATAGTATGGAATTCATACAAAATCCATATAATCCAAGGTAGAGGAAGTAATGTATAAGACATTTTAAAAATTCCACATCAATTTCATGGAGTTTCATGGCCATATAGGCCCAAAAATAGATTCCTTTTAGTTTCTTACTTGTTGGCATTGAGAGACATGCCTGTAGGCTTTATGATGGTATGGCCTAATGGAGAAAGGTATAACTCTCAAATTTGGGGTAAAGAAAGTAGAATCAGAGGGATTCTTGATGGTTTAAGTAGTTTCTCAATTGGATTTTCTAGGCTTAAGAACCATCTAGTTGAAGTTAGGTAAAATTATGCTACTTAACAACCTGAAAGGTAGTTATTTTTCTTCAATTTCTCTTCACCTGGGTAGAGTTATAGAAAAATTCAAATTGTTCCATAATTTTTAGGACTTGATATACCCTTATATGGTATCTTTTAGGTATTAATAATCCAATTCAAGGTTAAATATATGTCACAAACTTAGCTATTCCAAATCTATAACTTGCAAGCTTGCAAGGAAGAGTTGTATGATCCAAGAGGAGGAAGGAAGTATCAAATTGTAAAAAAATTGTGTTTTTTAGGGTCTATATCATCTTTACCATGATTTAAAATCATAATTATTCAATTTTCATGGCCAAAATACCTGTCTCCATGCTCTTAAAGTGTCTAAATGAGGCTAGTTTAGGATAAGATAAAGAATTTCTGCATATTTTGATGTTTTTTGGGAAAGCTAAGGTTTATTTTTAGTTTCTAAAAACTCCTCCAATGGCTTCAAAATTATGATGTTATGATGGTTCATATTTTGTTATTGTATACACTCCTCTTCATGGTCTCAGCATCCTCCTTCACCTCTTTTCCCACCTCTTTCTCACCTCCACCTCACCCTCGTCATCCCACTATCATACTCTATCTTTTCTCACTCTATTTTCACCCTTATTCCACCTTAAACCATGTTTTCACACCATATTACCATTTAACTCACACCTCAAACCCCATCTCCATTCCATGAAGCTTGTCAAGATGGCCAAGGTTGATAAAAACACCATCAAGCATGATCATGAGGTATATAGCCAGTCAAAGCTTCAAAATACAATTATAAATGATGACATACAATAGAGGTATGTAGTCAAGGTATGGGTCTCAAGGCCATTTTGGCTCAGTAATGAAAACCTTTTGATTTTAAGGTCTTAATGATAAAATAACTTATGTCAAGGGTAAAGAAGGTCATCAAAACATGATAAAGGAGTTTAAGGACCAATGAAGTATCAAACTCAGTCCATAAACTAACAAGATCATAATCTATAGCCACATAAGGTTTAAGGAATCTTCAATCTAGTTTATACATGGATATAGACAATGGTTCAATTTGAGAAGTTTCTTGATGGTTTGGAGTATTTAAGTTGAGAGATGGACTTATATAAGATCAAAGCATGCTAGTAGAGATGTTTCAAATCTAACATACAGTCTCCCAATAGAAACATATAGTATACCCATAGAAAAATACAATCTAACCATCACAACATATTCTCTACCTATATCAACATACATTATGCCCATAGCAATATACAATCTCTGCCCGTTACAATACACATTTAAGTACCTTTCAAGATATTTCAAGTTCCATTCAAGGAGAATTCAAGTCAAGTAAACTATAGAAACATTCAATTATTTTAAATTTATATAAAACACTTTTTATTATCTCATGAAATGAAAGTTTAGAGACCATTGTATGGAATATGCTAGTTTAGAGACCTAAATGCCTTGTTTGGAGCTCAAAACATGCTAGAAAGAGGCATAAAAAATGGTTTCAAACATATTATGAAGGGAATATTGAGATTAATGAAGATTATTTTGACCTTTATGGCATATAAATCTATGAAATTCACCTTCAAAAAAAAAACTCAATCAAAAATGCAGACAATCCATGCACAGAGGTTAAAATTTGGAAAATTTAAAGATTTTGGGAGCCATAGGTAGAGTTAAGACCTCAAATTTTGTACACAGGGTAGTCATGAGTTGTGGAAACATCATACCAAGTTTAATAGCCATTGTAAAAGTGAACATATTTTCTATTTTGTCTTAGACCTCAACATGTTTGTTTGAGGTCACCATTGGAGCATGCTTCATCCCAGAGTGCCTTTGAAGCTTCTAGTACCAAGTGAAGGATTGATAAGAATTTTATGATGTTTTTACATCATAATAATACCTTATATGAGTGTTAAAACTCTGAATTTTATGCAAACCATGCTCACATAATGTTTTGTTGACAAATAAACACTTAGGCCAAAAAGGGTATTTTTGACTTTTCAAGAAAAATGTTCTTTCAAAGTGCATTTTTAGAATGGTACAGGTAATATAATGATTTTTTTAGGATTTTTGAAGCTTGGAATGAGCTATTTTCATTTTTATGAAGTTTTTCACTTTTTTGTAATTTAGGCACCCTTCTAAGCCACATGTTTAGATGCTCATTTTGTTCACTATGTGTGGAGTTGTGATGAATGATCCTAGTATATTTTTATTACCCCTATGAAATTTTAATTCATGAATAACTGAGATTACTTAAGGGGCTAATATTTATGAACAATTGTTAAGAGTGTAGGCAGCTTAGAATGTAGTCAATTTCCCATAGGAAAACTTCATTTACATGGTAAGTTTTCATATCTTTTGCATGGGAGTATAATATTTTTATGGATGTTATAGGGTAAAAAATTATACACACAAATTTAAGTGGTTCAAGATTTGGAGGTTTGTACCTCATGAATCATTAGTTTGAAGTTTCAGCTTTAGAACCTTCCTAAACACCTAAAAAGATAAAAGTGGATTTTCTTACCATAAAATCATTATATATAAACCTTAAAAATATTCAAAAATAAACTCCAATATGATTCTATAAACATAAATTTAATGGATGGATCTATACGGATGAGGGCATAAATCACATTTTTTTTGGAAAAAAGTACTTAAAATGAAGTACAGTGCAATTTAATAGAATTTAATCATTAGAGATCAAAGCTTAAAACTTGTTATTAATCTTAAAATATTAATTTGGTCATAAATAATCATGTATGTGTCCTATCAGCTCAAACAAAATGGCTAATCTTCTATAAATTTATGCAAAATTGGCCTAGTCAAGCATGTTAACTAATTGGTGAAGTTTTTTTCATCAAAATCATAATTTTGGTGAAGAATAATTATTTTTCAGGTGTAATTTGTTTCTTTTTTAGGTTTCATGTCTTCTTGTTTAGGTTTCATAGTGTCCAAGTGCACAAAATAGACCTTTTTGGCTTAACTAGTCTAGTTGACCTAATTGTTTAAAAGACTAAGTGGAGTTTGGCATTAGATGATTACTTAAGAAGTTAAATCTAAGTTTCTAACCATATATCTATTATTTCTCATAAATAGTCATGCACATTTCAGCCTATAAGGTCCTTCTTCATGCAAAATGGAGTTAGTTGGAGTTGACTATATAATCTTAGTGCCACATATACTCTTAGTTTCCATGCAAATGAGGACTTTCTCTCTCTCCAAATCATATTTCAAACAAATTAAGTGGAGTTCCTTCCTTTGGATATTTGGCATAGATTCCATGTAAAATTTTAACTTTAAACGGGCCTACCATCGTTAATTATACACCAACCTTGAAGTTCATGCATGTTTGGTGATTTTTGGGAATTTAATGTTAATGACTTTTTAAATGGGCCCACCATATTCCTACACCAAATTTGAGAAGCATGCAATTTTTAAAAAGGGAGAAGAATCTATTGAATATTTTAAATATTGTAAAGGGATTTAGATCTTGAGTTAATTAACCAAGACTAAACCTTCTCCTTTTTAACTTGAAATTGGTTGTAATTAGGGTTTAAGACATATTTATTAGCTTAATCAAGCCATTTTTCATTAATTCCTAGAGCTAGAGAGAAACTGTAAGCTGGATCATTTATCAATAAAGAAGTCTTTGTTCTGAATCTAAGTTTTTGATAGAAGAATAGCGTGTATTTTATTGTGCATCACTGTATAAGTGATATTTATTTCCTTTTTGTAGGTCCCTTCCTCACCTATCTCTCTCTATCTCACCCTTTTTAGGTCATTTGAAGAGGTTTTCAACCCTTCATCTAAAACATTTTTTCTTAAGGATAGAAATATAAATTTCATTGATTATATGTGTGCATTGATTTCAATAACTTTAGAAGATTTAGATAATTTAGGTGTATCACCCCATTTTAATTAGAATTTATTTTAAGTTTCTTCTTCCCCTTTTCACCCAAAAACCATAAAAGGAAATCATAGTAGTCAAATTTATTAAAAAATATTAAGGAAACCAACCCTCTTTGGAGGTTCTTCTCATCAAAGAGTCACCCACACTCTGAGAAGTTCTCATTATATCAACTGAAGAGAAGGTGTGCTTGCACATCTTCAAGCAAGGTTCACTCCAAAGTGATAAAAAAACCTTGACCTTCAACTAAGTGATTTATTTTTGTTTTGTATCTTGTTAATTCAAAGCCACATAACAAAAAGGGGAAAAATGTAGACACTAGAAAACTACACACAATTTTCAATGATTAAATGCCTCGAGACCCCCTAAAGACCCCATAAACCTTATTAACCCTTAACCAACCCCTATTAACCTAGCTAAATAACTATTCTCTTATTCACATAATACTATTCAAAATTACTATTTGAAAGTACTATTCAAAATTACTATTTATTATCACTATTCACTATGGGACCCAATATCACTATTCATGATGATGTGGCAAGTGACATGACATGTGACATGGAAATTGATATGGAATGTGATTTGGGAGGTGATATGGTAAATTACATGGCTTAGAAGTGAGGTGGCTTGATGTGGGACATCATACCCCACCTGGGACCCTTTCTCAAGGTACTTAATGACCTTATTTAAGCATCACAAGGGTTCCCCATTTAAATATGGAAAATTTACCCTTAAGGGGCCATCATTAAATATATATTTTGTCTTCACACATGAAAGTGGACTTAAAAATTGGACACCCACCTCTTTAGTGTTTTGGAAAAGACAAAGGGCACTATATCCACCCATTTTTGACTTTTTAAACCAAATGGGAGACCCATGATCAAGGTAGGAATCTCACCACCATCATATTTTTACTCATTCATGCACCCACATGGAAAATTTCAACACATTTTATGTGCCATCTCTTTAATTACTTGGATGCAGACAAGAAAGGGTGGTGAAAAGTCTTTGGCCTCATTTAAACCCATGTGCATGATTCCCATTCAAAATTGGATTCATGTACAAGGTGGGAGACACACCAACCCTAATTGGAGAGCCATGATCAAGGTGGGAATCCCACCAACCTCATATTTTGACTCATTCATGCACCACATATAAAATGGCACCACATTTTATGTGGCATCTCTTTAAGTGCTTGGATGAAGACAAGAAAGGGTGGTGAAAAGTGTTTGGCCTCATTTAGATCCATGTGCAAGGTGAGAGACACACTAACCCAAATGGGAGACCCATGATAAATGTGGTAATCCCACCAACCTCATATTTTGACTCATTCATGCACCACATGTAAAATGGTGGCACACTTCTACTATTCCCTCTTTTGGCATGATACTTCACAACAAATGCTATAAATACCCTCTCTTCTTCACCCAAGGAAGTGGGAAGTTAGTATTTGAATATTAAGATCTTGTTGAATGTTTTTGAAGGATTTAATCATTTTTGAGGTCATTTAAATCTTATATGGAAATAATTCAAAGCAATAAAGCTCTACTGAAATTGCCTCAAGACATCTTCAACAACAACATCATCAACAACAACATTCTTCTTCAATTTTGGAAGGTAACATTTGAATTTGTTTCTTGAATTTCATTTTATCATCTCCTTGGATTTTTATTCTCTTCATCCCCACTTATCCATTTTCTCCCTTTTTCATTTTATTATCTCAATCCATTTACTCCCTTGCCATCTTTTATCCATTCACATCTTTGTCACTTTTACCCTCCTTATCCTCTTCCCCTTTTGCCATCTTAACTACTTACCTTCTTACCTCATCAACCATTAGCCCATTTATCCCATTCTAATATTTACCTTTTTATTACCTTAACCATTTATCAATAAACCAAACCACCTTTCTTTAATCCCTTGTTAAATTTCCAAACCAAAACCATAGCCTTGTTTTGACTAATTTTTAGCATTAGTTGCTTTATTTAGTCATTGTTTTAAAAACATTTAGCTTTCTTGTCTTAATTTAGATATTTATTTTTAATTTTATTTATTTTATATTTTAAATTCAATTATATTTTATTTTTATTAATAAACTTAAGTGTTAAAATCAGGTGGATTGATAGCCTCCTAGAAAGCTTTCGCTTCTAGGATCTAGCTCATGTTAGGTAATCCACCCAACTACTTATCTAACCAACAAGTTTTTTGGTAGTGATTTATTATTTTAGGTCATTATTCCCTATGAAAATATGATTTATTAAAAAATTTAGATTTAACATGTGTGTATTCAATAAGTATTCTTCTACACACCCTTCTTAACTAGTTTCTTCTTTTCACACTTAAGAAAAAGAAAAATTAGACAGAAACAAACATAGTCCATCCACTGTCACAATATGGTAGAGTTTATTGGTCCAAAATAATCTATATTTCACTCCCTAATCCCATCCTAGAGGAAACACTCATACATACATCAAAAGATATTTTGCGTTAGATTAGAACTTTAGACACTCAACCCACTAACCCACAGTGGCCAAAATCCTGGTAGTTAGAGGCTTTCAAAGGGAATAATATAGTAATTATAAAATTTAAAAATGTAATTATAGTATTTTAAAAATCTAAAGGGAGTATATGGAGGGTCATAAAGAGGAAGTTGTAATATGAGACTAGAAGAATAGTCATAATGGAGGAAAGGCAAGAAATGTTCACTTTGTCCAAAAGGAAGGATAGAAAATTGGGGTGATCCCAATAAATAGAGTATTTTAAATATTATTTTGAAAGATATAAGGATGATATAGTAGAGATATATGAAGGGACTAAAATGACATAGAGAGAACTAGAGCAAGAACTAGAACAACTAAGAGAACATTAGCAAACTATCTATGATCCATCCCAAATTGAGATGGATGTCTTGAGTGTTGCATCCATATTATATAATACTATTGAGGATATTTATGCAATGATGTAATAATTGGAACCCCATATAGTAGAGATTACTAGATTATTTATATTTTTGAAAATAGATGAGGATAAACTAAAATTCCTTATTATTTTTACAACCAACAAAGCATATGCATAATTAAACTTGATGGCACTATTAGAGGCTGACAATGCCCTCAACTTAGTGGTCATCAAAACACAAGAGGCCAGGGAGTGGATTGATTTAGGTGAGGTAGTGATGCCTAAATATTTATAACATGAAACTCTCACCTAGAAAATTTTAGATGAACTGAAGCTTTCATGTGCCAAGGATTCTACAAGGAGACTTATCAACAAGGCCAATTTTGAATATATCTAAGAATAATCTTTAGAAAACTTTAAATATGATATACAAGGGAATACCTTGGAGTAAATAGAGGCCAAGCTCAATTTTTATAGGAAGAAGGTCACTAAAGTTGAGATCTTTAGATATAACTTCAAAATTACAAAGGGTATACATGCAAGGCTCATGGAATAGGTAAATAGGGTGCATAGGCCTCCATTCCTTAATATGCACATAATAATATATTAGTATGACATTGGGCATAAAGAATATCAATATTTGTAATCAAAGAAGAATGTTAGAAATTCAACTCCCATTTAAATAAAAGCATCCACTTCAGTGCCTCCAACAACCTCGCTTACCATGCAAGCACCCAATAAAACTTGAGTTGAAGGCCAATTTTTTATGTATACATGAAAATAATACTTACTTTGATACTTACAACACACATGTAAAGTTTCATAATTTTTACATAAATGTAATTACTATGATCATGAAAAACATGTAATTCTAAAGCTAAAATTAGAACTAAGGTTTTGACTATGACATGTAACCATGAGTTCACATACACTTGGAGGATGAGGCATCCCCTCCCCAAGTCTATATATTTATGTAATTTCAAATTCTAAAAGATTGGAATATTTCATCAATATGAAAAGAAGTCAATTTTTATTGTCATGCAATTTCATTGGTGTTTTATCCTTCCATTCATGTGATATTAAGGTTTTGATTTTCTGGTTGTAATAATACATTAATTTGAATTGTGCAAAGGTTATGGATAAATTCTAATTATTTTATCAATATATGATAACTGTAGATGTGGAAGTGCTATTAAAAATAGTATATGTTATTAAGTAACTATTTTAAACTATGTTAATATTATTAGTGTGTAGAAGTGTTTTCTTTGCTATGGTTTTCTAAGTGTGTGCAACAACTACCTTTGACATCTGGACTATAACCTTCCAATTAAGGGTGTGCAAAAGCAAATAAAAAGGGAGAAACCTTCAGTTGAGACCATAAATTTACCTATATCACTCCTCCCTAAACATCGCAAATATGTTTAACTATGAGTGTGTAATAGCTACAAATAGTAAGCACTAGTTTTGAAAGCACTTATCCACAAAAGAACCAACCTAGGAAGTGACCCTTTGATATCACAACACCTTCTTTTCCTCTCTACCATTAACTTATTTTAAAGTTTATTTGATTGAGATATACCCATTATATATTAGGTATCACCCATCCATATCACTCACTTAGGTTTGATTTATCTACTAGGATTCATTTCACTACAAACAAACTCTATTAATAACCTGCATGTTCTACTTGTTATTCCACCACCATGTTGTTTAACCCATACCCACAAATCATGCCTTGGAGTGGATTTTACCTTCATTGAGATAATAAAACATTGGAGGCTAACTCATTTAAAATTTTATTAGTGCACAAGACCCAAATCAACAAATACATGCAAATTTCCATTATTCTCAATGTTGTAAATCATGTATTCTCATGGTGGTTGATGAATGTTAGTGATGGTCTATAAATTATTTTTATTTTTCCTATATTATTACCTTTTTATAGTTTATTAGTCATATTTTAAAGTCATATAAAGAGTGATACATGGTCTTACAATGTCTAAGTGTTGAGATTATTCATTAGTGTCCCTTAAGAGACCCCTTGATAAACCCTCTTGGTTATTTTCTTGACCATTATCTTCATATTGAAACATTGGTTCTTAGAGACTCACATTGAGTTAGATAAATATATTTTAGTCCTAATTCATGTTCATAGTGAAGCATAGGTAAGTGTAGGCTAATAAAATTGGTGCATCACCTCCCATTTACTTTTTTTAGTTACCTTTATCCCCTTTCCTAGTAAGAAGTAAGTTTAGTAGTGGTTTCAGGTGATACATCAAGGGAGTTATCCCTAATCTAGAGATTTACGTCAACTATTAGGCCACCCAAATTCTAGAGGTATCTCCATGCATCATATAAATGAGGAAGGATTGAACAACCTCATCAAGGTTAAAATTTAGAGTGACAATAGGTTGGTTGTAGGTTATGTCAAGAATAAGAATATTATAATATTTTTTAAAAGAATTATATGTAGCATGTGAAGGATGTTCCCTATGAATTAACCAAAAATAAATAAATTGAACAAGAGGTCAATAAATGGAAATACCTTGGCTTTGGAAGATGTGTTATGTATATAAATTTACTTGATTTATATCATTTCATTTGTATATCTCTTCGTGAATGTTAATAATTAGTTGTTTATGTTATATGGCTTGATTCCATTGACCTCGAACCAAACAACTATGTAATGTTATAAATTGTTATCTAGTGTTGCTAAATAAAATATTGAGTCTATGTGCTTAGTTTTTATAACTAGAATAAATATAGATTTATCGGGTTATGTGGATGATGATGTCAATATATTTTTATATATTATTTTGAGTGGACATTGAAATGCTATGGATTTTTGATTGAAGAAAAACTTGGATAAAACTTCATTAGTTAGCTCATGGATAATGTAGCTTTAATATTGCTTTTGAGGATGAATATATCATGGATTTAGTCAAGTTTGAGACTTTAATGAATGCATGGTATTTACCCTACATGATAATTAATTATAGATAATAGTTTGGTCTCATTTCATTCCCAGTTTTCAAATTTTATTTTATAAAGTCTAATTTTTTAGGACTACTTGCCACATGGCACACTATCATTGATTTTAGTTGCCTAGTCATCTTGTTGAGTCATTTATTCTTGCAAATGTAATTTTACCATACTTTTAGGACCTGGTATCCTTGTTTGTATTATTTTTTTCAAAGTATGATACATCGCTTATTTTCACTTCTTTACTATATATTAGACTTTGATTTTTATGTTTTTTGAATTTTGATCCTAGTTAAGTGGGATTCAAACACATAGTTTGATCTCACTCTTCTAATTAGTCATGTCATACATAGTGCCTTTTATCATATATATAAGCTATTAATAAACATGATGCTATCATGTGGATGATTATAACTACTTCATATGGTCTTCAATTCTTTACTATATACCTTGGTCTAACTAACTACAAGTATCCATAGTGTGAATGTGGACCAATATCACTTATCAAGAGGGTAAAAAATAGTTGAACACTATGTATGGATATATCAATCATCAATGAATGGGGTTGTGTCCATTATATGGTCACCACTTGTTTAGAGGGTCTTGGGACTTCATATGATGTGAATGTAATTATTGGTTATGAATGAGTGAGATGAAGACATGTGACATAATCTTATTTATCTGAGCACTCAAGAATGTTCAAGACTTAGTTGTTGGATCCAATGGAAGTGAGTGAGTAAGATGATGAAAAATGAAATTGTCTCACTTATTCAAATGCTTAGATAAATTTTCAAACTTATATCCTTAATGTATAAGTAACAAATAAGTATGATTAAGACATGTGGCTAAATCTTGTGGACCTAAATGAAAATTAGAATTAGATATTTGAGAATCATAGGTGAAGAAGCAAGATATAGATGCATGTCAATATATGGTTAAATTAGGCAGTTGTAAATCATACCTTATTGTCATTCTTAAATTTTATGACCTTCTAGGTGTAAAATTTTATTTGTGAAATAATTTATCCTAAAAAAATCATATAAAACCTTGGATAGATACTCTATTAGTCTCATTAGTCCATAAATCAAAACTTGAATTTGTTAATCATCTAATGTTCAAATAAGTACATAAAATAAAACATTAATAATGACCATTTAGACTTTGAAACTTAAGTTCATATGCTAATTATAAAATTAATATAAAAACACATAGTTTTAAATTCCAATGTTTTTATACCAATTAGACATGAACATGTAATTTTTAGCTCAATATGGGTCCTCATTAAAATTTTGAAAATGGGGTGTATTGGGTACAACAAATGGTGACTCAATTGGGAAATACTTTAGAGTATTTGAGAAATAGAATCTTTCTTTTGCAAACCATGACCAAAATTATAGATGTACTAGAAAGAAATAAATAATTCACAAAGATGAAAGATACTTAACCACATACATGCAACATACTAACCCTTTTCATTTTTTAGATCATGTTTGCCTCTATGAAAAAATGTTATCTTTATTATGATAGTTTTAACAAAGATTAGACAAAATTTCCAGTCTCTTTAAGACCCCCCCTCCCCCCCTCCAACCTTTTTAGAATTTATATTTTAAGGAAAAGTTCAGGGAAGTTGAGCATTACTCTATTACCAACACAACATCTATAGCCTTGAAAAAAATACGTTTCATTCTACTCTTAACATTTCTCTATTTCTAGTCAGGTGTCCATATCCCTAATAGAGATTACTTGAATCACCCTTCTTCCATGATTTTATTATTTATTTATTTTGAAACTTTCTTAGAAGGGTTATGAACCACCATTGAATAGGTTAATTGTAATGGAATTTATTATATATCAAAGATTTCACTAATATTTTATCTTTCTCAATGTATATTATCTCTCAAACAAGTTTTAAGCATGTAAATGTGTAATTTATCTTTCAAAATGAAAATTCTTCCTAAAATTTGCATGAAATGTATAAAATCAACTTCTATAGTTCTTATGAGCTCATTTCAATTAGATAAAATTTCACTTTAATCATGACATGTCCTAATTCAAAGACTTCATAATACACCTAGAGTAATATCCAAAAATACCATATAAATTGGTTTGACTTCCCCTTTTAGGATATATTTTTTGTTTTATGCACAGAATGATTTTGATTGTTCTGATTTTAAGAAAACTAATCTAGAGATCATGAACCTTATTATAATAAAGTACGAAAACTATTATATGGAAATTGGAAATATATCCTAAGAAAGCAAGAAATCTATTCTATAAAAGCATAAAATATACTCTAACCCTATTAATAAAGTATTAATCATAGTCATTATGATATATATCTAGTCAAATTAGTCATGATATAATGTCTAAATAACTACCCATTAATATGGAAAATATAATTCATTACCTTGAAGGTCTTCTAAGCAAAAAATTATTACGTAGAATTTCAAAGATATGATATGGCCCAATCCATAAAGGAGTGATATTATCATTTTACCCCTTGTTTTCATGTGCTTTATTCCATAGGAGCACTAGTTCTAAAATTTTGAAAACCTTAATTTTTTATATTTTATCAAATCACCTCTTGACAATTTCATGATGTTTTCTAAAACTATGCAAATATTTTGTGTGTGCATCTTCCATTTAGATAATGTCTAGTAAGTGTGACTAGTTTATTTCATATTATTCAATAGAATCTTGCATGAATTAGTACTTTGGTACCTTGAGATTAATTGGAAACATAGATTTTATTCATATACTAACAAAAAAGGCAAGGCCTTAAGATCCTATTTATTTCTTTTTATGTTCACCCATAGTGCATACTTAAACAATAGATGCCATTTTCTAAGTTTGTCTTTAAAAAACTTTTTTATGGCATACATCAAGTTTTAATTTCTAGATTATGCTCCTCCATTTCCTTTCAGATAGTAGTTAGATGAGACTTTGACATTAATCTGATTGCTATAAGCCCATTTTGTGAATTCAGTAGATTGAAATGTTGGACCATTGTCACATACGAGGGAGACTAGTCTCCCAAATATAGTTGAGATGTTTTCTTCAATAAATTTGATCATGTCCTAAGCTATATAATTTTTAGTTGATACTAATTTAGTATATTGTTGCCAACATAATCCCCCTTTCTATAATAAAAGGGTACCCCTCTTGAAACTCTCATAATAATTTTCCTTGAGCTCAAATCTTCTCACACTTGGTCTTGAACTATGTAAAACCTTGAACCCATGTTTCACATTGATCAATTAAATACTTCACAACATTCATAGAAAGTGAATGGTCACCATGAATATCCCTATAGTCACCTATGTCTATAAAAATTTATCCATTTTGTGTTTCAAAATGAAGGTTTTCTCATACTTAGAATATTTTATGCTAACTATGTTATTTTGTAGAGTTAAAATTATGTAGGTTTTCCCAAGATGACATCACCCCAAAGTCTTACTTTGAATTTTATGGATATTCACTATAAAATAAGTAAGATTTCATTTTATTGTGTGGCCCTTTTCTAATATTTTATTTTGGTAAATATTTTAGGATAACCCAACAAATGAGAGGTTACCATATGGAACCTATTATACTTGTTAGTTCCCTAGAGGTGTTAGAGCTATCAGAGCCTTAGGAGAGCCTAAAGAATGAAAATATGATACATGAAACCAATCAGACTTGTTAGTCTCCTAGAGTTATTACAGAATCAGATCTTTGTGAGATCATAATGAATGAGAATATTCCACATAAAAACTATTAGACTTGTCAGACTCTTGGATGTGTCAAAGATGTCAAAACCCTATGAGAGACCAATAAATGATAAATTACCATGTGGGACCTATCAGACTTATTAGTACCTTAGAGGAATTAGAGTTTTTATAGCCTTATATATCCTAATGAATGATAATATTCCATGTGGAACCCATCAGACTTATCAGTTCCCCATATGTGTCAGAATTTTCAGAGCCCCAAGAGAGACTAAATGAATTACAAAGTGACACATGTCACTTCTATATGAAAAATGAAAAAATAGTTTATAATGACCTAAAAAAGGAAAATAAATGCATGTTTTATGCCATAAGTTGATAGTATAACACCATATATACTTAATAGGTCCAAGTGGCTAACCCTATTACACAAAAAGGTAAAAGAATGACACCTAAATTGTGCCTAGTTGACATAGCCCATAAAAAAAGAAACTAACCAATAAAGGATATGTGGCCTAATTTAAGGATACCTGAGGTGACATAGGGGATAAATTATGTGTGTTCCTATTATTCCCTTTCATTAATAAATTTAGGTAACTAGGATATTGTTCAAAAACTTATAAGAGTCCCCTCATCGCTACTAAATCTACATTGGGAGCACATTTTAAACAACCTTTAAATTAATACCAAATTGTGAAATGACCAAGTGTATCATGCCAATAACTTAAATTTGAATTTGTGTAAGATGATCCTACAATTTACATTAATATAGGATATTTTTTCATATACCTATAAAACCTCAAAGGAATTTTATTTATAGTTATCACTCTAAACTCCTAAGAATCCTTCCCTTTAGCTCTTTCTCAAGATTTTAGTACTTCCCTTGGGCCTAGAATTCTATGCTAAATAGATCCTAACTCTCATCCATGGTCACATCATCTTCCAAACCTAGAGCCTAAATATAGATATACCACCTTCTCATCAGACCTAACTCATTTTAAGCATTACAATAAAGTGTTCAAGGTAGTTGAAGATGTACAAAGACCCACCTCAGATAATGATGAGGATGATACTAAGTTTCTTGAATAACTAGAAGCATTATGGAAATTAGGGTTTCACAAAGATATATCCAAACTATAAATATTCCTATGTGTTGATCTCTTTGGTAAAATTTGAAACTCTATGCACTTACATGATGCTACCTAGGACCTAGTATATTTTATGGGGTCCTAAACTAAAATTATATATATATGTAGAGATACCTTCATTTAGTACTATAATATCCTATAGTATACCCTAGTTTATGACTAGAACATAGTCGATGTGTGTATTGACATGCATGAAATATATGGGTTTATTGATGGACCTAAAAGGATGGCATTGATGTTTACCTCATTCACACATTCCAATAAGGAGTTCACATTGAAATGTTCCTAGTTAATTAATTATTTAGAGTGAATGATGCTATCAATGTCAACATCCTCTAGGTACCCCTATTAAGCATCATCCTCAGAGGAAAGAAAGTCTCAAACCTTGGAAGCTTTATCTAATTTTACCTAGTTAAGGGTGATAATGAGGCCAAAGGACATGTCAATTTTTATATGATGAGTCATCTTGTGTATGTATTCTATGCCACCCTCATGTTCAATCCTTATATATTTCTAATATGGAACCCTTATAGCTCTATGATTCACATGGTATTTTATAAGTTATACATGCACCACTACATGAACCACCTTTAAGACATATGTGAGTTCTTATACCCCATGATATACATGGACATTAATGAGAGGCCCATGCCATAAATATAAAATAATATAAGGAGGACAATCCTACCCATAAGATCCTACTCATACTATTTGGATCACACCATCATCTAGGTGTAGGGCATATGAAAAAACCCTTGCTATTACCCTATCATTTCCTAGATCACATCACAAAGAAAGAGATTTCTTATCAATTGGTTGAAGGATTCATGGGTTACTTAATCACAAATACAAGGCATGTATAGACTTACCAATTTTCATTCACCATCATGAATACAAGAACTTTCCTTCATTATGAAATATGGTGGAGGCCAATAAGGTTGTGGCTAAAGTGATTATATAGCTATCAACCTAGCCAAAAACAAACATTAGTGAGGTATTTAAGGTGAAGGTTTACCTATAGTCCCCACTCCAAGTCCAAAAGAAGTTTATGGTCCAAATTATGGTCATATTTTGAGATCCATCTATGAACCTTGACAAGCTAGATTATGAGTTAAACTTAGTGGAAACCATACTAGAATCTAAGGAGATACATACCAAGTAGTTAGGAATTGGATCACCTCTAACATCCTCTTTATTATCTCCTATTGGGACCTAGTAATTTTGTTCCGCTTATTTTGGTATTGGAATATTTGTAGTATAATTATGTTATAACCATTTCAGTCCATGATGACCCAAAGTGGAAACTTGTGTTACTAGGAGATGAGTCCCATTTCTCTTATATATACTATGTAATATTTTGAGAGGGTGGAATATATTGTAAGAAATAATTTAAGATTAATGTAAATTTGGTTTTTCTATTTAAACACATATAATTTTCATGGATGTTTTTTTATTTATTTTAGTTTAAATGAATTAATACTAATGTTAGATAATTGTTAGTTATTATTTTCTAAAAGGCTTATGTGTTAATTAATATGAACTTCAACTATTATAATTAGTTTCTTTGATGTTTTTTAATTTGTTGACATCTATTAGGATCTATGTGATTAATTATAGGCATGCTCATAGTTATTCATAAAAATTATCATTGATTTAAGCATTCACACTTTATCCTTAAACTCTCTCCTTGTGTGATAAGAGATTGAGTCATCATGAAACTTATCACATAGTGGTACAACTATAATTGAGTATATTCTCAATTATTGAATTAGTGGTGTAGCTATTTTTTTTAAAAAAAAAATTTCCCTTTTTTACCTTACTCACTCTACCTTTTTATTCTTATTTTTATTTCAATTAATATTTTACCCCTTTTAGAAATTATGAGATAAAATTAAGTATATCCCATATTTAAATATGTTACAATTGGTTTAGATATAAGTATATATGTTTGTGTGTTAGTCAGAATATTAGTATCAAGCCTCTAGTGATAGTATTACATCTATTAGAGATCTCTTCAATATTATCTATTTAATAGATCCTAATACCTACAACTCTTTCCATATATTATCTTGGTAACAATAATAAAATGAGATAATACAACTCCCCAATTTTCCCCTAATCTTGTCAATGCATCTAACCCAATATATACACCTAGGATAGAGATCTTGGACTGAACAAGAGCTAGTGCTAGAATAATGGCACCCCTTCTCAATGATTGGAAATATTTAAGATACCAAATAACATATAGCCTATTTTTTAGATCACTAGAACATGAGTTGGTCCATAGAAAATAATAATATCACCTTTTTAAATCCATAGGAGAACCAAAATATCTAGAGGAAGTTTGAGACATTTGGTTGTACTTATTATCTAATTCTCTTAGGCTACCCTTAATAAGACTTTACCCATGAACGCACCTATGGTAAAATAAGCCACATATACCATTTAAATTATTTGATATGTCCATGATCTACACAAGAATAAAAAAACATACCTCCCAAGATTTAAACCAAGTCTGGGGTGTGTTTCCATCTATTTTTTTATTTTTCTTAAGTGTGAAAAGAAGAAACTAGTTAAGAAGGGTGTGGAAGAATACCTATTAAATGTACATGTGTTGAATCTAAGTGATTATGGAGAGATCATATTTGGCTTAGGAGGATGAACTAAAAATAATAAAACACTAAAATTAACTTGTTTGGTATACAAGTAGATGGGTGGATTGCCTAGCGTGAGCTAGATCCTAGAAGTGAAAGCTTTCTATGAGGTTGTCAATCCACCTTATTTAAAACACTTAAGTGGAAACTATAAAAGAAATATATTTATCTTAAATGAATATTAAACTGAAATAAAATACAATAAATGACAAAAAATTAATTTATAAAATTAAATGCTTTGCTAAGTTAACCAAAATGAGGCAACTAGTTTGATTATACTAATGCTGAAAATTAGTTAAGGCAAGGTTGTGGTTTTGGGTTTGGTAATTTGATAAGAGTCAAAAGAATTGTTTGGTTGGGGTTAATTGAGATAATAAAATTATAGGTATATATGGTTTAAAAATATATAAAAACAATTAACTAGGATATCAAAAGGATGAGGGAGCAAAGAGGGTGAAGGTGGCAAAGGTGCAAAGAGGGAAAAGGAGGTAAATGGAATTACAATGGAAAAAGTGGTAAAGGAGGTAAATGGATTAAGATGGAAAGTGGATTAAGGGGTAAAAGTAAAGGTAATAAAAGGAAGGACTTAATTAAATAACTGAAATAAAAAAACAAATAAGGTTACCTTGAGGCTTGTTGATGTGGTTGATGTTGTTGATGATGTGTTGAAGGAATCCCATGGCAATTTTGACAGAGCTTCATTGTTTTGAATTATTTTCCTCCAAGATGTAGATGACCCAAAAAATAATGACCTCCTTCAAATAAATTTAGAAATATGTTAATAACCAAAGACTAACTTCAAAATTCCCTTTGGGTGAAGGAGAGGTGGGGATTTATAGCATTCGTTGTGAAGAACCATACCAAAAAAGAGAATAGTAGAAGTATGGTGCCATTTCCCATGTGGTGCATTAATGAGTCAAAAATATGAGGGTGGTGGGATTACCAACTTGATCATGGGTCTCCAATTTGGGTTGGTGTATCTCCCACCTTGCACATGAGTCTAATTTTGAATGGGAATCATGCACATGGGTCTAAATGAGACCAAAATACTTTTCACCACCCTTTCTTGTCTTCATCCAAGCACTTATAGAGATGACCCAAAAAATGTGGTGTCATTTTCCGTATGGGTGTATGAATGAGTCAAAATATTAGGGTAGTTGGATTCCCACCTTGATCATTGGTCTCTCATTTGGGTTGGTGTGTCACCCACCTTGCACATGAGTCCAATTTTGAATGGGAATCATGCACATAGGCCTAAATGAGGCTAAAAGAATTTTCACTACCCTTTATTATCTTCATCCAAAAATTAAATATATTCTCCAAAAAATGTGGCACCATTTTCCATGTGGGTTCATGAATGAGTCAAAATATGAGGGTGGTGGGATTCCGACCTTGATTATGGGTTTCCTATTTGGGTTAAAAAGCCAAAATTGGGTGGATATAGTGCCCTTTGTCTTTTCTAAAGAACTAAAGAGATGGGTATCAAAATTTTAAGGCCAATTTCATGTGTGAAGATAAAATATATATTGAATTATGGCCACTTAAGGTTAAATTTTACATATTTCAAGCGGGGACCCTTGTGATGCTTAAATGAGGTCATTAAGCACCTTAGGAAAGGGTTCCAGGTGGGGTGTGATGTCCCACATCAAGCAACCTCACTATTAAGACATATAACTTACCAAATCACCTCAAAAATAACCTTCCATGTCACTTTTCATGTCCAATGCTATGTCACTTTCCATGTCATTATGAATAGTGATAGTGGGTCCCATAGTGAATAGTGATAGTGAATAATTTTTTTTAATAATACTTTCAAATAGTATTTTTGAATATTACTATGTGAATAAGAGAATAATTATTTGGTTAGGTTAATAATGGTTGGTTAAGGTTTAATAAGCTTTAGGGGGTCTTTAGGGGGTCTTAAGGTATTTATTCATTAAAAATTGTAAATGTATAGTTTTCTAATGTCTACATTTTCCCCCTTTTTATTATGTGGCTTTGAATTAACAAGTTGAAAAATAAAAATGAATCACTTGGTCAAAGGTTAGGGTGGCCCAAGTATGGGAGGAGGTGTTCCCCCCTCAAATTGAGAGTCAATGAGGAAAGGCTAAATCAGGTGCAGGTTTGATAAATAGTTGGTGGAGAGGCACTAGGTGGTGCCACAAGGTCATTAGGCATGTGAAATACTAATGGGTTCACAAAATACAATTAATAACAATATTCAAGATTATGTAGAGACTAAAGCTACCAATGTTAATAAAAATAAAGTCAAGTTATAGATGGACATATTATAGGGTAAATGATAGGGTAATCAGTCCATAATGTTAGTCACAGTTAACTTTTTTAAGCTTATAGAGTCATCTAGACAAGGTCGGTATTTTTCATAGATATATAGGGTAGGAAGTGCTCCTATAGAATAATATAAATGGTCTAATTTCACATGAGGTGGGGCATAAAAAGTGTAGAACAAAAATCATAGTCAGTTCAGTCAAAATTACCAAGGTAAGGTCATCATAAAACATGCAAAAAGGTCAGGTCAAAATTGGCCAATGTCAAAGTGGATGTGGGAAAGTGGGTTAGTTAGTTAGAATGGGGTGTCTGAGTGGACACCATATACACTAAACAAGAGATGCTACCTACATATTTCCATGGACATAATATCCAAAATGAATTTTAATCATAATGTAGTTCTTCTGAGGTGGGGAGTGTTGGTTAACTTGGTTTCCCTAATTTGATGTATCATGTAATTAGGTTTAATTAAAGGACGTTGGAGAAAGTGAAGCTCCAAAGGGTAGAAAAGATGGCTATCAAATAGTTTATTGATTGGTTTGGTAGAAATGGTGGATGAGATTACCAAGGATGTAATTAGATGATTGCTTTAACTATGCAAAAGGAATCTACAGCCATGGATAAGTATATTCAGGTGTGGAATTATTTCCACCATTTTAAAGAAAAAAGGGAGAAATATGCTTTACTAGGCTTTAGAAAATTTGGCACTACTCGAATTGCCATGGTGACTTGATGGGTTATTTCATCACCATCCAAATAAGCCAACATCATCCACACTCCACAATAATGTCATTAATAGGCTATGGAAGGGTATTATTCAATGATTTAGGGAAGCAAAGTGGGTAAATGAGAAGTGGTGAAGATTCAAACCCTTGAGCTAGTGGGGCCACAAAATAAGTAAGAATTGAGTTTTGAGGGAATTCAGAGAAAGACTCTGAGGGCTTTTAGAATATGGAGTGATGAAAATAATAATATTAATTAAATGAGGGAGCAAGTTGAAATATGAAGGAAAATAAATGGTATAAATGGAAAATTAAGAGAGAAAATAAAAGAAGAATGTATGAAGGCAGACATATTAGGGAGTTAAAAAATAAGGTGGGAGAAATAGGTCTAAAAGATACCAAGGAGAAAAAAAGTTTGGTGAAAGAGGTAAACCCTATAAAAGGTTACTAGGTGGAATACAATTAAAGAGTAGGGTTATTACAGTGCATAAGAAGATGTAGGCATTGAGTGGGGAGAATCAAGGGAAATTATTGGTTGGGAGGTAGGTCTCATGAGAGGGTATAGCTAGCATCCACACGTGGGTACCCCAAATTTTCCATTTGAAGATAGTTTTTGTTATGATTCTAACATCTCCATAGGTTGGAGTAAAATGGGTTCAAAATAGGCAAGACCAGAGGAGATGGGGAAGGAATTTGCATCTTAATAGTTGGTGGTGCTCATACTCACTTGTGGGTCATATGTGCTTACGGTTGTGTTTGATTATGTTATAGATTCATAGGATCAATATATATCTCACATTAAACTAAAAATGAATGGAAGACATGCATGGCCATAACATGTTATATGTTGTGATCATATAAGCTCAAAATGGGTAAAGGGTTTAAAAGGAAAAAAGCTGGTAGGTAGGGTAAAGGGAATAGTTAGAGAGGGGAAAAAAAAGGATCTAGGCTCAACATGTAAACTCATTAAAGGAAGAAAGTAATGCACTTGAATTAATGAACCTAACTAGATTTTATACATTAAATCAAGGGCATGGAGGACACGAGGAAGTAGATAAGGAGATATACATAGAAGTGGTAAAAATAGTGACTATAATTTGAAGAGGTGGAGGTTGAATGGGATAAAATAAATGGAATCCAACAAGGGATGAGGTGAAGGTAGACCAAGAGATGGTTGAAGGGATAGGTGAAGAAAATAATGAGGTCATATATAAAGATGAAGGTGGAGAAGGATGGAAGGAGCTAGGCATGGACATATATGAGGAAAAAAAGAAGTTTGGGAAGAACAAAGAATTTCCTCAAGATGAGAAAAATGAAATGAAATGGAGAAAAGGGAGAGGATGGTGGAAAATAATGAAAGGGAATGAGATGAAGATAAAGGATGAAGATTAGGGATGATAAGAAGAAAAAGGAAGAATTGAAGTAAGAATATAAAGCATGGATACTCACATAGATGTAAAAGATGAGTGAGTACTAAAATGGAAAGAGGAAAAGGGGAATGAAAAATCCAAAAGGCAAGAATTGATAAGAAGAAAAGGGGCAATTATGGAAGGCTTCTCAAAGGATAAATACCCAGGTAGAAACTAGTTATGGAGGAAAAAAGAAGACAAAAATATGAAAGGATGAAAATAAAAAAATAAGAAGAATGGAAAATGGGAAAGGTGGGAAGAGTGGAAAAATGATAGAGAATGGTGGTACATGTAAAGAAAAAGTGTAGCAACAAAATAAACAAAAATATTTCAAGATGCATAATATGATGTAGAATTGGAGAGGAAATGAGAGTGATGAAGAGGGTGTGATAAATTGCTACGGACAAGGGGAAATGATGAAGATGCAAAAATAATACAAAGGAGATAGGGGTAAGGTTTTTAAAAAGTGGAGAGAGAAGAAAAAAATGCAAAAAATGGGTGGGGAAGCAAGCCGTGAAAAATTTATAAAGAAAGGTGTCGAAGAGGCCAATGAAGCAAAGTAGGTGGTATATTTATGGAAGATAAGAGGGGATAATGAGGAAGGTTGTCAATCCTTATGTTAAAAGAGATTGAAAAGATGGAAAAGTGGTTAAAAGAGATTGACAAGTTGGAGGGAGGGAGGTGGTGAGTAGATAGGTAGAGGGCTGGAGGAAAAGATATTAGGTGAGAAGGGAAAATAAAGTAAAGGATGTGGTTGAGCTAACCTTAGTAAATGAGTGATGCCTACGTAGTCCAAAAAGACCTCAGGCCAATGTAGTTTTCCCAATAATGGGGGGAAAGTGAAGAGGAATTATTAGATGATGTTAGAATATAAGGATGCTAGGAATAATCCAAAGCTTCCCTGACATAGGACACCCTAGGCAAGAGGGCATTTTTAGAAATAGAAGTTAATGAGAGGTAAAAGGGGAGGGTAATTAGTTGTTATTGGTTGAACTACCCTTAAAAGTTAAGCAACACCTACATAGTCAATCGACATTAGGCCAATGTAGTTTAACTAGGGTTATAAAATGGTGCTAAATTGGCTGCCCCAATTTGATGTGCCACATGGGTTGGTTTGGGCTAATGGAGAAGGTTTTGTAAAATAAAGGTTTTGGGTTTTGGTGAAGGTGATGGTGAAGTTGCATGGTGTATATTGGTGAATATTTACCATAATGATCCCAAAATTAGTAGGATGAGAGGCATAGATGTGCAAGGTAGGATAAATTAAAAGGGAACACAATGATAAGCACCATAAACATCCTTCAAGGAGCTAATCCAAAGATGAGGTGCCTTTGTAAGGAGGTTTCACCTTCTAAAATTATGTGAAGGTATAAGTATAATGATGGCATCCATTATTATGAGCCGAGTTTTAGGAGGTGGGTGTCTATCAGGATCTGCATAGTCATGTTGGTGAAAGGTCATCATCACTATGAGCTAAGTTTTAAGGGTAGTATCAACATGAAAACTTGAAAAGAATTTCTTTGATGGATAAGTATATTATATGAGTTATAAAATTGGTAGCATGGTGAGTGATAGGGGATGGATTGTGCTTGAATTAAGAACTTCATGGGTAGGCTAGATGAAAGGTGGCCATGTCTATATCTTCTATCCCAATTCCTTGGAACTAATAACTTGGGATTCCACTTAGAAGAGGCCCTGGTAATAAGGAGATACATGGTCCAAGATATTTATTATATAGCTAGATTAGACATGGGAGTTTCTAAAATGGAAAGCATTTGGGAGTTACCACCACCACCAATAGTGGTAGTTTTGAAGGCATGATTATTATAATGGCCCATGGTTGGAAGCCAATTTACATCAACCTAGATAAAGGTGACAATTATGCAAATGACCACTAGACCCACAAGGATATCAAAATGATAAAGAAAGGAAAGACATCAGATGTTGATCAGATGATAAGGTAAATCAAAAGATATCATGATGGTGCATAATGGCTTTATCAAGATGACCAATCAGATTGAGGGTGATGTCAATATGAAAAGGTAAGTAGACATGACTATTTCAAGTGGGAGGACTATTCAAGGGAATTAATGACATCATATGACATTCCCCATTTCTGAAATGGAGAATCATGTTGGTGAGGAAGAATGGTCAGGTATTATATTTAAATAATCATGATAAAGATGAATGTCTATCATTAAGTTATTTAGTTTTGTCAATTATAAAGAGTGTAGAGAACTAGAACAGGTTGAAGATGGTGAATAATGGCAATAATGGTAGAGATAATCAATAACCCCCATGACCCAAAATAATTAATATGGTGAATGTGTGGATCTACTAAACACTAAAACATGTAATGGAAATAATGGAAGCACTATTAGATCAACAACAAGAGGAAAGGCACCCATAACCTAAGCTTGAGCCTAAATTCTTACCTCTATAGTAGCAAAGAAGGCAAGAATTTCACTACACAAGATGTAGGGTTGGAGAACATGACCATTAGCCTATCTATGGAGGTAACCCTCACTATCTAAGGGGTTGTGCATTGGGGCAACAACTGGTGGTACCTATGTGAGCAAAACAACTAGAATAAAGGGATGTAATGGCTATGACAAGTGAGTAGGGTGAAATAACTAGAGAAAAATATGATTCGTGCCCTATGGGGATGAATGTGGAAGAGGAGAATATAGTATACCCTTTAAAAACTACTAAGATAGGGAATGTTATGGATGTTAGTTCATGGAGCAATCAAGTAGAAGGATGGTTGAACACAAATCCAGAGTCACTAGACAATCAAACTAGTGTTTAGGTAGGAAAATAATGTATGTAAGGGCCTAAATAAAAAATTGCATAGTTTTATGTAAACATGCATAAAATGTGTTGGATGTCAGTGGTCAAATTTTATCATGCTTAAGGTCATGTGGATACTTATGAATGTTATGGTTATGGTTATGATTGGTATGGGTATGGATGTTGTAATCTCTCTTAATGTAAAAATAATGATTATTGTTGCAACACTGGATGGTAAAATTCATGATGAAAATATCAACCAAATACATTAAGATGAGAATAGGGAATGATGCTTTTTTTTTATAAGGACTAAAAATAGACAAAGTGGGATTGACTTAATGAATATAATCCCTTCAAACTTTGTGCATGAGTAGTCATGAGTTGATAAAAAATGTTTCTTGATCATGGGGTGTCAAGTAAGCTTTAAATCCCCTAATTTATAGATAGTCTAAAGGGAAGATTAGAGATAGGTGGTGTGAAGGGTAATGGGTGATATGTATGATAACCTCATGTGAATTAGTTAAGTCCATGCCATATGCTAGATGTATAATGATCAATATGAGAAGTCTACATGTGAAAGTTGATTATGGCTTCCAACTTATTATGCTACTTGAGAGCCAATTGCAGCTTTAGATTTTGTTGTGATAGTGGGTCTTTTGCTTTATTGTTGTCTATTGGAAGCTCATCGATGTGGGAAGCTTCCAAGAAATGGCTCTGCTTTTGACAAATTTAACTTAGTCATCCTTCAAGGGAGAGGTCTAAGCTTATTGGATTTGTTTAATGTTCTTGATAGTTGTCCTTCAAGGGAGAGTCTACCTTATATTTGGAAATTTTTATTTTGTTTTTGGGTAGTTGTCCTTTGAGGGAATACTCTATAAAGCTTAAGATATTGACCCAAGTAGTATTTTGGTATCTAAATTGTTTATGGATGCAATGTTTTTATACATAGACAAGTCTAATTAGGTTTAGAGGTTTACTTTTATGAGGGTAAAATTTTAACACAAGAAGGTTAATGATATGAAAAGGTGTGGTTTTTGAGAGGAAATGACCATGGGATTCCATCTTGTTAGAGACAAAAATTATCCATGAGAACCATGCTATAGGTAGAGCCATGGTACTCACATGTAAGATTAGGCTATGGCTATGATGGTTAATCACATGGTTCTATGTTATAATCAATTGTCCTCAAAAGGAGATGAGAAAGATGGGTGAAGGTTAAAATCTTGTAATCAAGGGATGAGCTTAAGTTAGACAAAATAAGTGAGCTTGATTCTTCTTTAACAAAAAAATAGCCGTAGATGCAAAGCATTGAGAGGCTCAGGTTCTAGTTTGCCTTCGAGAGAGGACACATGATAAGTTCATGATCCATACTTATGGGTAATGATGTAAGGTCCAAGCCATTTAAAATCAAACTTACCTTTTTTACTTTTCTCCATGTTGGTCATGTGTTGGTTTTATTTTAGCATGAGGCCTCTGATATTGAAGTATCATTGTTTAAGATGCTTATTATAAGCATATTTGATATGATTTTGATAGGTATGGAGGTGGGTAAGGGACACTAAATGATGCTCATCAAGTAGCTCAAGTTGAGCTAAATGGTGTTGATGATAATATTCTTTAGAAATAAGATCTTGTAAAGATATATGAAGAGAGGGAATTTAGACTTCAAGAGGTAAGAATACTTCTGCTTCAAAGACTAGAGGGAAGGGATTAGGACCTATAGAGGTTTGAATGCTAGTATGATAGGTAAGGTGAATAGGATGTGCAGTTCCAATCTTGACCTGAAGAATTGACAACTTGGGCTAGTATTTTGTTAAGGATTTTATTAGAGGCTTCCACTTGTCCATTTGCTTATGGTCGATAAGGTGAGGAGAAGCTTAAATTGATGCCAAATGTATCACATAAACCTTGGACTTGATTATTTTTGAAGGATTTAACATTATCAATGATGATATTATGAGGAATGCCAAAGTGATAGATGATATGATGGTTGATAAATTTGATAATGTTCTTTGCTTTGGTCGAGATAAGAGGAATAGTTTCCACCCACTTGGTGAAGTATTTTGTGGCTATGATGATGGAACTATGCCACTACAAATAATGGGGGTTGATTTACCAAATTAGATCAAGCCCCCATTATGAGAAAGGCCAAAATTCCTTAGATACTTGGAGGCCATTAGCTGGCATGTGATGCAAATTATCATATTGTTGACATTCAACACAATTTTTTACATAATTACAATAGTCTTGGTTGAGGGTGAGCCAATAGTAATTGAGGTGAAGGATACATTTAGCAATTACTAGACTACTAAAGTGTCTCCCATAGATCCCATCATGTGTTTCCCTGATGGCATGGGAAGCTTCATGGTTGTGTAGGAAACAAAGAAGGAAACCATAAAAACCACATTTGTAAATGATTCCCTCTAGTATGGTGTAACGAGATGTACTCTAAAAAAAGTTTCTATGGGCATTCCTAGAGAGGTTGGGAGGAATGATGCCTAAGCTGAGGTAGTTTCAATTTTGGCCATACCAAATGTTAGATGGGAATTCCTTCACATTACAAATGGTGGGGAGGTCAGATTGGATATAAGAGGGTGTGGTAAAATGATGAATGTTGACAAATATTTTGGAATTATAAGGATAAGAATGGATTTAGGAAGTAAGGTAGGCCCTTATATCTATGAAATTATTAGTAGATTAGGGAATGAATTGGACCAGGTAATGTTTGAATGATGTTAAGAGTTTATCAACTACAAGTTTATATTTTTACAATACATCATTCTTATATTGATAGGATCTATTAAACTAATTAACCATAAGTTGGGAATCACTAAAGACATGGATTATCTTAATTCCCAAGGTTAAATTAGTTTGGAGACCTATCACTAGGGCTTCATACTTAGCCATATTATTGGTGCATTCAAATTCAAGTTTGAAGGAGAGAGGAAGGAGTTCACCATCAAGAGGAATGAGAATAATTCCAGCACCCCCTCTTTTTTGGCACTTTGAGCCATTGAAGAACATGGTCATTTGGTAGGTTATGCCATCCTCTTGAAAAAGAGTCATGATAGACTTGTTTGAAAAGGTAAGAAGAGGTGGTTGGTTGTTTGGTAAAGGAGCTTCAACCAATTGGTCAGTAATAACCTACCCTTTGATCAAATTCTATTGGAGGAATTTAAGGTCAAATTCATCTAGGAGCATGAGCCACTTAGCCATACACTAATTTTGGTATGGTTTAGAGTGAATGTACTTGAGTAGGTTGGTATTAGTTATGACATAGGGTTTATGGTTAAGAAGGTAGTGGTAGAGTTTGGTACCCATGAAGGTCAATGCTAAGTATATTTTCTTGGTATGTGTATACCAAGTTTCATATTCTACAAGCATGTAGCTAATGTATTATATGGATTACTCTTTGTGTTATTCATCTCGGTGAACCAACATTGCCCCTAGGGAATGGTCGGTGGTAGAGATATATAGGCAAAAGTGGTGGTCATCCTTAGGAGGGGTGAGGATAAGTGGTGACAAAAGGTACTATTTGAGTGAATCAAAGGCCTTTTGACAATTATTATTCCATTTTAAAGAGACATCCTTCTTTAGAAGGTGATGGAAAGGTAGGCACGAATTTGAAAGTTGGGAAATGAAATGATGAAGGGATTGAAGTTTTACCTATAAGCTATGGAGTTGCTTAAGGTTGGTTGGAGGAGGCATGTCCAAAATTGCTCTAACTTTAGCAAGGTGTACTTCAATTCTATGAAGAGAGATGATAAAGCCAAGAAGCTTTCCTTAAAGGACCCCAAAAAATGTATTTCTTGGGATTAAGGTGAACATGATAATGGATGAGGCATTTAAATATGAAAATAAGAATAGTCAAGTGATCTTTTTAGAGTTTGGATTTCTCAAGAAGTTCATCCACATAGTCTTCTACAATCTTATGGATGATATCATGGAAGGTATAAGTCATGACATATTTGTAGGTTACCCCAATGTTATTTAACCTAAAAGGAATGAATCTATAGAAAAATGTTCCTCAAGGGGTAGTAAAGGTGGTTTTGTGCTAATATTTAGATGCAATCAAGATTTTATTATACCCTGAAAACCCATCCATGAGAGATAACATCTCATGGCCAACTGTAGGATCAACAAGCTAGTCAATGCTAGGTAGACAAAAGTCATCCTTGGGGAAGGTAAGGTTAAGGTCATGAAAGTCCACACAAATACATAGACCCCTAGTGACTTTGGTGATAGGTATGATATTTAAGACCCATTGGGGGTAGTCAATGGGTTGGATGAAGTTTATAAATAGGATCAACATGCTAGTCAATGGGTTGGATGAAGCTCTTCTTTATTGAGAAGGGCTATGCAAGGATGCATACATCAAAGTTTCTATTTAACAGGCTTGGCATCATGATGAGTGAATATGTTATGGGTAGAAATGGTGGGGTCAATCCTAGGCATATCACTATAAGACTAAGCAAATTCTATGCTACAGTCTTGGAGGAAAGAGGAGAAGTCTCAAATTTTCTCAGCATTAAGTGATTGACTAAATTTCATAATGCATGGGTTATTTAGAGTGCCAAAATTTATATCTATGGTAGATTTATTCGACATGGTCAAGACCTTAAGAGGAATGGATTTTTGGATAGAATAATCCCCTACACTGAGGTAGGTAAGAATGGAATCATCATCTTGATGTTGGATGGTTTTAATGGTAGGAGAACTTTTCTCTACCATTTTTGGGTGTACGAGTGGAAGGAATTTGGTTTCGCCACCCCTTTGGTAGATGAGAGGGCCCAAACTAATGGTATTGACTAGAAAATAAATTTAGGGGGGATGATGTTAGGATTTTTAGGAAAGAAAAGTTCTTGGGTTGGTCAGGATGGGATATCTTATTTTATGGTGGTACTGGGTTTGGGTGAATTGGTGGGTTCTTCAGGTGGTTCATACCCAAGGCCAAATGACTCATGAGCTTGTAAAGTTTTGATATGGGGTAACTCATGAGGCCCTTGTTCATAATGACCAAAGCCAAATCATTTCCAAGCACATCTATGAAGATACAACTTCATGAACTCTGGTTTGCTAAGATAAAAAAAGTTAGAGGTAAATGGTTGGATGAATGAAGTAGTGGTAGGGACTAGAAGTGGCCGATCAAGTCCTCCATAAATGAAATTTGTTTGATGGTTAGGGAGCCCAAAGGGGATGATGGTTCCAATGTTAGGTTTATAAGAAGGGTCATTTCTAAGATACCCATAGTATTGGGGAGTAGAGAAGGCATCCAGGGGTAAGAGTATATATTCCCTGATGGAAAGATGTTAGAATGTGGTTATCATGGGGTTCTCTACAAGAATCTAAGAAGGGAGAGATGAGCTAGTATAAGCTTCATCAACATTTGGTGTGTAAGTGTCATGGGTTTTGGTTGTTGGGGTTGTGCTATTAGTAGATGGTTGTGAACTAGATGGAGGAATAAGGATGTCATTAGACCGATATGTCATATTGCAAGATGTGAAGGGACTAGGGTTAGCCTGGATAGTCACAACTTATCCTTCATGCTCAAATTTGACACATCAATGTAAGGTGGAAGGGACACAACTCATGACATGAATCCAAGGGTACTTGAGTAAAACATTGTATTATAATTCTCCTTCTACAACATAAAAAAGTTTGGGAATGGTATAGATCCTTACATAGATATGGAGGACAACTGTGCCCAAAGTAATAGTCATGATATCATTGAAATAATGAAGGATAATTATGCTTTTAGATATGATGTTCATGGGTAATTTTATCTGGTCATAGGTGTGGAAGAAGATAATATTGATGTTGACTCTTTCATCAATCATAACCCTTTTGATGGAGTTTTGATTAATGTATGCCTTAATGAAGAAGGGGGGATCTAGATCCTCTAGATGAATAGAATGTATTTCTAAATTTTTGAAGGTGACAAGGTTAGAAGTTCAAAGGGTACCAACAAAGGTAGCTAGAGGTTGAGGGTCATAGGGTTGGGCTTTGATGGATTTCAAGGCTTATATGAGTGTTTGGTGGTGATGGGGAGAGGTAGAGACTAACTCATACAAGTTCATTTTTGTTGGAGTTTGGTGAAGTTGCTTGAGGATAGACTCTCAGATGGATATTGTATATAGGTTAGGGTATGGAGGCTTAGATGGGGAAGCACCTAAGATAGACACCTTGAGTTTGTTTGATTTGGGTATTATTATCTTGGGAGTTTGGGGAGAGATAATTCTAAGAAATGGACACCTTAGCCTTCCCTTTATCCTTTTATTGTGATCTTGTGACCACATTGATTATATGGATAATAGAAGAGGTTGAAGTAATGGATGTGTTTGAATCACCTTTATTCTTAGGTGAAAGTGGAGGAGTGGGTAGGTGTTGGGTAGATATGGTTATTATTTGGGTCAATAGGGGTGGCAGAGGAGGTTCATCTATTAATAGATCATTCTCATCATAGAGTTAATGGATAAGAGTTTGGAGAGACTTATAGTTCTCCATGTCATGGCCAAGTGTCTTATGATATAGGTAAATCAAATTTTCATTGAACCATGATGGTTTAGGATGTGAAGGGTCAAAAAAATTTATGAGTGGTAAGGCCAAGGAAGAGGTTTGCAACAACATTTGTATAATGGTTGAATAGGACATAACGAAAGGTGGTAAAGATTTAGTAGTTTTTTTGGGTGTTGAGGTAGAAGGTTGTTTAGACGTGGGTTTGGTGATAGGTGTCTTAGGTAAGGTGTTATGATTTTATGGTTTTGGTTTAGGGAAGATGGTTGATGAGCTAGAGGTAGAGGATGGAAAGATAGGTAACTTAGGAATAGTTAGTGTAGTGAGGAGAGTTGTCTTAGAAAGAAAGTATGAAGGTGTGACCCATAAAGGTGGTAGGGTTTTGGTAAATATAATGGGCTTCATGCTCAAGGTAGAGGGATGAGGACCCAAAATGGAGGGACAATTTGAAGGAGGTAACATTTGAGGTATTGGGCCTTTTGGTGGTTTTACCTCTTTGGTTGTTTTGGTTACCAATTTTGAAAGGGGTTTGGTTACTTGGGTCTTATTTTTAATGGTTAAGTCGTTAGGTAGAGGAGAAGGAATGGTTCCTTTACCTTTTTCTTAGTTTTTGATATAAGGTTTCAAAATTAGAGGTTGGGTGGATGAAGTTATCTTATCTTACAATTTAGCTTCCAAAGAGGGAGTCAATGGTTCTATTATAGCAGAGGTGAGTGTGGTATCCTCCAATGGAGGTGTGGATATGGTGGCTCCATTTATTTAGGTGTCCAAAGTAATAGAAGGTAGTTTCTCCACTTATATTAAGGGGATGGGAAAATAGGTGGTTAAAAGATGTTTTCTTCAACAATGGGTTCATTGGTAACCACATTAATAGGATATGCCTCAGGGATGGTTCTAGTTTATTGTCATGATAAGGGGTAAGAGTATGATTAATAACAAAATTGTAGAATATGTCAAGGGCCTAGTTTGATGGTGCATTGGGATTGTCCAACGTAAGCTCCCCCTGTTAATGAGGGATTAGACAAGGTATTTTAAGGTGTTGCACATATCGATGTCATGTCTTATGACTTGGTAAAAGGTGCAATGGTCATTCTCATTATACGAAATTGGTATGGGGTAAGAAGCATAAAAATATTAGGGAGGTTTAATTGGTGGAAGTTGGATGATATTGGATTTTAGTAACTTTTCCAAAATAGAAAGATAGGGCTCCATAAGTGGAGTTAATTACTTATGATTATTCCAAGTTTGGTTCATTTGGTTTCAGTTTAAATAATTAGAGGAGTCAGAGGTCTAGTTCCTTGGGTTCTATTGGTTGGTAGATGGTAGTGGTGTGGCTTTGAGGATAATGAAATTGGTAGTTGTTTTATTTTTAGTGTTGGGATTGGTTTGGTCATTTGGTTTGGAAGAAAAGGGATCATTGGGTTTGTAAGTTGAGTTCTTTCTCTTCAACTTTAACCTTCCTTCATCAATACCTCTATTCTCTAGTTTTGAAGCCATGGTAAAATCTTCATCAAAGGTTCAAAATCTTTGGACACGTAATGTGGATGAAATATGTTTTGCACATGCCTAGGTGAAGAGCTCTATAAGCTCAAGTTGATGTAATGAAAAGGAAAGTTAGTTGATTAGGCTCCTCCAATGAGCCACAAAATTGATAATAGATTCATCTTTAAATTACTAAATGGAGTAGAGGTTAATAATAGAAACTTCCTTGGATATATTTATTTAAAAGTGATCCAAGAAGTTTTGGGCTAATTGGGTGAAATAGAGGATGGAATATTTGGGTATGGCACTATACTAATCCAATGCAAGTCTAGATAATGATATAGGAAAGGTATGAAGAGAAGAATGTCATCATGGGAAATCAAGTAGCATGAATGCCTAAATTCTCTAAAATGTTATTGAGGGTCTTTTTAATTGTAAACTTGATAAATTTTAGAAGTTCCCACTAGGCCAAATAAGGTCTGATGGGGATCAAAGGGTGAATAGGATCATTGCAAATTTTATCAAATGATAAGAGATTAAGGGCTCTAGATATGGATGACTCAAAGGTAATCATCTTATTCATGATCAACTTCATGAAGTCTTCTTGAGGTTATTGGGATGCATAATTATATGGTATGTTTTGTTGAGGTTGGGTAATGTGTGAATAGTTAGTAGATGGTTGAGATGACTCCACATATTGGTATGTGGTCTTTAGAGGTTGGGTGGAAGATATATATTGGTATGTGGATGTTAATGGTTGGGTAGATGTGGGTGGTTGGATAGTGGGCATATGACCTTATGGGTTATGAAGATAGCTAAAGGTTGTATGTTGGGTCCAAGTGGTGGTTGGGTTAGTGGCCGATGGAAGAGTGGCAACTCATGTGTTGATTGGTGGTAACATGGAGAGTATAGACACCACAAATTTTGGAAGTACAATTGTGTTTTATGTATTATAGGTAACTAGAGGAATATGGGTAGTACTAGAGGTAGGCACTCTTATTATGGAGAAATGATTAGTAAGAGGTATAAGGGCAGTGGTAGTTTGGGTGGGTGGGTTAGTTTCAAGGGAGTTGTTGATTGATGATAATGTTTAGAAAACTAAAGGTTGAGTAGTTCCTATGGTAGTGGAGGTATTCCCCATAAGGTGGTGAGGCATACCATAAAGTGGATCTAGAGGTGAGGTCAAATTTGGGATTTGGTAAGACATGGTTCTTAGGTAGTGTTGTAAGGCTACATGATTGTTTTTTAGGAAAGTAGCAAAATCTAGATCTCTTGGGTCTACCTAGATAGGACTTCTTAAAGACTGAGGGGAGTCTATGGGTTTTGAAATGTGTCCCATGGATGAAGAGGTGGAAGTTGGTGATGGTTGATTTGGTGGTGAGTTTTATTCCTTGAGGTCTTTTTGCTATTGGTGAGTGAGAACCATATGAGAAAATAAGAAAAGGATGATATGTTCTCACACCTCAAATAAAGATAAATAAAAAAATACTAAATTAAAACAATGCATTCACTAAGAGTGTGTTAAATCATATGATTCTTTTTAATCTCTCTTTTGGCTTATGCCTTAAAAAAGTGTGAAGAGTAAATTGGCTTGAATAGGTCCTAAACAAGGTAGTCTATGTTTGGCTTTGGGTTATGTTTAGGCACTCAATAGAATTCTATATTGATTTGAGTATATGTCATAGTACTTGGGGATTTCCCCTTTTATGTCACAATCTTACAGCCAATGTGGGTGCTTAGCCAATATGTACTAATTTCCAAAGTTTATACTTAGCTAGAGAACTAAGTTGATTATCCTCTTAGTAATTAAATCTAAGTAAGATAACTAGGAAAGTTTAAAGTGATCTGCTAGGTGATGAAATCCTAGTTGGGCCTTATCTCAAGTGTGTTTTGATGATTTTTTGTGTAAGTGGTTTAGTTTGTGTATCATTTGTGAACTAAAATTAATTCATAATGCTTTTAATTAAACTAGGTGAGCTAAAATCAAGTAAGAAGTCAATGAATGCACTCAATTTTAACCAAAAGATTTTTTTTTGATTTATTTGAACGAAGACAATAAAAAATATAATTCACCTAAATGAAACATAAAAATAAAATCCTAATCCAAGGATGAATGCTTTTTTCTTTCTTTTTAGAAATGCAATAAAATTTAATTTTTCTAAAAATGCAACTAAACTTTTTTTTCCTATTTTTTGGTAAAGAAAGAAGCTTAATTTTATAAGAGTTAAACTAACTGAATTTCACTAATGAAATTATAAATTTCATAAAACATATAATAAACCAAAAAAAATCAAGGGTCCCACCGGACGTGCCAACATGTTTTTGTCTAATTTTTGCTTTTTTTTAAGTGTGAAAAAAAGAAACTAGTTAAAAAGGGTGTAGAAGAGTACCTGTTAAATGTGCACATGTTGAATATAAGTGATTTTGGAGATATCCTCTTTGGCTTGGGAGGATGACCTAAAAATAATAAAACACTAAAATAAACTTGTTTTTTATACAAGTAGATGGGTAGATTGCCTAGCGTGAGCTAGATCCTAGAAGCGAAAGCTTTCTAGGAGGCTATTAATCCACCTTCTTTAGAACACTTAAGTGTAAATGATAAAAAAATGCCTTAAATGACTATAAAAATAAAATAAAATATATAAAATAACATCAAATTAATTGATAAAATTATATGCTTTGCTAAGTTAACCAATATGAGGCAACAAGTTTGATTATACTAATGCTAAAAATTGGTTAAGGCAAGGTTATGGTTTTGGGTTTGGTAATTTGATAAGGGAAAAAAGAATGGTTTGGTTGGGGTTGATTGAGACAATAAAATTATAGGGATGTATGGTTGAAAAATATAAAACAAGAAGTAATTAGGGTAGCAAAAAGATGAGGGAGCAAAGAGGGTCAAGGTGGCAAAGGTGCAAAGAGGGAAAAGGAGGTAAATGGAATTACAATGGTAAAGGTGGTAAATAAGGTTAATGGATTAAGATGTAAAGCGGATTAAGGGGTAAAGTTAAATTTAATAAAAATGACTTAAGTGATTAACTAGAAAAAAAATAAGGTTGCCTTTAGGATTGTTGATGTGGTTGATGATGTGATGAAGGAATCCCATGGCAATTTTGGTAGAGCTTCATTGATTTGAATTATTTTCCTCCAAGATGTGGATGACGTAAAAAATTATTACCTCCTTGAAATACCTAAAAAAAGATGTTAATAATTAAATACTAACTTCGAACTTCCCATTGGGTGAAGGAGAGGGGGGAGTTATAGCATTTATTGTCAAGAACAATGCCAAAAGAGGGAATAGTATAAGTATGGCACCATTTCCCATATTGTTCATGAATGAGTCAAAAAGGTGAGGGTGGTGGGATTCCCAACTTGATCATGGGTCTCCCATTTGGGTTTGTCTATCTCCCACCTTTCACATGAGTCAAATTTTTAATTGGAATCATGCACATGGGTCTAAATGAGGCCAAAAGACTTTTCACCACCCTTTCTTGTCTTCATCCAAGCACTTAAAGAGACGCCCCACAAAATGTGGTGCCATTTTCCATGTGGGTACCTAAATGAGTCAAAATATTAGGGTGGTGGGATTTCCACCTTGATCATGGGTCTCCCATTTGGGTTGGTGTGTCTCCCACCTTACACATGAGTTTAATTTTGAATGGGAATCATGCACATGGGCCTAAATGAGGCTAAAAGACTTTTCACCACCCTTTCTTATCTTCATCCAATAAATTAAAGAGATACACTAAAACATTTGGTGCCATTTTATATGTGGGTGCATTAATGAGTCAAAATATGAGGGTGGTTGGATTCCCACCTTGATCATGGATCTCCCATTTGGGTTAAAAAGTAAAAAATGGGTGGATATAGTGTCCTTTGTCATTCCCAAAGCACTAAAGAAGTGGGTATCCCATTTTTAAGTTGAATTTCATGTGTGATGATAAAATATATGTTTAATGATGGCCCCTTAAGGGTAAATTAACCATTTTTCAAGGGAGGACCCTCTTGATGCTTGAATGAGGTCATTAAGCACCTCGGGAAAGGGTCCCAAGTGGGGTATGATGTCCCACATCAAGAAACCTCACTTTTAAGCCATGTCACTTTCCATATCACCTCCTAAATCACCTTTCATGTCACTTGCCATGTCACTTGCCATATCACTTACCATATCACTTACCATGTCATCATGAATAGTGATAGTGGGTCCCATAGTGAATAGTGACCGTGAATAGTAATTTCAAATAGTATTTTTGAATAGTACTATGTGAATAGGAGAATATTGATTTTGTTAGATTAAAAAGGGTTGGTTAAGGGTTAAAAAGCTTTAGGGGGTCTTTAGGGGGTCTGGAGGCATTTAGTCATCAAAAACTTTAAGTGTGTAATTTTCTAATGTCTATAGGGTGTATTGTAAAAGAGCATATGACATCATACAAAATTAATCTTAAGATTATTAATGTAGAAAATGATGATGTTTCCCATAGAATTTTCACATTCACTTTGATGAATGTGTCATATTATTGGTTATTAAATTTTATTAAAATTTCCATTACGAGATAGGACCAATTTAGTAATACATTCCTCACCTAGTTTGGTAAAGTCATTGACCTAAGTTTGGTTTCAAATAGTTTGCATGAATTAAGAGAAAAATAAATGATCCAATAATCAATATAAATGTTAGGTTACATAAGATGTATATTTATATCATTGTGATATATAGACTAGATGTCCAATTAGACCTTAAAATGTACAATAATGTGTTAAACCCTTGGACAACTATATTCCTACATAGATACACTTTAGTGGTATATTTTACCATATCTTATGTTAAGGACATAAAATTATACAAGTAGGTCAATTATTAAGATTTGTTTACACCATCTGTATACACACAATATTTTTAAAATTTATCAATTATTGATGTTTTCTCTCTTGAAAGAACCCAACAAAACTAAATATCTCTAAGTGCATGCCTTAAATGGTGCACTAAGAAAGGGGTGGGTAGACCATTGGTGATTCACAATAATTTTGTTCCCTATATCAACATTTAAAACCAACACAAACCTCTGGTATACATTTCCCTAAGCTTTGAAACCTTTTTTACAATCTCCTCTAGGTAATTCACCACCTCAAATAGGCCTTACCTAAGATAAACCTCTCTTTGTTATTTAAAAAAACAAAGTCATCATAAGATAATGTTTTTGTTAAAATATATGCACATTATAGGATTAGTTCAACCTTAGCCAACCTAGTCTAGAACCTAACTTCTTTATTTATTAAAAAATAAGGTCGATTGGGCTGACTTTATTAGCTAAGACATCAAAAGAGTTTAGGGTTAGATCTGGATATATAAACACATATTTTTCATCATTTTAGAGAGAGTGTGTTAATCATTCATTTGTGATTATTTACAATCTACTCTTTCATCATTCTACTTGAGGGGTCATTGTGTTGATATATGTTTATGCCAAGGACACAATGTAAATAGTAAAATAATATTTATTAGATTATACTATAGTTCCTAGAAAACTTTGGGGCTTCACTCAAATTTTATAGAGAGATTATTTGGTTACCACCTTTTAGTCTATAAGTAGACTCTGCTATAAGGACAATAGGAACCTCAATAGTGGCATAATCTACCTAAATTTTATGTTTCTATGACGTAAATTGCTTCATACTTACCAATATAAGCCCAAAATCTTAAACAAACTAGTGGAAATTCACAAGGAGCATTAATATAAAGTGATTCATGTTTTCAAAAAGTTCAAAAGAGGAAGCAAGGTAAGGTAGGGAAGAAGTTTTTCTTGGCAAGAATAAAGACCAATAGATTCCCTTTGGTTTTTTAACAATAATGCAAATAAAATTAACTACTATGAGATGCTAGTGCTTAGACTCAAAATATCATAATTATCGTGAGTATTCAAGGGTGAATATAATGCACATATCTGAAAAGGATGCTTTAAAATTCTACCTACAGTAAATTTCCTCAAACTCATTCACTAGTAGAGTAGGAAGAAAACAAAGCATACATAACAGACTTTATTAGCCTAGTTGAAAGCACAAACTAACAAGATATATTTGAAACACTAATTATATATTTTAACCATTGAAAAATGAGATCATATATCATTAAAAAATATTAAGAAACATGAATACATGAAAATAAGAAAATAGTGAGTCAATTAGTAGAATTTTATTTCTCATTGCATTAATTTAAAAAAATTATGTCTCTAAATTACAATGAAGGGGAGGACCCCTATATATAGGCCATTTAAATTCCTCATTTTATTAAAAAATAAATAAATAATATGACACCTATAAGTCGACAAGGTCTCTCATGTTCTAAAGTTAGAAAATATTACCTATTCAAAAAAAAGGGTGAATATTTTATAATACGATTTAAAGGGGCCTAAGAATGATTCTAGTCAAGAGGGAGCCTAATAAATGGTTATTTTGTTCCTAAAGAAATAGGTTGGGATCCCAATAGAGTAGTTGATGATGAGTTAATTTATGTAGAAGAATATGGATGTGAACCAACTATAGCTAAAGAGAAAGTGCTAGTATTAGCTGAGGATGAAGACATCCTAAAAGGAGCTGAGGAGGTAGTTGTTCCTATGATTGTAGTTTTTTTAGGATTCAATTTTCCCTTTTTAGAATTTATATAATTTATTGTAGTCTTTTTTGATTAATCTCATATCAATGATAGGATCCTTTAGCATCTTGATTGTCAGCTCAGCCATTGCATCATGTTTGCTTAGAAGAGGTCTTATAGCTTCATTAATTGATCTAGCCTTTTATATGCTCTAATTTATAGAGACTACCAAATATACCATATATTGATCTAAGGTCACTCCTCTATCCATGTATTTATTTCAAAATTTCACCACAAAATTTTGTAATTGGGTCTTGAAGGCATCTTGTTAACAACGGAGCCATCCTTGTTAACAAGGTGCATAATTTCAACATCCTTCAGTAAGGTAATGACTCTATCACCTTTTTATGTAATGGATCTACCCAAGGACCTCATTTACTCAATCCATGAGTTTAGGGTCTTCTTCCTACCAATTAAATAGGATTGAGAGATGCTCAAGTCCTCCAAGGGGATCAGGTTTAAGTCCCCAAATTTCCTCATTCTGATAAACTTCATTAAGTTGATTATCTTATTGTCATATCATCCATATGTAAATTCAACCTTGAACACTTTATTATATACTTCATCTCTCTTTACCTTTTACTAAGACAACCTATTCAACATATCAAACATCTCTTCCATGACCAATTCCACTTTTTTATAATTTTATTTGGTAATGTGGCCTTGTGTTATTATTCCATGTCAGTTATTATTTATTTCACTCCTTTAAATAATTAAATAGTCATATCCATAGTTACTTGGAGAGTTGAGAGTGGGTCCTCCTCATACTATTTTTATTGGCCCTACATGGCCTTCTTTGTTCTCATTAGCTCAAACAAGGTTTACTCTAAATTACATATGATTATCTAGCTTGGGTGGTGCTATGGACTCATATTTCACCCTAGATAAAAGTAGAAATTTTCAAGTCATACTCTTAAATCTAGTCCAATATGGGAATGACCCTAAGATGTGGGTTACATAAACTTGGGTCAGACGTCTAGGGCTTTTAATGAGGCTAGCTCCTTAGATGTAACAATTTAGTCCCTTTTACTAAACCTATGATATTAGGATGAAAAGGGAGAGAAATACATGAATGGAAATATATAATAAATATGTTGATACACCAAATTTTCAATAATCCACTTTCATCTTAGACACTTCTATGACTACTAATGAATTCACTAAAGACAAGAAATGGTCAGATCATATGACAAGGTTGAAAGTATGGGTATTTTATATTAAGGTTGAAAAATGACCTATAACTTGAAGGGTAGAAATAAATAGGTATATATAAGACACTATGGATTTGTGATACTTCAAGAGGAATGTCACTAGTTAAAACCTACAAGAAACCAATATAATTGAAGCAAAGTACATGAAGAACATACATATGATGAATAGGAGCATACACTCTACACATCAAACTTCAATAAATCACACTTATCATTCAATTAGAATCTAAAAACTATATTACATTGCTTAAAGAGAGTGTTGCAAAGTGATTTTGATATAGCTTCACTATTTCTAGTCAAGGGTTCCAAAATAGAGCTCAAAGCTAGTATTTATAGGAAGAGGCAAATATGTGAGAGAGAAATTAGCATCAAAAGGAGAGCATTAATGATCCCAATATTATTTAAAACAACCATCACTACAATCCTCCTTGATCCTACTCCATTAATTTTATTCAATCCTTTTTTGGAGTGATGGAAAATATCAAGACAAGTTGTAGGGAATAATCTCAGCTACTACATGAACCTTCTCGAGCTCCTCTATATCAAAGTCCTTTATGACAAGGGGAAAGTATTTATATTAAATAAAATTCTTGTGTCTATTTTTAATGGCTTTTTATCAAGAGTATGGCTTGGGAAACTCCTCCATTAATTACATATATCCACCTCTACTTTGAAATGTGAACTTGGGCTTACTATAGATTGAAATTCAATTTAAAATAATAGTTTTCCTATAGTTGATACATTCATATATATATATTTTATATATATATATATATAATATATATATATATATATATATATATATATATATATAATATGAACATCTAGTAGCCCACTCTAATCTATATTAGGTCTAAAAAGACCTATTCTATCCATGTAGAGTCTCAATGGAACTGTTTGATCCCAAAATATTTTCTCTTGGTCCAACCTAGATCATTTTCAAGCTTGGCTCCATTCATACTTTCTCTCCTTGGTAAAAAATTATCCCTTTGACCTCCATCAAAATTCCTAGGTTTGCCCCCTTTTCTCATTATCTATCAAAAACTAACTCAGCTCTTTAACCTCTTAACTCTCTCTCAAAACATATGATATTTATCTATCTATATGACCACTGATCATTGATCTTATACCATTTCAACATGCTCTTGACACTTATCAATCACACCTTTGCACTTAGGATCTGTTCACTCTTTGACTTATTTGCATGACATTATATCTAAATTTATGATTGAATATGAGCCATTGATCTTGATTTTTAAATCTAAATGTATATTACATAGGGACTAAAATTGATGTATGCATACTTATATTTGACATCTAAGTTAATGTATTTGATGTCTACACGACCATCACTAAGATATTTGAAACCCAATAGTCATTTGTCGTGACTTAAATTTGGTGTTTATGCAGCCATTAATTGATGTCCATGGGAATTTTAATGACATCTATGTAACCATCAATATTTGGACCCTAATGGATGACTACTAAGCTTAATTTTGACACTTAAATGAATGTCACTTTTCTAGAACAATTTCTTTGAGACAAACCATTCTATCATAGCTTTTACATCAATCTTTTATCTTTTTCAAAACTATTACTATAGACATTTTATCTGAAATAAATATGTCCTTAGGGAAATTATTGTAGAATAATTTCCCCAAAAGAAATATGCCTTTGTCTTTAGGACTTTTGGATGCAAGACTTTGTATCAAGACATTTTTTATGGACAAAATGTCTGAAAGAATTTGCCTTCAAGGTTTTTTCTATGGAAAAAATGTCTGAGATAATTTATATCTTTGGGAAAATTGTTTATATAATTTTCTTGAAATAATTTACACTTAGATTTTCCCTTAGACCAAAATGTCAAAAAAAAATTAGGTCTTCAATATTTTTTATTTCAAATAAAGTGTCCAGAATAATTCCCAACACTTAGTAAAAAAATCTTGAAACGTTTTCTTTCTGATAGAATTAAAACTTAGCCAAAATAAAATGCCTAAATGTTTTCCAAGAACTTATAAAAATAAAGGTTTTAAATTTTATTTTTAGCTCGCAGGCTCTTAAAATGCACACTGAACCTTGTCAAAAGGTTATCATAGAAGTCCCAAATAGAAACTTCATTAGCCTCCTTAAGGGTAACTACTTCAACCCACCTTGTAAGGTATTATATAAATATAATGATACATTTATTTCCTTTAATTTAAGTAGGGTGTATCATTCCTATAAAATGTAAGCCCTATTACATAAAGGGTTGCTATACTTGTATGGGTTACAAGGGAAGGGAAACTAGCTTCTATTTTCTAGAAAACATTACATATTTTGGGTATTTCCTTACCCAAGAGTGAGCATCTCTAAAAATTATGGGATAAAATTACCTAGCTCTAATTATTTTGGAGGTTGTGGTTTTGGTATTAAAATATCCACTAGCTAGACCATCATGGAACTACTCAAGAAACTTATCTATTTTACTTGATTCTATACGCCTTAAAAGCATGCCTCCTATGTATCTCTTAAAAATCACTCCATCTATCAGGACATAAGGTATACTTTTAAAATTGAAGTGCCTTATTTTATATCTATCTAGCCTCATTATATATTGGCTTGAATCAATAAATATGGTTATATCATGTTTCCAACTGAAGGGTACATTGTCTATAGTTGCCTATTAGACATCATGAACTGCCAATGATTGATCTTTCTCTTGATTTAATTATATTTTAAGGTGATCACACAACCCTCTACCCCTCACAATCTTTGTAACTATAAACTCAAGGTCATACTCCATTCATTGTAACACCCATCCAACTCTTTTCTCATTGAGGTCTATGTTGAGTATAAACTCTTTAATACTTGAGTGTACCACAATGAATATGATCTTACTCTTGGAGACCATGTTCTTAAATTTATTAAACTTATCACTAATATAGACACATGCTTCTCTAAAAACATATATATCTCCTTATACCCCTCTAATCCCTGAATGAAGAAAGCAATAAGTTATTTTAGACCTTACTTATTCTGTTGTATTACCATGGTAGAGATTACATCCAATGTAGAGAAAACATATAAGTAGACTTGTTAAAATTAGGATTAAGAAGTGTAGGGGAATGAGATATGGCCTCCTTGATAGCGTTAAATATCCTCTTACCTTCTTTGGTCCATGTAAACTCTTTTCACTTTCTTAAGATGTGAGTAAGAGGTTTGACCATCTCCACAAAGCCTTTAATAAATCTTCTTATAAAATTAATCTTTCCTAAAAAACTCTATAGACTCTTCTTGTGCTTGTTTAAGGGTAGAGATAATATGGACTCAAATATTTAAATGTATATGGAAATACCATACTTAGACACTACATGGCCTAATAATCTAGCCTCATGAATGCCAAATATGCATTTTTAAGGATTCAATGACATACCAAACTCTCTATATCTTTAAAATACTAACCTTAAGTTATCAATGTGATCAGTTGGGTCCTTTGATAAAATGGTGATGTCATCTAGGTAAATGAGCACCATGTCATTTATCAAACCTTAAAAGGCAATGTCCATTGCCCTCTAAATTTTTTCTCTAGCATTAGATAGTCTAAAGGGCATTTTCATATATGCATAAGTGCCCCACTTTATTATGAAGGTAGTCTTATACCTATCTTCTTCCTTGACCATGATATGATTATATATAGATTAGCCATCAAGTAATGATAATATCTAAGAACCTACCACATTTTGAATAATCTAATCCATTGAGGGTCATGGGTCATGATATTTTAGAGATACCTTATTGAGGTCCCTAAAATGGACACATAAACCTATTTCCCCATTCTTCTTCCTCACTGGCATAAGGTTTTCTACACATGAGGAATGTTTGATGGGGAATATTATCTTTGACTCAATCATATTAAATATCTCTCTTCTCATCAACTATTCCACTCTTGGATTGATAGGCCTTTACTTTTGCCTAACTGGTCTTACATTACTCTCTAGTTTAATGGTATGTTGTGCGAGTTTGGGATCAAATCCCTTCAAATATTTATATTACCATGCAAATAAATGAGATAAATCTTAGCATATAGAAACAAATACAACTCTCTTTTGTTGTATTAATCTTTCCTAACTTTAACAATTTTCCCTTGAAGATCTCTATCCTTTCATAATGTTCCTCTTTGTTTGAGATACATGCCTTGCCTTTTCTAACTTGGTCATATTCATTGAATATTCTTTCCAATGTCATAAGCCCCTTAGGTAACTTTTTATATCTTATTTATACTATTTGATAATCATACTAGTGTTATAAATTATTTTTATTTTTATGGTAGAACTCTACCTCCTACATCAAAAAACATATAATTTTATCATCATTATCAAACACCTACCAACTTACCTCATTGTTAGGTATAGATGGCCTTCATATGACCTTGACCTTATCTTGGCTTTGGTTACCTTTGACTCCATATAAAACATCATATTGAGATCCAATGGCTACAAGCCTATCTGCATGTTTATTTGTCTCTCTTGGTATGGACTGTATATTAAATGCTAATAAGTCTTTTATGAGATCCCATACATGATGCTTGTAAGATTTCAAGTGATGGTTCTTGACTATAGCTATTCCTCTCACTTATTTCACAACAATCTCACTATTAAATTTTAATTGAAGAGGTTTAACATCTCTTCTTCTTTCCTCTTAAAAACCATGTAAAAGAGCTTCATATTCAGCTATGTTTGAAATGCAATTGCATTATAATATTGTAGCTGAATAGTAATTCTAACTTGAGGATGAAATCAACATGACCTTGACTTCACTACTATTTTTTAACCTTGATCCATCAAATAATAAGGTCTATAGACCATCTTCTTCTTGAGTGGTGTTAGTTAATCAAGGTAAAGTATGACCCTCCTCATGCATATAATACACCCCTAATTTTGATTCTTCAAGATTGATAAAAGGATCAATTCCATGGTTGTTAGCTTCCCATTCATCTAGATATAAGTTTGAAATTCCTTCAAGATGATCATGAGGTTCTTGTTCACTAACATTTTCATCCTCCTCAAATATGATGCATTTAACATTTTCAAGGTTAGGCATATAAGGCTCTAGATGGAACATAGAGGTAGGTTCAGACATAATAGTGACCTTAGTCTCATATCTAGTCCTAAAAACCATGTATGACTAATCATAGGTTAAATATCCCCTAATATTTGAATTAAATTCCCTAAATAGGCATGGGGTGAAATATGGGGGTAGGTCTACAACCATGACATCTTGAGTGATGATATAATTTGGGCAAGCTACACATGTGATCTTAAGATCTTTCACTATGCCTACCATTTTAGTGAAGGAATCATCAAATTGGAGAACACCATTTTATTTAGGTACATATTTAAGCCCAAGCTTATCTATTATGTCTTTAGGCATATTTGAGGTTGAAGCACCTAAATCTATCATACAATTATGCACTAGGAAATCTCCTATGATGGTTGATAAATATAATGGAGGGGGCTTGATAACTTTAGGGGGATGAACAATATTATGAACTTGACTTTTATTAGGAGCTTTATTATAAACCTTACTAGGACTAGGCTGACTAATATTTGTGAAAATAATTTTCACCTTTTTAGATATCTCATTCACATGAGAAGGCTTGGAGAGCTCTTGTTGAAGTATTTTTTTCTATCCTAGATTATATAGAGTATCATACATAGATATAGTGACACTAGAATTTTTCATATGATCCATAATATTGAAAGGAAAACTAATACATTTGGAATACACCTTGGAAGTAGAAGCATCACTTGGCACTTAAGTGACATGAGGAATAAAAGGAAACTTCTATTTTTATCTATGATGTTGGGTTACTTGTTGAGTTGTAGGAGCTTTAGTGACTATATTTAAAATGGTAGAATTTTGACTAGTTTTTGGAGATATTGAAGAATCCATAGGATACCCCAAATTATCATCTAAAATTCTCCTCTTAGCCCTTGTATGGGTTTTAATTAGTCCATCTGGCCTTTGTGTAGCCTGTCCCATGTTTGCTACTACATGCTTAAACATATGCTCCCCTTATTGAAAGTGTACACATATGGTGTTAGCTAGTGCATTAACCATGCTTCTTTGCTATTGAATTTTAGATTTTGATGATGTCATGGTAGGCATATTACCTTGATTCATTATAGGGCCTAATATTGGAGGAGGCATGGTGTCATAGCTTAAGAATGAAGGATCATGATACCAACTAGGGTCTTGATACATCTCCCCACTTGTGACCATTACCATGTCATAAGACTATTCCCCTGATTTCCATTTACCCTCTTATGCAAGATTATTTTGTGTGGGGACCAAGGCTCTCAAAATACATGCATCTACTAGGTTATAGTTATTTTAAGGTTTACCTTGAGTAATTTGGCCATGGGTTTGTTAATTTCATGGATAAGGGGGTCTATTGTAGGATTGAGAAGGGTATTGGATTTGGAAGGGGACTTGGTATGAGTATGGATTATATGATTTTTTTTGTTATCTCTCTAAATCCAATAACTTATTATTTTGTGCCTTTAGCAAGCTCTCAATCCTTAAAAATTTATCCACTTGGCCATCATCAGGTTGAGCTTGATTGTTTGGAGTGGGTAGTGGAGAAATGGTAGGTGGGGTTGGATAAAGTTTAATAAAAATGGCATGAGAGGTCCTAGCATGATTTTCACTACTTATATCAAATAGTTTTCTTCCCTCATTACTATCTCATAAGCCCTAGGTAGAATGGTCCCACCCATAGATTGGATCATGACTACAATGTCTTAATTCAATGCTCTCAAATAGTAAAGGAAATCATAATTGGGTGTGTGTTTAATGATGATAGGGATCCTATCCCAAGTATTTTGGAATATATAGTTAAAAACAACCATAGATTCTTGGGGTGCCCTTTTGATTGAGGTAAGCTATTCCCCAAGTGATACATGGCCACTTATATCCTCAAAATTTTTACATCGGCACCTACTATACTCATCACAAGTATTGATTGAGGTAGGAGTTAAACCTCTATACCATTGTAGGGATTTGAATTTCAAGGATGTGGTTATTAGTCTCACAACTACATTCTCTTGTGTAATGTGATGTACTACACAAAGGTTTTTAATGTTAGTGATGTGCTCTTTAGAAATGGTGGAGTTTTCTCCTATAAATTATGGTGGAATATTCAAAGAGGTAGAAGGGATGTAATGATATTGTTGAAGGTTAAGAGGGATCCCCCCATTAAAGGGTATAAAATTTTGATTCCTTGATAACATTATGAATGGAATGGGAAATAGGCCTTGCCTAGAATAGAATCTTCCAAATGATAGTGTATACTATGCTATATGGAAAAAATAACGTACATTGTGCCTTATGATAGGAAATAGTGATGCAGTTACTCTACTTCTTCTTGAGGGCATTGGAATCTCACTAAACTACAATTTGATACCCCTTGTAAATGATGTTTTTCTTATTAGCATGTAGGTAAGGGGTTGGCTTTTATATACTAGAGATGTTTGGAGTTACCAGGTGCTCTTGTTAAATGTCTGCTACACTTGTTAGCCAAAGATAACACCAATTATTTAGTTTCTTCTTTAACTATTCCATTAGGCATGCCAAAACTATTATGGCCTTAGTCTATACCCTAGTTGAAAGTATAAATGTTCAAGTCCTACTCTCAAATCTAGTCCAACATGGGAATGACCCTAGGTTATGGGTTACCTAAACTTGGGTCAAACCTCTAGGGTTTTTAATGAGGATAGATCTTCAGATGTAAAAGTATATTACCTTTTACTAAAATTATGCTATTGGGATGAAAAGGGAGAGAAATACATGCATATAAATCTATACTAAATGTGGTGATACACTAAATGTTCAATAATCCACTTTTAGCTTAGACACTTCTATGACTACTAATGAATTCAATCAAGATAAAAACTGGTCATATTCTATGACAAGGTTAAAAGCATGGGTATTTTTTAGGAAGGTTGAAAAGGGACTTTAAACTTAAATAATAGATAGAAATAGGTCTATATAAGACACTATGGATTTGTGACACTTCAAGAGGAATGCCACTAGCTAACACTTCACACAACCTACAAGAAACCAATAGAATTAAAGTAAGGTAAAAAAAATAACATACATATGATAATTAAGAGCATACACTCTACACATAAAACTTCAATAAGTAACACTTAATATTCAACTAGGATCTAAAAAATATCTTATATTACTTTAAGAGAGTGTTACAAGGTTATTTTGATAGAGCTTCACTATCTCTAACTAAGGGATCCAAAACAAGACTTTAAAGATAGTATTTATAGGAAAAAAAAAGGTGGGAGAGAGAAATTGACACTATAAAGAGGGCATTAATGAACCCAATCTTACTTAGAAAAACCATTGCTACAATCCTCCTCAAGCACGCTCCTACATTAATTCCATTCAATCCTTTTTTAGCATGATGGAAAATATCAAGACAAGTTTTAGGGAGTAATATTAATTATTTCATGAAACTTTTTTAGATCCTATATATCAAAGTCTTTTATTGTAATGGAAAAGTCTTCACTTTTAAGACCATCTTCATGTCTACTTTTAGTGGTTGCTTATCGAGATTATGGCTTGAGACACTCTTCCACTAATTACATATATCTACCTCTACTTTGAAATGTGAACCTAGGCCTACTATAGATTGAAAATAAATTTAAAATATTGGTTTTCCTATATTTAATACATCTATTTGGACATATCTATATTTTATGAATAACTACTAGCCCACCCTAATCTATATTAGGTATAAAAAGACATATTATGTCCTTGTAGAGTCTTAATGGCACAATTCAATCCAAAAATACCTACCATTGGTCTAAAATAGATCATGTTCAAGTTGGATCCATTCATACTTACTCACCTTGGTAAAAAATTATCCCTTTGACTTCCATCAAAAGTCTTGGGCTTTCCCCTTTACTCATTAGTTGTAAAAAATTGGCTCAACTCATTGACCTGTTGACTCTCTCTTAAACCATTTGATCTTTATTTGCCTAGATAACCACTTATCATCGATATTCTACCAATTCAATATGATCTAGACACTTTTTAATCACACCTTTACACTAAAGATCTACTGACTCTTTGAATTACTTGCGTGTTGTTAGATTTGAATCTATGATTGAACATTAGCCATTGATCCTACTTTTTGAATCTAATGGCAATTCCATAAGGCTTAAAATTGACATTCTCATGCTTTTATTTGATGTCTACATTGATGTAATTGACATCTATGCAACCATCACTAAGATATTTCAAAACCAATGGTCATTTTCCATGATGTAAATTTGATGTTTGCATACCCATCAATTGATGTCTATGGAAACATTAATGATGTCTGTGTGAGTGTCAATGTTTGAACCCTAATGGGATGAATATTGATCTTAATTTTAACACTTATACAAATGTCACTTTGTTTAAATAATTTTTTTGATACAAACCATTCTATTAGAGATTTTGTATTGGTCTTTTGTCTTTGTTAGAACCATTGCTATGAACATTCTATCTGAAAGAAATATTTCCTTAGGGAAATTGTTGTGGAACAATTTCCCTGAAATAAATTTACCTTTGTCTTCAGGACTTTTGGCTATGGGTTTTTGTATCAGGACATTTGTTACAGACAAAATGTCTAAAATAAATTACCTTCAAAGTTTTTATTGTGGCAAAAATGTCAGAGAGTATTTATATCTTTGGGAAAAAATTTCAAACAATTTTCCTGAAAGAATTTGCACTTAACATTTTCCTAGAAAAAATGTCCAAAATAAATAGGGTCTTCAGGATTTTTTGTTTTGAAAAAAATGTTTGAAACAATTCCCAACACTTAGTCAAAAAAGTCCAAAACATTTTCTCCCTAAAATAATTAACACATCCAAAACTAAATCTTGAAATATTTTCCAAGTAAGGACTTAGCAAAATAAAGGTTTTACACTTAGATTTTTAGCTTGAAGGCTCTTCTAGACTTGTGCAACTTACCCTACTATTGGATCTTTGGAGGCTCAAATAAAATATGATAACCTAAAGATTGTGTTTAATTTTTCCATGAATTAGAACTAATTATATAATCATGAGAACTTACTCATACCCTTTACCTTGCTCTATCAACATGTCCCTTAGAAATTGACAAAATTCACTTCAAGTAAGTTTAAAGTCTTTTAAAAGCTTTACAAGCTATGGATGATCTTTGGACCACTCATTCCATCTATAACTTGGTCCACCTACTTAAACCATTTCTAGGAAAGATATATATGTGGGCCAAATATGGCCAATATGTGGGTGACCTTTCTCTTGTTCACCCTCTTCATTTCCCCATCCTCGTAAAATCTCAATGTAACCTAGGGAGAGTCAACTATGACCAAATATAGGTTATTCATTGTAACCAATTACATCTTCTTGATCCATGATTTGTATAAATAACCACTTTGATATTGAAATAAAATTGAATAGGGGTGAATCTATTTTTAATTTTTATATCAATTTACTTAATCAATCATGAACCATTAAAATAAACATATAAATTTAGCAAATATAAACACCTATCCACATAAGCATGAAACACAAGGAAATATCACATATATGGGAAAAATTAAATGGGAATAAAACCTAATGATATACATAAATGGACTGCATTCTTATAAGATAAACTCAAAATTTAGTGAAGCGCCTACTTCACATGGAGCACAAACCCTAACTAGTTAAACACTAACTCAACTAGGCATTAACAAACACCAAATTATAAGGATGCACCAACACCATAGATGAATTAACATAAAATAATCCACTTGATTTATTTGATCACCTTTAGAACACTTTTTTTCTCAAACAATTGATGATGCCTACCTCTTTATTTCTTCACGCTCTTATCCCTCTCAAACTACCTTCTAGGCCTCTTCTCTCAATTAGGTATCTTCAAGACTGATTAGGTCATATGAACTTGATCCTAATACAATTTTTTTTTATAAAATATTAATAAAAGGTCATATATAATCCTATATATTTTTAAAATACCTCCTATTTTTTTACATATGTTATTTTATTCACTTTCACAATACACTCCCAAATAGGCCCACAACTACCTTATTTTTATACAAGTCTCTTGTTCATATCCTTTTTGGTCAGCCAAAAAACATTACCCTCTTATGTATTCCATGAAATATATATTATGACATCTCATAAACATTAATAAAACATTCTTTGAGTCCATGTAAGTCTAACATACCTCAATTAAGCCACATTTCATCTTTAGGTCTCATGGAGACCTAATTCCATTAGGTCTACTTTATGACACATTAAAATTTGCCTTCTTTAGAACACTTTAAACCTATAAAAATGGTAGGATAATATCATAAAACAATAAAATATACCTATAATACTCTCATCTAGGCTCTATAACACCTTTCAAGTCCAATAATTACTTGAAGCACACCATTAACACTCTTCACAATTAGGCCTGTGCATACCAAGAAAGTCTATCTTGAATTAATGAAGATAAAACACCAATTAGATAAAAATAATGGAAATAAATAACATATTAATAAAATTAATGACCTAAATGTCATAATAAACTTAATTAGATAATTCAACCTAGGGTATACAGGCTCAAACACTTTTTTGCAAAATCCTCACTCTGAATAACTAGCCTCAAAACATAGTCATGAAAAATTAAACTTATAACACCTGAAAGAAAAAAATAAAGTAATTAAAATAAATAAAAATAATCCTAAAAAATCCTCAAAATAACCTTCCAAAAAATATCATAATCTCTAATGTCAATTATTGGTCTTGTAGACCAATTTGTTGACCTTCTCTCTCACAGACCTCACTTAACCAATCAAGCCAATTTGGCTTTAAATTTTTCACTAATTTCACTAAATTCCAAACCTTATAAAAAATAATTTATATGAAAAAATATTCCTAAATATAAACACCATGTAAATTATATGCTTCAAATTAGAGCATAGAGTCTCAGACTCATCACTATAACTTGCTTACCTAGAAATACCAGTTTACCTTAAAACACATTCATGGTGATAATGACCTTTAATCACCTGATGGAAATTTAATGAGACTACTAATCCATGTGGATGATATTATAATATAATTATATCATTATAAAATATAAATATAAAATGGTCAAATGGAAATATTGGTCTTGTAGACCAATCTCATGACCTCACTGTACACAAACCTCACTGAGCTAGACAAGTCAAATTGTGAACAATTTTTTTCTATATATAATGATCTCCAAAAATTATATCCAAAATTAAAATGTCTTAAAAGTATTGAAAAATGTATCCATGCACTTGTTTTCATCCATATTCTATGATAACACATCCCTAATCATCTTCTCACTATTGCTTGGAGTTTTCACTATTTTCACCATTAGGCTTGTTAGCGATTGGTCAACTTAGATGACTAGTCTAGCACCTATAAAGGATATAAAATATCTAAAAATTACCATGAGCATAAAATACAAGTATAAGAATTTTACATATAATTATTTTCATACTTTTAATTGGTCAACTCTAACTATTATATCAAATCTCAGAGAAACAAACACTTTTCTATAAGGTCTACTCACAATCCTGACACATCAATCACACATGGAGGTGCCTGGGAGAGTTGAATACAATATATAATTACTTAAATATCCATAAAAATACATTTTAATCACTTTATAACAAATTATTTCATATCAGGTCACTATTAGGGTTTTAGAGAGGGTTAACACTATTTATGGTGTTAATGATTATTCATAAAGGACTACCCATTATTTCCAAAACTAATGCCTAGAGATCTTATCTAGGACACTTACCCATATCTCCTTAATATATCAGGTTCCCATGTAAAATTTACACATGCCAATGAACATTTGAAAGTCCTTATTGGGTTGAGAACCCTTCATTTTGTGCACTCGAGAGACCTCAAAATAACTTTTCATGCCTTTTCTTACAAACCATGAACTCAAACTTTATTAAAATGATTTAAACATTGTATCATACTTATAAAAATAGTCACATATCCATGCTTACCTTATAATTAGAATACCATACCCCATTAGGCCATACTCTCTCTTTTTTGTGTAGACTTTGACCTGCAAACCACATTAGGCATTAAAAATGACCTTCATACTTCTTTCCATGTGTTTTCCACCTCACTCAAATACTAAATAAACATATCTCATGATTATACTATTGAAAATTTTGACCTTGAAGGTCAAATTGTCACCTCTACCATTCTAAACTTTGCATATCATGCTAGTTCATCTTTTGAGTTAGTTATTGGTCTTATAAAGTCTAAAGGAATTGTTCAATTAAAAATGGTCACTTTATTTTAGGATAATTATCCAAGCAGAAAGCCCAAAGGACATTTTCATAAATCTCAAAATGTCATATTGAAAATCAAGGGCACTTTTCATTTTTTGGAGGGTCATTTTCAAAGCTTCAAGGACCATTTCAATTTTTTTTAAAGGAAAAAGGTCCATTCCAAATATTATGAAAGGGAAATTATAAAAATCTAAAGGGTCTTTTCTCAAATGAAATACCATTTTAAAATTTCTAAAGGATACTTTCAAATTTCTCGAAGGAATTGGTCTTTCCAAAAATCTTGAAGGTATTCTTCTCAGCAAAAAATGTTTCTTTTTAACTTGTTTGAAGGGTATTGGTAAAATTTCTAAAGGTTTTTTCTTTTTGGAAGGGTGTACTTAAAAAAAAAGGGTCACTTAAATTTTTTGAAGGGTCATTTCTTTCAGGAAAGTGACAATCACTAATTCTGAGAGCTCTTTTCCTTTAGGAAGGCCCTTTACAACTTTTCCAAAGGGTTATTTCCCTTCAAAAAAGTACTTTACAACTTTTTCAAAGGGAAAGAGGACCATTCAATTTTTTTATAAAGGGATACCTTCAATTTTACTGAAGGATCTATTGTATAAATCTAAAAGGACTTTTCAAAATTTTAAATAGTACATTTTAGAAAAGCTGAAGGGTTTCTATCCTTAAAAAAAAAGGCATTTTTAAAGACAAAGGGGACCATTAAAATTATTCTAAAAGACACTTGACACTTTCTTGAAGGGTATTTTTCATCAAGAAAAAATTTCAAAGAAATTATCCAAGAGGGTAGTTTCAAAAGATCTGAAGGGTCTTTCCAAAGGCAAAATGGTCCATTTTTGATTCTTCTATAGGGTAAGAGGACCATTCTAATTTTTCCAAAGGTACACTTTCAATTTTGCTGAAGGGTCATTTTTATTTTTTTGAAGGACCGTTTTAGAATTTTGAAGGATAATTTACAAAATTTTGAGGATAGGAATTAATTCAGATAATTTGTCTAAATTAATTATCCATTGAACAAAATTTGAAGACCTAATTTCCTTCGAACTTTTTGTCTGAAGGAATTTTTCAAAGTGAAAGAGATAAAAACTCCATAAGAAAAGGTCCTTGTCAAAAATCCTAAAGGGAAATTTCATAAAATCTAAAGAGGCATTTACATGAATACCTTTAGACAAATTTTCTAATGGAAAAGTGCATAAAGAGAAAAGCTTCAGACAAATTGTCTGAAGGGAAATTCTGAAGGAAAGAAAGAAATAATTCTTTCAACCAAATTGCCTAAAAGAAAGAAAATTCCAAGAGTGAAAGCATGGATATTTTATCTGAAGAAAAGGTTAAAAGAAATAATAGCCAAGATGTGGACTTTATAAAGATACCAAACAAAAATCCCTTAGTAATTAACCAAAATAGAGAAGGGTAAAGGAAATATAAAGTTACCTAATGCAAAGCTAAAGGACCAATTAGTTGGGGACAAGTGGCATAAGCACATTCAACTAGTGGGATTTCAATATCCAATCAACAAAAGACAATGAGGAATTCCCATTTTGACTCTAACGATGTGATCTATAGCTCACATTCAGAGCATGCAAAGTGGCCCAAGCAAGATTAGACTGCAATAAGGAGCACACCAAGTTTTTTAATGTAATAATCAAATTATTTAGACTTGGAAAATACATGAAACTACCTTCAAGCATGTCTCTCTTAGTTCCAAAAGGAAGACTCAAATACATGAATGGATCGAAGAGTTTAACATTGGATGGATATTCAAGGAGAGCTTAACACATAATTTCATGCATGCACTCTTGTTTATCTTGTTAATCAAAGCCTTTTCAAACACTTCCAACTCAGCTTCAAGTGGAGTTTTATCTTTGAATATTGGTGTATCATCATGCATGAAGAGAATTAAAATACCAAATATCCATGCATGTTTGAAGAATTTAATCTTTATTCTAAATAAAGATTATGAAATGAGCTCATCATCATTTTCAATGCTAAAGAGCTTTTCATGCAAGGCATAAGACAAAAAGATATTATTTGAAGGCTTGGATATCTTAGCATAACTGGAGTCAGATTTGGGGTGATGTGGGAATTGATCTCCTCTTCTATTTTTAGTGCTAATCTCTTATATTTTGTATGAGTTTTCTATATACGTTAGCTTTTCCAGCCATTTTGAGAATCCCTCTTTTGGCAAGATTAGACTCTACCAAATTTTGATTTTTGTAACCTTTTCAAATAAATAGGACTATTTTTCAGATTTTAAGATGCTATTATAGTGTATTTATGTCAGTGATTTACATATGTGATAGAATTTTCTTCCTTGTCAAGTCCTAATTCTTAGCTATTTACTAGTTGATTAGATTATGCAAGTCATGTTTTGTGTTTGATGTCTTTTGGCTGAAGTTACAATGGATGTAAGTTGCTAGTTAGTGCCTTGAATCAAGCTTATTCCCTCATTTTCCTCAAGCTTTGATCATCAAATAAAACTTTTTCATAAAATACTAATTCATAAGAGTCAATTAGAGTTGAAGATTTAATCTTTTCTTTTTTAACTAGTGTTTTATAAGCTTAAATTGAGTCGATGAACCAAAATATAAGTGTATCACCATCATTAGATTGGATTTTACTTCAATTTTATCTCTTAAATTTTCCTTATTCCCTTTTCCTTTATACTTTGTATCATAGATTAGAGATCCTAATTGATACACCAAAGGGAGCTAGCCCTTAGCATCTCAATATTCAATCCACCGATTAGGCCACCCATAGCCTGTGATTGTGTCATTATTTTAACAGACCGTGAAGGCTTAAAACTACCTTCACAAAGGTGTGAGTCGAATTGATAATAGTTTTTGGTACACACAATGGGGCATCAAAGAAATTATTTGCATATCAAAAGAAATTTGAAACTAAGGAGAAGCAGTTGCAATAGATGAGCATATTCATCTTCATCACAAGCTAAATATTCTTTAGGTTGCAAGGTTCATAACACCATTTAGACAATCCTTTCATGCCAAAGGTTACCACAAGGTCAACTAGTAAAGTTATTACTTTTTAATTTATATAATATAAGAGATCAAGTTTTAGGAGGGCAAATCTATATCCTCAAAATAAATATTTATCCCCTGGTTATCATATTTTTCTAGGCACTATAATCCCCACTATCTAAATGACCAGAAACTAGGTGTTTATTCTATTTAATAGAGGTAGTCTACTAAATCTAGCCCATTTTGATAACATTTCTATGTCTACTCTCAAAATTATCTCATTCTTCTCAAGAGAAACTCAAATAACCCCTACTGAGCATATCCAAGATGTAATTAATCTCTATTTAGTCCATAATGTTGTTAATGAAAATGTTCTATTAGATTTATTATTGCTTCCTTCAAAGGAAAAACATTAAAGTGGTATAAAAACTTCCCACTAAACTCCATTTCTACTTGGGATGAATTGGGTGTAGCTTTAGTCAATCAATTTGAAGATAAATCTGATCACCCTATCTTTACTTGAATAATTAACTACCATAAACAAAGCTCCTCATGAGTTCATGTCTGATTTTAACCTCAAATTCCAAAAAAAATGGACCAAGATACCTATATTGATTAGGCCATCCCCTGAATATGCATTCTTATACTATTTGAAAGCCCTTAACTCTGACATTAGTGTGATGATATAGTTAATGGGTGGTATTATCTTTCCAAATGCTTATGAGGTTGCAATAAAGGCATATAATAGATTGATACAAGATGGTAAGCTTTCTCCAAGTCATCCTATGCCTATATTCCTAGAATTTAATTTTATACTAGCCCCTCAAGTTCCTCAAATTCCTCAAATTCCATCCTTAGCTCCTATTTCATCACCTCAAGCTAAAATTGGAACCTCTACTAGTCAAGCTAGTGAGATAGGAGAGTTGAAAATCATGTTACAATCCTTTATTAATAAAATAGTGCAACTAAAGAGATAAAAATATCATTCTAATAAGCCCTATCAATAACAAAATTAGACCACCTATCAGCCTTTTAAAGATCAAAGGCCTCCTTATCAAGGTTTTAGAGAGAATAGACCACCTTATCAAACACAAGGAGCCATAACTCTAGATAATCCATATGATGCCCTTGATCCTAATTATCCATCCACTTCAAAAGATATTATTCCCACCCCACCTCAAAATAACTTGATGTATGATTCAGATTGGCAGTCCTCAAATCTCAATGATGCTCAAAACCAATCCTTGGTATCACAAAACATCACTATGCCACAAATGACCCAAGAAGAGTTATCTTTTCAAGGAGGTCAATACCAAGATATAAGTTTGGAATTACAATTAGAGACTAAATAATTTTAATTTTATCTTGATGCCATTAATGTAAATTGGAAAGTGGATGATCATGTTGCTTTTACTCAGGGTGTTAAAACTAACAGTACAAGTGGTCAAGTTATAGATGTAACTAGAGATAAAAGAAGAGCCATTGATGAAATAAAAGAGGTGAAAAATGTTTCAAGTAATCCTAGTGTTATTTATAGTATTAAAAAATAACAACTTACTTCCCCTACAACATAGAAAAATCAGAATATAGAGGTTAGTAAAGTTTATCGAATACTCCTAGTTTGTGAGCAGCCAGTTCTTCAAAAAGTACAACCAAAAGTTGGTGGATCTTATTTTAGTATAGTGGATCAGATGAAGAATTATAATATCAAAATTATCAATTGGGATTCTCTTTACATTACAAGACAAAAATATATGCTCATCTAAGAGCTTTCAACTCTCAAATTATCTCCAAAACCAGTTGAGAAAGAAGGTGTTGTCTTAGCTAATTCAGATCAACCAACTAAGAAATAAGTATAGAAAGTAAACAATATGGAAAATTTGGATATAACTGAGGTAAAGAAAATAAAAATCCTCCTTTCTACCTTTATTTGATATAAGGTGATACTTTGTTTCACAATTGTATGGTGGATAGTGGAGCTAGTTGTACAGTCATGCCTAAACAGATTGCAAACAAGCTTGACCTTGTTTATGAGCTAAACATTAAGGGGGTATTGAAATTGTATGGGTCACTAAAAAATATGGTAGGCATCATCATATATCTGAAATTTATATTACATTCTTGTCCCAAAGTTACTATTCAGTAGAATGTTTTTGTGGTAGACTTGCCTCCTTTCTTTGCTATGTTCCTTTCAAGGGACTTCACCTCAAATATTTTGGGATATTTATCAGATGATTATACTTATATTTTTTTATAAATAGGTATGGTACCAAGATAATGATTCATTATGAACCTATTACATGTTTCCATATGGAGCCATATATGCCAAGTGTTTTGAACATTAACTATATCATCTCAGATGATGTACTAGAAACTAGTGGAGTAGAAAATGGATCACCTTTGGATGGAGTTCCATATTTTTTAATTTATGAGTGGGATTACACTTTTCATGAGAATTATCCTTATAATCTGATTTAATAAGAAACACTTGGTGTGTATTGCCTTCATGAGAATGATGTACCAATTCTAGGCATGGTTAAGGATGATGAATCTAGTGAAGGTTTGTGGAAATTGTACTTTGATGGATCAAGGAATAAACATGGTATTAGAGCTATAATTATGTTATTTTATCTAAAAAATAAAATTTATTTCTCTTCTATTAAATTTCAATTTGGTTGTTCAAATAATTTTGTTGAGTATGAAGCACTAGTTCACGATTTGCAGTGGGATAAGAAGATGAAAGTCAAAACCTTACAGAGTTTTAGTGATAGTGTACTTATATTTCACCAAGTAAGAGGTTTAAATGTATGTAAACATTTGTTTATTGAATATTTCAAGCATATAATATGTAATTTACTTTAATATTTTCAAGCTTTTAATATTTAGGCAATACCAAGAGGCAAGAATAAACATGTAGATAGGTTGGCTACCATTGGGTCACAATTTAGCATTCTAGATGTTATAAAGAGTGATAAAATTTAGTCACATATAAAGGTTTTTGTAGGGCCTTATATTCTATATAATCATGAGAATTGGCAGGTGTTCAAAGATGACAATCAAATTGTGAGATTCTTACAAGAGGAAGCTAAGTTTTCTTAAAGAAACCAATCAAAGTATTTGTAGTAGTATGGTGATCAGGTTGTGAAACTAAAAAAAATAAGTTTCCCAAGGGATTTTTCACACTTGATAACATTTTTAGTGGTGATAATGAGTTAAGGATGGAGAAGTCATCCTTATCAACAAAAGAAGAACACTATGCCACTATAGAGATTATAGCTAGTAAGATTTTAAATTTGGGTAAGGTATGCACTCCTTCACAAAAAGAATATTTTATGGAGATATGAACAAGTTTTGTTGATGTATTTACATGGAAATATAGTGATCTCAAGGGATTTGACCCAAGTTTATCTCAACACACCATTGAGTTAGAGGCTAAAACTAAACTAGTGAGACAAAGACAAAGGCCTATTAATCTTAAGCTTGATCCTTTGATGAGAGATGAGCTTCACAAGCTCATATATTTAGCTATTATATTTCTAATTAAGAACTCAAATTGGGTGGAAAATATTATTCTGGTATGGAATAAGAATGGTGAGATTAGATTGTGTGTTAACTTCCATGATTTGAATAGGGCTTCACTTAAAGATCACTATCTATTTTCATCAATGGAAAAAATTTTACAAATGGTTATAGGTTCAAAGATGTTTTATTTTTTGGATGGATATAGTGGTTACAATAAAATTTTGGTCAAGGAAGAGGAGAAGTTTAATATAGCCTTCACAACCAAGTGGGGGACTTTTGCATACAGAAAGATGCCATTCAATTTATCTAATGTTGGAGTAACCTTTCAGAGAGCCATGGATATGGCATTACAAGGCCTTATTAACAATTTTGTACTTTTTTATTTAGATGATGTAATAGTGTTTTCAAAGAGGGCAAAGGATCACATAGTTTGTCTCAAGCAAGTGTTCAAAAGGTGTAGGCAATTTGGGGTATCTCTAAATCCCAAAAAGTGTGTCTTCTTAGTTTATGAAGGTAAGATCCTTGGACATCTAGTTTCAAAGTATGGTTTAAGGATAGATTATAAAATGCTAGACTCCATTCTTACACTCTCCTTGCCTAAGCATAAAAAGGCTATGTAAATATTATTTTGGAAAATCAACTTCATAAGGAGATATATTTCAGATTTTGCCATTTTAGCTAAGCCACTTATAGCCATGCTAAAGAAGAATCAGAGCTTTAGTTGGTCCAAATAAGGAGTTAAATTTTTTGAGGATATTAATAAGGCCATATCTAGTTCTCCTGCACTTATAAATCTAGATTTCATAAAATATTTCATTTTGTATACATATGTTAATATGGACACCATTTTAGGCATTCTTATGCAACAAAATCATGAGGATTCAGAGAAACTAATAACTTTCTTTAGTTAAGGATTAGAAGATTATGAAACAAGGTATTATTTTATTAAAAAACATGTTCTTTCAATTATAAGGTCTCTTAAAAATTTAGATACTTGTTGTCTAACAATAAGATACACCTAATGGTTTCTCGTCCAAGCATCAAAGAGTTCCTTTTGAACAAAGATATAAATGAGAAGAGAGCTAGTTGGATAACCAAGGTAATGGATTATTGTGTGTAAATTAAGGTCACAAAGTTTATTAGAGGAAAATGACTTTGTGAACATCTAGATCAAGACTTGAAAGAGACTAATGAGTTGGTTTTGGTGTCAAATGATGAAGAGATTGTAGTTAGTCATACCTCACCTTTCAACTAGTTTTATGACTTCGTAAGTTATCTTCAAGATGGTATTTATCCATCTCATATAAGTGCTTAAAAAATAAGATATTTTAGGTCGCAATCAATTCTATTTTTGCTTATTGATGGTCTTTTGTTCAAGAAAGATATCAATGGCATGTTGCTAAGGTGTATAGATCCAAGCCAAACTCATAAATTTCTTAAATAATTCCATGATGGACATGGTGGAGGACATTTTTATATAATAAATACAACCCTTAGGATCATGAGAGGTGGGTACTATTGTCTTAGTATATCTAGTGATTGACATGCATGGGTAAGGAAGTACAAACAATGTTTCTATGTTTGTAGGAAAAGTGAAACTTTCAACCTTACCTCTTCAACCAATTATAGTGGATCATCCTTTTGTATAATGGGGATTAGAATTTATTGGTCTCATAAATCCTCCTTCAAGTTTAGGACATAAATGAATTCTAACTGCTACAAATTAGTTCACATGTTGGACAGAAGCAGTGGCATTGAAAGAAGAAAACAAAACCATTGTTCTAGATTTCTATGAAGGTTTGCTTACTAGATTTGAAATTCCTTAAATTATTATTTATGATAATTTAATGGATTTTTTGGGAACTAGGATTAGTCAATGGGCTGTCCAACATGGAATTTATCTTAGCACTTTGTCGAACTATTATCCACAAGGCAATGGCCTTGCTGAATCTACAAATAAGAACCTATTGAAGATCATAAGGAATATTGAATATAATAAGAGGTCATGGAATCTCAAGTTGAAGTTATCTCTATGGGATGATAGGATCACTTACAAAATATCAATACCCAACTCTCCATACAAGCTGGTATATGGTAAGGAAGTAAAGTTACCCATTTCTCTTGAGTTTCCTACTTTAGAACTAATGCATCAACTTGAGTTGTTGGAGAATGAGCCTATGGATATAAGGTATGTAAAGCTTATGGAGTTAGAAGAGATAATAAATTAGTCCATGCTAGCAATGGAAATTAATCAAGCATAAGTGAAGAGAGCTTTTGACAAAGGAGCTTCATCATGAAGTTTCAAGAAAGGATATTTGGTACTCAAGTGGGATGAAGATTGAGCTAAACTAGAAAAGCACTCAAAGTTTGACTCCCTTTAGAGTGTCCCATACATAATCTCTAGCTATAAATCCCATAATGCCTTCTAACTTGAAAAGATAGATGGTGAAGATCTTCTAATTCCAGTCAATGGGATACATTTAAAACATTGCCATTGAAGAGAAAAGTTCCTTGTACATATTTAGTTTGTTTATTTTCCTCTAAGTGTTATTTAAGCACATTAGTTTAGTTATATTTTTTCCCAAATAAGTTCTTTGTTTGCACATTTGCTTTGTTTATTTATTTTTCCTATTTTATGTGTTTTCCTTTTTATTTTGGAAGATGAAGATTGTCTCATGCCAAGTCAAAAGAGATTTTGTATTCATGGATCAAATTTATCATTAATTTGTGAGTCTAGGAGTCATGTAAATGGTTTGGTTCTCAATCATAGTAGGCATGCTTCCCAGTTCAGTCACCAAAATGTTGACAATTTTGGCCTTATAGGTCAAATTGTCACCTCTACCTTTTGAAACTTGATATATCATGTCAATTCATCTTGTGAGTCAGTTATTGGTCTTGAAAATTCCAAAGGAATTGTTTAATTCCAAATGGTCACTTTCAAGAGAATTATCCAAGCAGAAAGCCTGAAGGGCATTTTCATAAAGCTCGAAGGAAATCTTCAAAAGCAAGGGAACTTTTCATTTTTTAGAGGGTCATTTTCAATGTTCTAAGGACCATTTTAATTTTTATAAAGGAAAAAGGTCCATTCCAAAAATTTTGAAAGTGAAATTACAAAAATCCAAAGGGTCTTTTCTCATATGAAAGACCATTTCAAAATTTCTAAAGGATACTTGAAACTTTCCTGAAGGAATTGGTCTTTCTAGAAATCACAAAGGTATTCTTCTCAGCAAAAAATGGTTATTTTAAAATTTTATGAAGGGCATCGGCAAAAAGTCTAAAGGTTCTTTCTTTTTGGGAGGGTGCACTTGCAAAAAATCAAGGGTCACTTAACTTTTCCAAAGGGTCGTTGCTTTTAAGAAAGTGACAATCAAAAAGTCTGAGAGCTATTT